>JACDJE010000002.1:1465423-1567829 GCA_016647715.1 Pavo muticus | reverse complement strand
TTCCTCCACAAAAAAAAAAAAAAAAAAGGCATATGGGTCAGCACAGGAGGTAGCAGGTCCTTTGGGAGGTGCTAAGTGCCTCACTTGCCCTGCTGACTCTGCAGCTTTGAACTCAATTTTGGCCACTGTATTGGAACTTTGATAAAACAGAAAATGTAACATTTGGAAACCAAGTTTTCCCAAGCTAGATATAAATATTAACCCTGAAGTTGTTTGAGAAAAAGACTACACTGACAGACACACATTCCCTTTCCCACCTCCTTGCTCTTCCCCGCACAGTTCTGCAGAGCCTGAAGAGCCATCCACACACCCAGGAACACTTGGTCCAAGAGACACCACCTACATCCAGAAGACTGCCACTAGATTTGGTAGCTGAGGGATGCCTCAGGCCAAGGTTAAGAGAAGCAGTTAGCTATCATCTGCCACACAGCTTTTTGTCAATGCTGCCTGGGCAGCTGTACTGGAAGCCTGAACTTGCACACTTCATGTGGGTGAACACACCAAACACTACTCAGAATTATTTAAAGGTAGAAAACAGCTGGTTTGGATCATGTTTGTATAGAATAGCCTGCTCAAAACCTCAGATTGCTTCTCCCATTGAGAATACATTCTCCAGTCATTGCAGTATCTAAATGAAGTGGTTTCAAAATAGGCACCTATATCACTTAGGGAAAAAACAACCACACTTTAAAAGAAGCAATAAAACTGTCTCCTTTCTGCAGCAAAAAGGATCCTAGCTTCCTCATGCTTACTAACATCTCCAAGATTTATGGTGTCAGTTGGATTCACCTCCCTCACATCCCATTAAGGATGGCTATTTCCTGTCAAAGATACACTGAGCAGAGCTGCCCTGCACTCCTGCCCCAAACAGCAGATGCTGAGAAAGGCAGCCCCCCTTACTGACACCACATCTCCTGCACCGACGCTGTCTGCCTTCTTTACTGCAGCTGTACATGTTGGGATCAGCACTTCAGCAATTTTTATGTTCACTTGAAAGTGTCTTTCCTGGGCAGCGCACTCTGCAATCTCACCCATAATATATGAGGTTTTAACTGTTTCCTTTTAGGCCTGTTTTTTTTTTAGCCTATTTATAGCTTCCTAACTGACTGCATTTTACAATTTATGAGCAACTTAAATGACCTGAATCTCCTGTATCTAATTGTAGTGGGAGAGGCCTCATTATTTGTCGCGCCTTTTCCCAATCCCTCGCTTTGAAATCCTTGCTTTGTGTCGCATTGTCAGAAACGATTACAGCACAAATAAAGACTACACTAAAAACCACAGATCTCACGTTATGGGCTCTTCCTGGCCTATAGGGATTACTGATCGTCGATTTGCCTCTTGAATTTGGCTTCCTGAGTGCCATTTCTCCCCTTTATCATCTTTGAGAGATTCTAAGCATAGGCAGGACTCCCTCTCTCTCCAGTGTCTATCAAGAACAGTAGGATGCACGTGACAGAAGAGCTACCAGCATTCTGTAATACCCAGCATCACTTCTACGCAACTTTCTTCAGAGCTTTAGTGGTTGTGGAAGGATAATATTTTCGGCTTTTCATCCTCTACTGCAACCCACCAACAGGCCTGGTCTACGCTTCAGAAGGTAAACAGTTAATCATATGACATTTTTCCAAGTGTTTTCCTCATTTGGTCCATTAAAATTCACTTCAAATTTAAAACAACTTCTAAGACTTTCCACATGAATGACATCAAACAGTGCAGCCTAATGTTTTCCAGTATGTTACTTGACCCTCTCAAGTGAAGGCATTATATGTTAGTCACATTCCAGACCTCAGGAATCTCAAACTGAGCACTTTTATTATTTGTATTTATTTGTTTTAAAGTCTGGTTAGAGCTACAAAAGCTTTTAATCTTTATTTCCCCACATAATACTGGTGGGTGCTGGTTATGTTTGCCACATATTACTTGCTATTTCTGTTATTTGGAAACAAACCGTTGTTTCTCAGGTAAAATACAACCTTTGCACTTTTACCATATATAGTTACTGTATCTGCAAACCTTCCATCACAAGTCAGAATAATTTATTCTTATTTTTCAATCATTGCTTTCTCACTGGAGCTATGAGACTGAATTTAGAAGCCCAAAGTACAGCGCAAGGCAAAGTAATCAGAGGAAGTCATTCCATCTCTAGCCCAGTGAAGGGCTCTCTCAGTCCCTCTACAAAGCAGCACCCATTGCTAGGAACCTCCTGTAGCAGTGATTCAGTTAGAGCCACATCCTAGATGTTTTCACAAACCATGCCATAAAATAAATCTTCCTTAACACCTTTAGGTGTTTTCTTTCAAAGTTTGAGAACAAATTCAGTCTTCAAAAGGACAATGTTTTTTTGTTGGGTTTTTTTGTTCGTTTTTGTTTTTTACTTTCACATATCCTAATTTAGCATATTACTTTTCTTCCACAATTTTTAGCCTACTGCCTAGATTCATGCAATCAGAGCCATACAAAACATGAAATAGCTTCAACTCTGAGCCTCTCCCTACTAAGTGGCATTCGATACACAACATACAGCACAAATGTGGAAGAGCTTAACAGCCTTCCAGCTCCTTACATTTAAAATATTTTAAGGTTTCAGCAGAAAAACAACAATGCACATCATCTTCCATCTCATTCCTTCTCAGCTAATTCTCCTTCTACTTTTCAGTGCAAGGACTTACTCCAATATGCTAGAATACCCACAAAGACAGTTGATACTGTCCACTTTGTTGATTTTCTTATTAATCCTTACAAAGACTGAAACCCAACAATGTACACAGTCCTCACTGTCAGTCACCGGGTACCTGACCTTCCCTAGTCAGTATCTTTAAATAGAGCAAAATGCTAACTAATAATTGACATCAACACTTGGACTGTCTGAAGGTCATCTCTTTTCATGTCAAGCAAAAAAAACAAACCTCACACAACTTTAGGGTAGAGAGTTTGTAAGCTAATCCTTTGCCTAACAAATCTGAGATGCTTATAGAAATACCTAAACATTCAAGAAGTCAGTCATTTCAATACAAGCTCTCTAACGTAGCCCTAGCAGTGCTGGGATTTAAATTTTTAATAGTATCCAGCTATGTTCATCAACTCCTATAGCAAATAGTCATGGAGCTCTCCTTAAAGTATCCATCCCTGCAAGCAGCAAGTAATTGCCCATTACCACAGCCTTAATATTATAGCATTTGTTGTCATTCCTGAAGGAATTGCTGTAATATACATGGCACTGTATTCATGTGGCACAAGCAGGAGCACAGAGCCTCAGTGCAGTCTTCCAGGCAATTTGATCTCTGCCTTTATTATTTTGTTTTCATTAGACAGTTGTAAGTGACTGACTCTGGTATTATGATGTCTAATTTATTCACATCAGCTTTACTGAACGCTGCGCAACCCCACTGATGTGTCATTTTGGAGGATCCATGTCTCCATTAGCCCAAGGTACTTTACAGTTACCTGTTTTCAGAGTCAATATTAAACAGAATAAACTAAGGGGAAGACAAATAAAACAAAGGAAGAAAACCAGTTATCAAGAACAGCAATTCTAGTTCACAGAGTAAAGGCCCTTTCTTCAAGTGACAGCTATAAGTTCTTCAAGGAGAGTATAATGACAATTAAATTTATTCAAAATAAGGTTAATTCAACTACGATGTCTGGCCAAATTATTTTCCTTCCTTTCATAGAGAAGGGGAAAAAATTCTGAAATGAACCAAAAGTTTTAAAGACCATTTGGTTCAAAACATTTGCTTGTGTGGCTCAGTTTACAAAGGAAATGTTTGCATCACTTACACAGGTATGGTGATATTATAAGGGCATATTAATATTCCCATTACGAGTCTCAATATTTGAATATCACAGACTTTTCACTTTACTCACAGAACAATTTTGTTTACTTCTAACAAATGGTTCAAGCTCTTTTTTCCTCACTTTTGCCATGCGTCAAGAACTAAGAACATCTCAGTCAGTTTTTAAAAGGCCATTTGACTGAAAATTGGAAGTGGTTAACATTCTGATGCAATTTTAACTACCATGTGAATATCTAATTGAGCAAGCTCTTGTCTTAATGGACTGTTTCGAAGCACTGCGTCCCCAAAGCTAATGACTTTGATTCAGCACTGCATCAGCCCACTTTTTTGTACTGTAAAAGTCAGATTATAGTTCTTACAATCCTATAATGAAATCCTTCAGAAGGCTTAACCATTTACCAGTTTCCTCCAAGATATTTCTCACACCTTCTCTGCGCTATCTGTTATAGAGGAAGAAGAACGGAGAGTTGAGACCTCTTTAGGAAAGGCATCTGATATCACCAAGCCCAAATAATATTTAAGTAAACCAGTTTCACATTAATTGCAGAATACAGATGAATGCACAACTTACAAAGACTCTGCATATAGAAAAGTCATACCCTTGCTGCTAAACCATCAGTATTAAAAGATTACTTCCTGAAGAAATACAGTGTGAATTTATGGGCTCAGAGTAATACAGCACATCTGTTCAGAAGGAAGTTAACACACAAGATCTCACGGTTAGTGTTCCGGTCCCCTCATGAAGTCCTGCAGCATCTCAGCATCTTGCCATTGCTTGTTCAGAACTGCATCATGCTTTCATAAATAAGAAATTCATGGGTACCCACAGCTGATGTCAGTGAGTGTTCATCACTTGGCTTTGAATCTGTCCCACTGATAGGTTTAAAGAATACTGAGCACAGCAGACTTCAGTGCTTCAAATTTAAAGACGACATGCTGAGGAAAAGACAGAATTTACGTAGCATTGACTTTTAAAACAAAATCTAAAGGGAAGAGAAAGCCATTAGCAGGACTTGGAATTGTCCAGAGACATGTAAGAACCTAAGTAACTGACTGCAATGCTCAGGAACTGCTTGCCCTCACTCAGCTTACTGCGATGCCAGAACTCTGCCCATCCTTTCCCTGCACCAGAATCATAGCCTGCCTGCATAAAAAGGCCTGTGGATATACTAGGCTAAGATCAAACTAGGTGTTTTCTACAATCTTAATTACATTCTGTAGAAACATCGTGGTCCAAAACTAAATGTCAAAGAATATTTTTCTTCTAATGGCTTTACCACGACTCTAGAAGTTTCTTCCTAATAGAAGACATTTCATATTCTATTATGAATTGATCTATCCTATTCATCACACAGATTTAAATATTCATTAAATGCTGCCATCAGTAATGCTGCATGCAATAAAATGGAAAAGGAGAAAGACTGACAGGTAGCTGAAGTCTAACCAGATAGAAAACTTTACGAGGTTTAGTTCATGCTGAAGTTTTTAAGAGGGAATGAAAAGCTTTATATTTTCTTAAGTGGGTTTAAACATTGTTTGTCTTTCTGTGTTCAGAGACTGGGGTCAGAAGTGGAATCATCTGTTTATTCCGAGTCACAACAGTGTATTTTTGCTTACTCTTTTCATGGGAAATACTGAAGCCAAATCCATTTAAAAACCATCTTTATTATATTCACTTCGATACTATAATTATTTCACCTACACCAAAACAAGTTTTGTATTTCTTACATGTCTGCCAGCTTCCTCTGAACTCGGGCATTGCCACCACCGCTGGTTTCAAAGCCACAATCCCAGAGCAGCAGCAGCAGAGCCCACAAAGGAACGTGGTCTCAAACAAGTCAACAGGCATGGGTGAAAGGTCTGCAAGCAACGTCATGCTCCAAGCCTCAGCAGTTCACTTTTCATTTGCACCAGTATTTCTATTTTTGCTGTGTGGCAAAAATACCAAGAGGCATTGGTTGGAGGGATTTTTAATCTATGATTTGTTTAACTTCAAAACAATAAATAAAAAACTAAAAATCAATTAGAGCAGCCAGGAAGAGAGAGTGCTGCTTTTGTTGGCTGGAAATGAAGGAGTCTAATATATCCTTTCATAAACAAACCTCCTCTATACAAGATTTTCTTGTAACAACAGGCAGGCTTCAAAAGACATTTGGAGGTTTGGTTCAGGATAGGAACCCAGAAGTTCAGAAAATTCTGTTCTCTGCAAAACAAGGCTGGAAGTCTCGTGAACAGCTTGAGTGAAATTTCTAGTGCTTCCCATGCCTGCTCAAGCAGAGAAGGTAATGTAAAAACAACCTCTCAGGCTGCTTTTCAGGAAACTGGCTATTTTCTGCTGAACAAGCCAGAAACCATTAAGTTCAATACATAAAATGATGAAAAGAGAAGCTGGCTGCCCTCAAAGGTAAACAGAGGTCAAGGTGGAGCTTGGCATGCAGTTCTTCTTTGGTTAAAGAAGTACCCTTAAAAAAAAAAAAAAAAAAAAAAGAGGCTGCTCCATGCAGATCTGCTCAAATTAAAAGAAATAATTTACATAAGGTTTATGAACTCATCTGTTCATCTTCCAGAAGTAATTCAGTGGGTGAGATTATTAGCAGGGCCATTAGCAGATCTGAACTCTTTCAAGGAAAAAAAGAGAAAAGATGATTTGTATGTCTAATAAAAACGAAACCATAATGTTCAGTTTCAATTTGACCAACTAATTGTATATATACTTTCCAAATTAATAAAAATGAACCTCAGTAGGTTCTATTCAGCATCAAACAAGCCATACACCTGAGAAAATTATGAGTTATCAGCAAGCAATGAGAAGAGGTTAAAATGCAGTGGATAAATCACTTCCAGAATCTAGAAAAGATTCTGCAGGATATCTCATGCAAATAGGTTCGCTATTCCTTGACTGACAGTACTATATCTTCTGCAGTCATAACAGCTCCTGTGGTTACACACCCAGGAAAAGGGTTGGGCATACACATAGCAATGGGAAATACAGACAAACAAGATGTACTTTCAGAAGCCTTGACTGACTGACCTTCACAGGCCTCAATACAAAATCCCCTGAATGAGCACGTGCTCAAAACTAGTATTTGCAGGCCTCAAGTTTTTGAGCATGTAGATGGAGTTAATAAAACTACCAGGACTCAGCCACTAAGTACAGTTTTCCTTTTTTCCTTCTCACCCTGCAGACAATCCCTTTTTAATTACTGCCTAACTCTCCACATACCTTCATTCCTCACTGTACTCTTCATTATTCTCTTTTCCAGCCTCTTTCTCACCCCAAGGCAAGACTGAGAAAGGAAGGACTGTCAGAGAAAGAAGCTGGAGGGGAAGCCCTTCCCCAGCAGCCTAGGACAGAACAGAACAGGTTTTCAGAAATCCCCTGCTTTCTCATCTCAGACAGTGCCAGAGCAAATAGCCAGAGAAAGCAAACACCTGAGCCCACGGCCAGGCTCCCCTCACACACCCCACCGGCCTCTGCAGGCTGGTGGATGCGATTAGACATGTTACTAGCCCCGAGGGATCCCTGAGTGATAGATTTTACATCTCAACCTTCCAAAAGAAAGGTAAAGGTGATCAATCACAAGTGCTATTCATTATCAGTCCTAAGAGCTGCTTACAGTGCTACTGGCTGGAGGTGTATTTTATATTTCATCACCCACTGGATACCTATCTGCCACCTCTATTAATTCCCAGGCTGATCAGAGTGATCTGGCTATACCTATGGCCTGGAGAGATTTTGGAGCCATGCAAGTCAAAACACCCTCGCCTTGGAAAAACATTAAAAATAGATACTTTGATTGCACTTAGAACAGAGGCGTGCTTTGACCCAGACAAGTCCAGGCTAGATTGCCCATGACCTTGACTAATCTTTTCTTGGCATGTTTTTGAGTGCATCATCTCCCTTGAGCACAGCACATGCAGCACTCCCAGTTCCTAATGCAGCTCTTTTTTTTCCCCAGGCATGCTCAGATGAAGAATTTGAAGCTAGGTTTTCCTTTAAGGGCAAGGGAGGACTACAAGTTTAGATATCCACAGTAAAATTCCGGGGAGGAAGAAGAAGAGTGTAAAATTGGAAGGTTCTGATTGTATAAGAACAATAAGTTCCCAGAGGGAAGACTAGAACAAGAAAGAGTGATGATGCTAGGAAGGAAGAAGCACTGGGATAGGAATCACCCCTCAGGAGAAGCTCTGTATCCCAGAAGTAAGTCAATGAGGATTTCTCCTGAAGGGAAGGGTGCTGAGGCTTCATCACACAGCAGTATTACCCTCTGGATTTGCACCTTCCTGACCTGCCCCACAAAAGCACCTACAATCATTGGTTGAACTGGTTCTGTAAGCATTTCAGTCCTTGGAATTTATTGTTCACTCTTTCTTAGACAAGATCCCAATATATTTTTGCTGAATCTAGATCTGTTTTGTCACTTTATGTGTATGTGTTAAACCACAGAGACATGACCTAAGCAGTGCCTGCCGTACAACAGGATGCAGCAGCATTTAGATCACTCAGGTCAGTTAAACAAGGAAGAACTGGATAAAGTGTTCCAAAGACTTAAGCTAAGGTGTAATAAGTTGCCCTAGCCAAAAATCCTCATCCTTGCCCTAGGGCTATAGCTCATCAGATACCTTAATTCACAGTTATGCAGCAACTTTTATCGTATGATCTCGAAAGCCTCTTACAGACTGTACATACAGAATAATTCATGCATACATGCATGCAATTCAGCAGATGCAGCCACACTAAAGTTGAAAGCAATGTTACATTTTTGACTCCTGGTGAAATTTGAAGACTTGTTTTTTAAGCTAGATTTCTTCCTTTAACCAAAGGAACACCACACACTAAGCGGTATGAATTTTCTTATACAGGAATAAGGTCCTAATTATTGCTTAATTTTGCCGGTTCCTATGAATCACCAGGAAAAGATTAAAGTGAGAGTAAATGTTGGTTCCTTGGCCTGTTTACAGTAATCAGCTCAAACAAAGTAACTTGAGTCACTTACATCATTACAAGGTGCATATGGTTACATTTTTCCTCATTAAGTTTGCACAGAAGAAAGGAGATAGATGCCTGCAGACAGAACTCCCTGCAAACAACTGTTAGTCTGATGAATTAAGGAAGTCTAAGAACTCTGCGCCTGCCTACTAATGCAATGCACTTCTTCTGAAGGTTCATATTTGAGCTGTTCCCAGTGACAGGTATGAGTAGGGTGGCAGTGGAGAGTTAAGAGCAATGCAGAGAAACAGAAAACAAAGCCTTACGCAGACCAGCAGCCTTATATTTATCAGCAGCCAAAGACTTCCGTGGTGCAGCCAAGTGGCCAATAAGTGAAAAACACCACCTACCAACCTCCCCGCTGCAAAGTATGTTTATCCTGAAAGCTGGTTACTAAATTCATTTTCCAGGACAGCCCTAACATAGAGAGCAAGTAACACTAAACATACTACATCCTGCTAGCATTCCTTTCATCCCATAGGATAACAGAAACAATTTAAATCAAGTATCTATGCCTTTTTGCTCCATTTTTTTTCTTAAGTGTCCAGATGTTTGATTATTCCTCTCATTGGTTAGAAGGAAACTGAGCCAGAGAATCAGGATGAATAGCATGAAGATGAGTAGGCACCATTTCAAAAGGTCTGTGCCTTAAATCCATTAGTATTCAAGACGTTTAAGTGCCATGATACTCAATTCATTTTATCACAATAACAAAACAGCCTGTTCTGCCATTATAAGTCAGATAATTAAGGATGTAAGCATTTTACCTCTAAAAGCTTGTACAGCTATACCACCAGTTGGTAATTATGGGTGTGCAATAGTACTTAAACATTTCTTTAAACAGGAAGTCTAGGGTTTTCTTCCCCATTGGTTCAACTCTTCACTGAAAATTAAAGACGTCATCTCCTCAAAAGAAATCGACAGTTATGATACCTTGCAAAAAGACCCGGCCTTTGAAGCACAAAACTCTGTTCCAGTGAAAGAAAAGCAGCAGAATTCACAAACTTGAATATGAATCTTTCACAAAACTCTGGAATTACAACCACAAAGAGGTGTCTTGGTGTAATCACCCTATCAGTCCAATCTGAATGTCAAAAAGAAAGCTGAAAAGTTCGGGTTCAAATCTGGCCAGCTTACAGGCTGTGTTATAAAATACCTCCACGTTTACTGTAAAAAACCTCAAAGCTCATTACTGTTTTCTTTTTCCTGTAAATAATCCATTTCACCCCTTTGCCCAGAAGCAACCAACTTAACAGTAGAATGCAGCATCTTGTTCCTAACACAACTATATTGAAGCAAAAAAAAAAAAAAAAAAAAAAAAAAGCTATATGCAAGCAGATCTAAATAGGAAAAACACAATTATTCACATGAGATTCCGAGCAAGATGAGGGCCAGCTCAGTTCTCCTCCTGGAGCAGAAAAAATCCCTTGACTTCAGAATGAATGACAGGAGAGGTTTTTTGATCTGTGCAATGCTGGCAAGGCACAGCCTTGCCTAAGTGCAATGCCTGGACACTGGCTTGCTCCCAAGACTGTGAACAACATCACAGGCTGAAGGCACAGAAGAGCTCTTAGTTTCAGTAGCAATTCCATGTAGTTCCTGCTTCCCAAGGATGATTTGTAAAAAAAAAAAAAAAAGAAAGAAAAAAGTATGCCAGTTTTTCTTTTCTGCTCATAATCCCCAAACTGTTTTGAATTCATCCAGCTGCTTGCTTACAAGATGACCAGGAATACTTACTTTTATTTCATTCAGTTACAAATCAAAGTCTGATCAGCACCTTCTACTGACTTTCAGTGATTGAAGAATCTTTTTCAATCATTAAATAGCAATAACAGGAATAATAGGAATACCGTTACTCCAACCATTAATATCTTAATAGAAAGAGCGCCCATTTACCTAGATTAATCACGTTGAAGTGATTAAAAGGAATGGTATTTCTGCATCACTTCTCTGGGCACGTTGCATTCCTCTTCCATTGAATCCCTGTACAATACTTTTTAAATTTCTACCAATTTAAAGAGCAAATGTTGCTCCATGTATAACCAGGAGAGTTATTGGTAATTCCTTTCCAACAGCAGTTGTCAAAGATGTTTGCTCTTGAACAGTAATTACCACTACATGTTTAGCAAAATGATTTACGATCAAACTTCATAACTCTATATACTCCATTCTTAGACACCCATTGCAGCAACCAGCGTGTCTTGCCACACAAAATGTCTTCAAAAAGCCTGAGGACTCCACCATTCAGTGACAGCAGTAACAGTCCTCAGCCATCTCAACTTGCTAGACAGATTTTTTTCAGTGCTAACTTTGCTGAAGACTACTTTGCAGTCTTTAGTTTGGTGTCTACACATGCCAAACACTTCTCAGCAACATCTTTCTACTTCCCAACACCATGACAAACTGCCAAGTTGCATCAACTTCCTGTTCTACAGTAAACTAAACCCTCCAGCCAGCCCATCACCCTTCCCTTAGCATCCCCTTTAAAAAAAAAAAAAGATTAAATTTCTTCTCAAAAAAAAAGTCACATCTTTCAAACATCCACAAGACTTATAATGTTTTAGAACTGAAAGTCTTAGATTGGTTTACAAGCACTAAATTGTTTTCTCCTCCAACTTGCTACATTCAGCTGATCTACCAATATTTTCATTCTGTTTGACAGAGCTGATCAAACTTTAGAATCAGTTTTTAGCAAATGCCTTCACCAGTCCAAGTGCTGGCTTTGCTGCTTCGTTGTTTGTTTGTATGATGGTGACTCAACCAGTAGATACTCAAAGTATTTCCAAATGAGAGAAGTTCTACAAATATCAGTATTCCACAAGAGGTAGCACTAGCAGAAATTATCTCGTAATGCTTTGCACGATCTATTTGTAACTAGTCATTTAGCTTTCAAAAGATAAAATAGAAGCCAAGCAGTAAAAAAGAAAAGTCTCTGCCATCCATCTAGAAATAACTCCTACAGGTCTCCTTTGGAGACCTGTAACTAGCGGTGTTCCTCAGGGGTCAGTGCTGGGTCTGGTCTTGTTCAACATCTTCATCAATGACCTTGATGAGGGGATAGTGGCCACCCTCAGCAAGTTTGCTGATGATACGAAGTTGGGAGGATTGGCTGACACACCTGAAGGCTGTGCTGCCATTCAGCAAGACCTGGACAGGCTGGAGAGCTGGGTGGTAAGAAACCAGATGAAGTTTAACAAAAGCAAGTATAGAGCCTTGCACCTAGGGAGGAATAATTGCATGCAGCGGTACAGGTTGGGGGATGACCTGCTGGAGAGGAGCTCTGCAGAGAGGGACCTGGGTGTCCTGGTGGATGACAGGTTGGCCATGAGCCAGCAGTGTGCCCTTGTGGCCAAAAAGGCCAATGGCATTCTGGGCTGCATTAAAAAGAGTGTGGCCAGCAGGTCGAGGGAGGTGATCCTCCCCCTCTACTCTGCCCTGGTAAGGCCTCATCTGGAGTACTGCGTCCAGTTCTGGGCTCCCCAGTACAAAAAAGACAGGGATCTCTTGGAAAGAGTCCAGCAGAAGGCCACAAAGATGGTGAAGGGCCTGGAGCATCTCCCCTATGAAGAAAGGCTAAGTGAACTGGGTCTGTTTAGCCTTGAGAAAAGAAGACTGAGAGGGGACCTGATCCAGGTCTATAAAAATATCTAAGGTGTGGGGGGCAAAGTGGCAAGGCCAGACTCTTTTCAGCAGTGTGTGGAGACAGGACAAGGGGAAACGGCTCAGAAACTGGAGCATAGGAAGTTCCGCACCAATGTGCGCAAGAACTTCTTTACGGTGAGGTGACAGAGCACTGGAACAGGCTGCCCAGGCAGGTTGTGGAGTCTCCTTCTCTGGAGATATTCAAGACCCGCTTGGATGCCCACCTGTGCTACCTGGTGTAGGAACCTGCTTTGGCAGGGGGGTTGGACTCGATCTGTGGAGGTCCCTTCCAACCCCTATGATTCTGTGATTCTAAGCTGTGTGAGCCAAAGCAGCTAAGCATTCACCACAGAGTGAAAAGTTACCAAGCCGTCCATGATGAAAATTACTAAAATGTATTTGTGACTAAAGCTGTTAATTAGCAGTCAACTTTTATTTGAGATTAGAAAATGGGAGCATTTGTCAGCTCTGGCCCTATCCTGCATTCACCTGTGAGGGAAAGCTGACCAGAAGGTCAACGAAGTTTCACTAAATTCCGGTATGTTATAGAACTATCTTCAGTAAAACATGCAAATAGTAGCAGTGCTTCAGTCACAGCTCTCTACACAGCTGACTACTATAAGGAAAAAGAACATTTTTTTCCCCTGCTGACCATGAGGTTTTACAGGAAAAGCTCCAGTGCTCCCTTAGCCTGTATATTCTGAAGCCCAGTGCTGCTCCCAATTAGGCCAGGACAGAAGCTTGTAAGAACTCAGTCTTTAACTGGATTTAGGCTATTTCCTGCTTTTTTATTCAAGGCCAAGCAAGCCTGTGTTTTAGTGCAGCAGCAGTCCTACTGGCAGACCCACTAACAAATCAGCAGAAGCCCATCCATCCAAGTAAATTTCAGAACCATCTGACGTCGATTTAAACATCTCCCTCTAGCCCTGAGCTACGTCTTCATCTAAGACATTCTTCAAACACTTCTTTCCAGCATTACCAATCGGGTCTAGACATTACACTGCATTTTAAAATGAGGTGCTGAGTTTCAGGCCGTACCTCCGCCCATGACAGAAGGGCACTGATGACGGGCACAAAACTTAGGAGGTGTTACAGAGCATTTTATCTCTTAAGCAGAACAACTCCCAGATGTGTCGAGCAAAGAACTAGAAAGAATGAGGCAGTTCAGAAGGCAAGCAATAAGCAGAGGAATTGGATATCCTGACAAAGCAGAACCAGGCAATTCAAATTGTTTTCAAATAATTTTTTGTTGCCTTACCAATGAAAAGTATGAGAACAAAAAAAGAGAAACTCAGCATGCTTTCCCTTTTCCTATAAACCAGCACCAAGCTACAGACTTCCTCCTTTTAATACTGTTATCCAACAGGTAATTGCAGTGTGAGGGGAAAAAAAGATGAATGGGAGACTAAGGACTAACTTATATGAGGAAGATTATCAGTAACATTTGCACAGAGGTAAAAGTAGATAACAGCACGATGAATGTCAACCAGAAATAGCAAAGATGGTGCAAACGACATCTTGATTTCATCAGTCTGCTATTACATCAGCCCTTGGCCACTAACAGGCATCAGTTTTTTTTCTGGAAATTGCAAATTTGCACTTTTGGTGTATGCATGCCTGGATGGAGGAGTCAAAATAATCTAGTTATGTTTAAGAGAGCATTTCGGTATTTAAGCACAAACGCTCATTACTGTAATCCTTTGCAATGAGGAAAGAACTGCTCTGCACTTCTTCAGTTACAGCTCACCACTTATCCTAAAAACAAGATTTCCTGGAATAGAAGCGAAAAGACTTAAATTGTTTATCTCTTTCAGAGCTTAAATCAGAAACATTGTATCTTAAGCTGTAAATTATAGTAGCTATGCTATTTGTTGTAGTCTGTTTCTATAAAATATCATTATTAACAGTCATCGCTATTCTCCTCTTTACATCTTCTGTCTGGTGATAACTTTCCTTATAAAGAAGTAAATAAGCCACAGAGCAGCCTGATCTGTCCTCCACATAATTGCAGTAACCCATTACCTGCTTTACAACTTTACAATGCTTAGGTAGCCCGATCAGGGACAAGGACCACGTTGTCCTAGGTACAATGCAAACAAACCAGAAAAGACAATCCTTGCCCCAAAGCATCTTAGTGTAAGCAAAAAGGAATCTAATGACAGAACCAAGCTGGAACTGACTTGGGCACAGAAGACAAAAACAAAAGGTAGGACTTCAGTAAAGACCTTCAGCAATTTTTTTTTCCTTAGGTTAACTTTTTCTGTATTAAATGTAGCTTCTGTAACAAATGTATTTTTTCTGCACTAAACGTACTGAATATTAGAAGTTGACACGTCCTCATATAGAGCAAAATAAAATAATCTCATCTCATGTAACAAGAGCTAATAGAAAAAGATGAAAAAATTTAAAATGGACTCAGCAATTGTTAATCCTAAAGTATCATAGTTTACCAACAGATATTTATATAGCAGAAGCACAGCAGATACAGTTTGTACTAACGATCTCGTATATGTAAGATAACAGGTTCCCAAAACTGACAGTGGCACTGAGTAGGTCAAAGAGTTATCCCTGAATGTCAGACTTCCCCAGGAGGTGTTGTGTGATATTTAAGGACACGTATCCCAAAAAAAAGCATCAAAACCGATACCCTCCCTTGGGCTCTGCCACATGATTGCCTTGGACCTTTGCACTCCCATGCACCTTCCTACACAGAGACCCATACAAGATCACCTTAACAGCAATGTGCTCCTTCTGTCAACCTTCACTGACCCCATGCCAGAGAAACTGAAGATTACAGAAACCTCAAATAAATTATGTTAAGGTAGGAAAGATCTTTTCTGAGGTCATTAAACATTGTTGAGAGATGACTAGCCCAAGGGCTCAGTACTGACAAGACTATAGATGGGCAAGTGATTCCTCCTTCCATTTCTCAAATTCATCCCATGAGGACTAATCTAAAAATACCCTGCATTTGTTATATGGACATAGATTAAACATTCTTATCCCAAATCTACAAGTAATCTAATTGGTAGGACTGCTGTAATTATTCACACAATTTCATCGCAATTTCCTCCACACAAGAATGTTAAAAAGTAATAGGAATGTTTTAAAAGAAATAAGATAAGCTGCATCTACAGTGAAAGTCTCTTAAATGTTTATTTTGACCTTTTTAATTGAAAAACTCAATTTTGCTAAAGCTACATATACCACAAAAAAAGAACAATCTTTGAATCAAAGATTTGAATACAAAAATATTAAATAGGAAACCAGTTCTCTCACTTGTGAAGTGCCAAAATCTTGACAGTAAGGTGGAAGACTGTTAGAAAGAAGTATGAGGTCAAGTACTCAGAATGCAAATAATCCACCCAGACCTAGGAGTTTATATCCACAGTAACCACATTGAGATATCTGCCAAAGTTCAACTGCAGCTCAAGTTTCAGGGAAAAAAAATGCACAACAGAAGACATCCATTTAGACTTGAAAAGGGCAGCTTTAAAAGATGCAAGAGCAACATCTCACAACTAGAAACTGAATCTGCTTTAGTAAAGCACAGCTTTCCATGAATAATAAAGAAGTACCCTGATGTCCTATGAAATGTAGCTTAGTCATGAAGTCTTTCCGAAACATTTGCTTGCAACATTTGCTTTTGAATTTTAAAAAAGTCACAGCAACATTTAACTAATCTAAGGCAACCACATACTACAATGATAACCACAGGAAGCAAAACCAAAAGGGCATTCTAAGAAATGAATGGGCTAAAATACTTTATTTCTTCATATTACTGTAGTATTCAGGAGCCCTAACGAGCCCAGATCACACCGTGCTAGACACTACTGTTCAGCCAATTTATAAACCAGACATGCCTCTCAATGAACAAAAGAAACTACATGCTAATAATGTTATTACAGCATCACGGCAGCATTATCTTAGACAATGAGAAATGTGAAAGTTTTATATGCTTTCCTTATTGTTATTAAAAGTAGCACTGTTACCTTGGCAACTGCTGAACCACTTGGGAATTTGCTAAAGAAACCCAAATGTTACTTGTACTTGCACATTTGCAATCAATTTAGGGGAAACAATTGGGTTTCGACGATTTTTTGTTTGTTTTTAAAAACAAATCACATATTTTTTCCTTATGAGGATTACGATTCTGCAACAGTCATTTTTTTTCATGAATAAATGAATTCTTGGGATTAAGTCACATCTTGTCTTATTTGCACCCCAAGCAATCTATACTTCATTATACAATAAGATCTAGTAACCCACCTAGGTTATTGTCCAGAAATACATTAACAGACACCATCCAGTGCACACAAGAACACACATCAACAAGCATCCCACCAATTGTGCAGGTACTGGGAAGCCAGACAAGCATCGCAGCTGAAGGGCCATTTAAAAGAAAAAAAAAAAGGAATTCCAGACAGCCATTTTGTAAGCATTGTAAGCACTCTGACAACACCCCTGGGTATAGAAAACACAACAGGGCATAGGTAGGGGCACAGTATCCCAAATATACTATGCAGCCAAATACGGCTTTTATCTTCATCAGTGTTGGTACACCTGTATTTCCTCTTATCCTTCTTTAGCAGTATCTATTTGCAAGATAAGAATTAGGTGCACAAAGATTAGAGGGAGACTACAGGAGGATCAGTCTGTGAGATATTGTGACTGTGTGGGATAGCAGTTTTCTTTCTAGTTTTCATCAACATATTATTTTGAGTACTGTACGTCCCAACAGCAAAGAAAAGCAGAATACTGACAAATCCCAACTCTCCTGTCCCAGAACTTTGTGAAACACAATAAGTCTATGGAAGAAGGGCACTGATTTTGGATAATCTCTGTATCTGAAATAGAGAACAACCATGCAAGAATATACTAAGCAAAATGTCTGTTTCCCTTAAAATAGATACAGTCTAGGCACTGCAGGCTCCTTTAGACTGTATCAGCTGTTCAAGGTATACTGAGTGAGTAAATAGCGAGTAAATTTCTACTGCTTCATCTGAGTCCTCAGGAGACCATCCTCCTTTCCATCACCTCTGAAGCTTGCCTGAGGTTACTCCTCTCACCAGCATCCTGGGCAGGGTTGCTGCTGCAGGCTGCCTACTCGCACCTCCCAAAATCCTCCCTCCCTGCAACCCATGGAGCAACCTGCCTGGTAGCCTGCAAGAGTTTCACCTCTCCCTGAGCAGCTGTACAGGCAAGACAAGCAAGCTGCAGCTCACCACCGGTGATCATAACAGGACATAATATACCATGCATGCCCTCAACTGAAAGCATACAGAGCAAGCTGATAAGCATCACTGAATGGATTAGAGTTGTGCATCTTCTCAGCTAAACTGCTGAGGGACACGCAGACAAAAGGATGCAGTTTCACAAAGGAAGTATCGTTTTACAAATGCTTTGCAGAGTGAAAGTTTGCTTTCTTTAAATTTAGGAACATCTATTTGTTCTGTTGTCTGTTTGTCATACTACACTTAAGAAGCTCAACTTAAATCAGAGCCAGAGGTACTCCTATTTTAAATTACTTATTTTGATACCTTTCCTGACAAAACTGTTATTGAAACCTACCCTCCAGAAACCATAAACACTCAAGAGAATGCAGAAGACTAGAATTCAACTGTATTTAAATACAAATTAATCGTTTCAATATGAATCTTGAATAACTACAGAGTCCCTGTTATTGCTATTTCATTAAAAACTACAAAGGATAGATGTAGAGCTGTTGGAACATACACCACAGGACCTAGTTAAGCAGAGATGAAATAAATATTTAATACCAGTTCATAAACTTAGTGCAAGTAATACCTGCTGTTCCCTAGTATTAGGAACTGAACAATTTAATTTCTCAGAGCATTTGAACCACTGACATATAGTATTGTATATTTGCTTACAAGTGTACAGCTCTGAGAATGATTCAGATGCAACCTTAGCTTTGAATTCCCTTTCATTCAAATCTCTGAGATGATCACACAAGGGTCTGAGTATTTTATTTTTACAAGATTGTGTTAGAACTTATTAGTAAATGAAGATTTTTCCCTAAATTTGTTCTTGGGGATAAGGGAAGGCAGTACAGGGTAGTGGGTTTTTTTGGTTCTGTCGTCGTCTATGAGGTTAATACATGCCTCACATTAAGATAAAACAGCATAGATCAGACTACTTTGTTAGGATGCTCATAATTCCAATACCCTAGACACATTCCAGCAGTAAAATAGAGTTTAAGATCTGTGCAGAAATGTGCAAGTTCAGGCCGTTTTTGAAGTTCTAAGTACTCTCTCATATCAATGTCTCGGACAATTTATTCTGTCAGTCTCTCCTCTTTCGTATGACTCTTCTGTCAGTCGATGTTCCTGTGTGCTGAGGATGTAGGGACAACAGCCCCTTGACCTGAGGTTGCTAGCTGTTACCACATCATCTATGTGCAACAACAGTACAGTTAAATCACTTTTTCCAAGAAGAATTAAAGTACAGAGGAAGATTGGAATGGAAAAACTTGATGGCATAGGGGAAGTAACACCAGGAACTGCCCTCTTCCAGAAAGAACGAGAGGTTGAGATAAATAAGAAATGGCACCAGGACAACTGCCCTGGAATAGAGAGCGATAAAACATGCTCGCCCAATGTGCACAGGCTCAAAATACTTTCCAATGCCTGTTAAGGCCCGGGTGCTGTGATGCACAGTCAAAACCAAAACCAACGCTGTATGACACAGGGACACCAACAGTGCAGCAAGAAAATTTAACATTCAGGCAGCAAAACCTGATGACTTGTTACTGGGAGGAACAACTTTCAAAAGAGGGTTAGCACAGACTCTGCCAAGTGTCCCAGAGAGAAGCCTGCAACAAGAGAGAGAGAAGAACAAAGTTAAGCCTCGCTGCTGCCTATTGAACAGCACTTCTCGCTTTGATCTAGATGAGATGCTCAGGGCCATGTTCCGATGCAAATTCCCGCAGTAGGAACTAACTACAGCCCCCAGTCATCTGCCACAGCCCTCCAGCCTGGCATCACTGCTGACTAGGCCCAAGGACTGCAGGCAAATTGATATGTTGCTCTCAGACTATGAAAAGAATAAGTTATTACTTAAAAGTTTTAAGAGTCTGAGAGGTATAGCACCCATGTGCAGCATTGTGCCATTCATGTTAGGTGTTTTGGTGAGACAGCACAAGGAGAGGCAGCCATTTTCCTCTCTCCACACGCACCTTATAACAAGCACTGAGACAAGATGGCTGCCATGTTTTATCCAGAGCTTTGCACGAGGTGAAGGTGAATACAGAGTGAAAGAAATCTGCCATGAGTGCATTTTGCTTGCATTTTAATTATTCATACTAACCAAAGTCTATTAGACTAGTATGTTTACCATGTATCACATAGCACCAACACAACACTCAAGGCAATTACCTCTGTTTACAGGATATAATGAATAAACAGCCTTTAGTGCATAACATCCAACTGCAGAGCTACTATACACTCCAAGATCACCTCCAAATAAGGGCCAAGAGGGGCATTTAGTTTTGTTTGCTCCGCAGAGGTGAGCAGCTACCTTACAGAACATTGCAGGGAAGGTAATAATAATTATAGACTTCTATACCAGAGAGAACCACATTTCACATTTTCTTTCTGCTCTAGCTCCATAGTCCCTTCTTGCAGCCACTGCAACGAGAGTGTAGGGAAAAGTCACAGATTAAAGCAAAAAAAAGTACTGTATTCCTTTGACCATTCCTTGCCTATACAGCAAGATGCATGGCAGCATCTGTGTTTTCTTCTCCGACTTTTCCAACCCTCCTACCTAAAAGCTGTTCACCATTAGGAGGGCACTGCCATCTGCTAGCTCACCTTTCCATTTTATTCCAAAGTCCCAGCAAGTGAAGCTGGTCCCTCCATCAAATATTCCCACAGCAGCACAATCAGTTGAAACTGATCTCACAAAGCAACAGCTCAGAAGTCTTTATTTTAAGAAAGATCAAACACACATCAGCCTAGCAGAAGAGGAAGCCTGTTATTACGGATCAGGAAAAGATTCCGCTTGCACTTCAAATACGTGCAAACTCTACAGTGTTAGTTTGGGGTTTTTTCCTCAGGTTTTCTTCCTCTTTGCATCTCCATTCTAAGAGGAAACCAGATCAGTCAAAATAGATAGAAGCAGAAGTGTTTTACTGCATCAGCTTACAAATATATATATATATATATATTCATTAAGCTCTGGCCACTATGCACAAGATGATTCATAGCAGCACTTAGTTTAAAAAGACTGGAGAGAGCTCTTGCTAACTGGTGAATGCAAGCAATTATCCAAGAGAAGAGCATAAGCAACTCACTCTTTGCCTCCACACAGCTTATCGAGTTTATTTTGCACTGTTACATTTCTGTAACTTATATAAAAAAGCCAGCAGCTATTTGGCAATGTTTACATCTAGAAACAGCAGTTTTATCATATATGAAACATCAAGGGAACCGGATGCCTCAGGACATTGGAAACTTCTCACCTCCCACTAACCTGTCTGAAACTTGCCTTGGTCATGTTAGTTGTTAACCAAAAATAGATTTTAAACATGTTTCTTTATTTGGCTTATCCCTCTAAAGAGAAGCATGAAATTTATTAAAGCTATCATATGAAATATTGAATGCTTGCACAGCAGAAACAAGCAGCATGCAAGTTCAGCAATTCTCCCTCTGTAGTGACATAACTGATCTAACAAAGCAAAATTCCTGATGACTTCATGGCCAGGCAGACATAAGCTGAACGATAGATATTTAAAAAAAAAAAAACATCCTCCAAAAATCATACTTTAAAATTTGACTTTCCTCCTTAAAATAATCCAATGCAATCATATGTAACCTTTATGTAGTAGCTTATTAAATACATCACCTTTGAAGACTGACTTCAGGATACTGAAGTTTCGAATGCCAGTACTACAGCTAGCTAAGTATCTCATTGGAAGCCATGCTGCATTTATTGTTGCTATAGATCACAGAACTCAATCACCCAAGCCTCTCAGAAGCCTCAGTTCATTCTTCTTTAAAAACCTTTTTGTGGACAACAGTAAGAAAGAACCAGAAGTTGTTTGCTGCTCAGAAAGGTGTTCTAAATGTGTATGTGCTTGCATTACATAGTCATGGCAACAGCTGCCCTTCACGAACTCTTGAGGACTGGGGTCAAGAACAGGAAGGGTGTTAAGTTGGCATTAGCTTTTTAAACATGGGTCTAATGGCTCCCGTATCAAAACTGATAGAGAGCATGGACAGTTTGTTGAGATACGCTTGAACCATGGATAAATCTCTCTTGCTTTGTCAATATTCCACTTCAGAGGAGGATGGAAATTCATATTTAAAAAGTTGGAAGGAAGAAAAAGGAGAATGTTGTGTTCAATGTATTGCAAAGCTTTTCCCTGTAAGCCAAAAAAATGACAATTCTGCCACTTAACTTGAACTCTACTTCAGAAGCAAGAAATAGATTTCTTACTTAAACAAGTTACCCTTCATTAATCTTTTTTGAAAATGAAGGATCTCTTTAGGAGCTGTAGCCTTGAGGGCATTTTTTTTTAAACCATTTTTCTTTCTTTTGAAATGCAGTCAAGTCCAGCATAGCAGAGAGCTTGTGTAGAGTCCATGAGATCATAGAAAAGCCTGAGCTGCAGAACATGTTCATCTTAACACCAAGGATGGTGGAACATCATACAATTTCATTGTCTGATATAAACAACAAGACTAAACCTCACCTCCTCCTATATTCAGCTGTTTTCCAAACACAGCATGCTGTCTCAGCAGTAGCAAAACACAATGCTTCAAAGCTGTTTCAGCATCCTAGATTTCCAACACCTGTCCAGGCCTTGCAGCACAATCATTAGGCCATTTTTACAGTCAATGTTCTTGGAAGAAAAAAAGAAATCAGACTAAAGAGGTTAAATTGGTAAGTCAGTCATAGGTGCTCTGTTTAAGATGCACTGGAAGTAATAGAGAAAGCAGGGATAAGGGTTCATTATATTCATGTTTAAGTAAGCAATTCAATCTGTTACATTTTTCCAGAAGCCCAGGCAATAAACACTACTGAGATAAAATTCTACAAAACAGTGATAATAGGAACAGACCAATCTTTTTCTTTTACAAGCATAACTGAAATTTTAGAGTGTGGCTCTATATTGCAATTTATATATTTTTCTTAAATCAAAAGGCATTATGAATATCCACGCCACAGGTAACTAGTTATGCACTCAGTTTCTTTCATCTTAGAAACCCAAAAGGATTCTCACAATCAATCTACTTAAAAAAACAAATCTAATTTAAAACAACAGTTGTAATCATTAATAGGTTTAAACCATAAATGTGATTTGCCTTACACTTCCATCTGTAACCAGATCTATGTTAATTCACAGTTGCTAGCTAATTCGTGTTGTGTCAGAAAGAACCACAGATGTGCTCAGTTAGTGTGTCCAGTAAACTATCAAGACTGGGAAGACAATAAATTCCTAAATAAACACTGTGTATTTTGCTTAAAATACATACCTAAAATTCATTTTCATGGTGACATTAAGTTATTCTCCAATAACTTAAGATTTGGGAGTCCAGTACGTTCTGAGATAAGGATACAGAGGAAGAATATTTTACTCCAACCAGGCTGCTGCTAGCTTTTGTTCTCTGTGCTGTTCTTTTCCATTTTCTTCTTCCTTCACCTATAGATGCTCCAAAAAAGAGCAGCTATTTCTTTCCATCTTAAACACGAGCTATTTTGTTGTTCTTCCCAGTTAGCCTGCACAGTGTCATTTCAAATCGATGTTTGCAGAAAACATTTCAAAATTTTAATCCCAAAGGGAAAGTAACCAAAGCTGGACAAAGATGTACTATGCTGATCTGAGACAGTTAAAATCTAAAAGCCTACGTTACCTATTAGCAAGCTAAGAAGTGCAGCATATGAGGAACCACTTACAAAAAGGAAATGTTTAAAATGTTTGTAAACTAGAAGCAAGATCACTATTTTATAACACATAAGGGAGGCTGTAGAAGATAAATCTTTTGTTTCTCCTTCTCATTACTTTCTATTAACATGCTTTATTTGGTGATGTTTCAGCAAGAAGATTTTTTAACAATGAGTTAATAAAAGAAAAAAGCTACAAAGAAGCTTTGGAGCAATTTAAGATATATTTTAAAGTGCTTTTAATTGTTCTCTGTAGGTTTTGTCAGAATGTTCAAATCTGAAAAAGTGATTAATGTAAAGAAAAGGAGTTACTTCAACCAGACAGACCATGCTGTAGCTAACAGAAGTTTGGGGGAGGAAACAACAAATATGTTCTCTCCAAAGGACACAATCAAACTATATATACAGCGCACGTTTGTTCTGAAATGCAACAAATTTACACCAACCTTCCAGATATTACTCATTTAATTTAAGCAAACAATTAACAGCTCTTCATTTCACCCTTCAACAGAACAGCCGGCTGAATCTTACAGATGAGAGGGTGGAAACGACAATTTTCAGAGACCTTTGAACAAAGGAGTCATGTAATCTTTAAAAAAAAAATCAGATAACAACTGAATTGGACGTAAGTCTTCTTAAGATTTGCTCATTATTTCTGTAGTTCATTCATCCCTTCTACTTAATGTTGGCACAAGAACAAGAAGAAAGATGGCCCTACAATGTACATACCTGTGACATGTTAGGAACAAGTATTAGCAGATAAATACTTGTAGACCAAGAACATTTCAGAATTCTTAAGGAAAATCCTTGTACATTGAGAGAGAAATAATGCCTCCTGCCCCCACCTCCTGTCCTAGCATTTGCAGAATTTCAGCTACGTAAAACAGTTCTACGTATTTATATGTTTCACATACGGGCCACCCAGAATATTTACATAGCCTACAAAAATCCATTTTTGCAAGTAATGCATTAAGACACACTCAAGGTAACATTAAAGTTCTCTCACTAAAAAAAAAAAAAAGATTTTGAAGTGAAGAAATGCAGCATTCTAAACTTTCCCTAATAATACTTTCTGCCTAATAAATTTCCTTCTCATAAAAGCTACACAAAGCTTTATTGGTACTGTCATAAGATGCCAAATAATTATAGGCTTATTTTTTTATTTATGTACAAATTTAGAACTTGAATGTAGGTTTTCTAGGTTTATTTTCCAATTCATTTTGGTGATTTACCACAACTCTTTCCTAAGCTGGCCTCTAGTTAATAAGCCTTCACATATGGCCTGACTTTCTAAAGGGCCTATTAGCAAAGAAAGAAAGAAAAAAAGAAAAGAAATTCCATTACTGTTTTCATGCTTTTTCATTGAACCATCACTGCATTTGCTCGCAATAACTCCAAAGGAGGATTATAAAAGTGCTTTCCCAGAACATGTACTAAAAGGAAAGGAGCTCCAAACCTGGAGAGTATCTGAAAAGGGCCTCTTATGAAGTGAATTCTCCCATGCAGCCCTTTGAAATGCTTTGCCTGGTCAAGTTGCTGGGCCTCCACATACAATTAGCTATTACTGCAGCTTATCCCCAATACTTTCAGAAGCCCATCACAGCAGTAATTAGTAAAAGCCTTACTACATATCTTCGTATTGGTAACAGATCCGTTTGCAGGATCCTACTTCAGTTCAGAACAAGTCTAAACAATTTTCACTTTCTTAACATATCTTCACTGCATGTGGGCTTTTGAAGAGCCACATGTTAGCTACTTCCCTGCAGTACAACTTAAAGGAGCTCTCCAGATATTAAGGCTTCAGAGATCAGTATTGTGGTCCTGTTTACCAAACTGAAAATGTTTCCTACTTGTAAACAACATGTGTGTAAACTGAGCCTCTCTAAAAAATAAATATTCACTCATTGTGTATGCTAGGAGATCTAAATGGAGTAAGAACTACCATCTGCACTGTTTACCATTAGAGAAGAACATAATAAACACTATGTGATTTCAAAATGACCAGCCAGAAAGAACATTTCAGAAGGGCTCAGAGGGAAAAGTTGGGAACAAGAGAGTTTCTATATCAAGTTGTAGCAAAGACAGTGATGTTGCAAGTCTCTTGTTTCTCTACTTTGATGTTGTTCATTTTTTAAGAACATGTCCCAGCCAACTTCTTATAGGGATTTTACTTGAACAAAGTAGTTGTGCACCACCAGCTACCTATACCACTGAGAATCCCAAATCTTCTTATTGCTTTATTCCCATGCATGAATAAATGAAAGGAAGACAGGAAACATTGTCAGACATGAAAGGAGCCCTAAAGACCAAGAATTGAACCAGAAATCCAGAACAGAATGAGGTCCCTGCACATTTTCAGTTTTTGAACTAAAACCTTAAGGAATGCCACAATACACCTTAAGCCACATTACTTCAGGGAAGAAAATAAACTCCACTGTTTGACAGCCACACTGCATCTAAAAAGCAGAACTGGAAAATCCACAGAGGTTGAAGAACTGCCAAGGGAAACAGTGGAATTTGCTAGAAGCTTTGAATTGCAAATGTAAGGGGAAATCCTCTTCTGGAAAATATATTCAGACTATATTCAGAGCACATGAATGCCAGAAGAAATCTGACACCTCTCTCTCTTTCACCTTTTGTTTTCTTACCCCCTTTTTCTAACTCACTACCACACTCTTGCTTCTTTTTCATTAACCGAGCGTTGTCATTGCTGCAACTTTACTGCAAGAGAGAAGTGGCCATACAATGTTTGTCCTGCAGACAATCCCAAAAAGGAAGGGCTCAGTTTTCCCCAGAGGACAGGGAAAGCCCTAAGAAATTCCTCACATCAGGAATTGTCCCAAAAAGCTCTTGCCTTATACACAGATCTCTGATATCGCTGTTTGCTGCCAACACATAGCTCCGTTTGTTTTATCCTCATTTAGGCTATCCATCAGAAAACATCTCACCCTTGCGATAGAAAATGCCAGGAATGATCCTACAAGCTCAGGCGCTGCATGTCACCACTACTGGTGCAACCCAGTCCCTACTACCAGGTTGGAAAAGCTCCTGGTTGGAAAGCTCCAAGGCCCAGGGAGAATCTGCAGTACAAACCCCAACAGCAGCAATTCAAGCCATGAATATGGATATAGATAAATGAAACATATATTTAGCTTAATCTCAATATCTTTACAATCTTACTGTCCAAAAGAACTAAGGTAAAGAGCAGAGTAAGCTCCTTCCTCAACAAGATGGCAGCGTGCCTCCAAGCACCATTAAGCTCACACACACAAATTCATCCTGCACCAAAGAAGTTAACAATAGCCTTCATGTTATCATCACTAACTGCAGATTTCTTAAAACACAACCAGGCGTTCTGAAACTGCAGCCCAACACAACTGCACATGTGTTTCCCATCAGTGACTAATGGTTACCTTGTTGCTGTGAAAACTTATTTGCAGATTTTGACAGTGCTTGGAAATAGAGGGGCAGTACAGCTTTCAGCTGCTGCATTTGTAGGACAATCAGTTATGCAGACATACAAAGCACATTGTGAGCTTTATCACATTTATAGGCACACAGTTCATTAAGTCATACTGTGGTATTACCTCCCCTACAAGTAAGTTCTGCACATAGTTTTGGCTAAATAAGTTTAAACCAAGTGCCTAGAACTCTGGCTGTGACTCCTCATGAAAGTGGAGTGGAAGTGCAAAGCACCCTGATGTTAGGAACTAACAGACTGCTCCTGGGAGATAGTACAGGACATCCCAATCAAAACAGACCACCAGAAAGGCACCTGTAGACACACCACTCCTTCCTTTGCTCAGCCACATCAAGAAGAACAGAAATTAAGTTTACTCCTGCTTTCACAAGCAGACCAGGGAAATGGCTGGTGCTCATACCAGGGACAAAAAGTGGGACATACATATGCACCAACAATCAGACCTACATTAACTAGACATTGTTGTTTGATTTTGTGACCAGAAGAACTAGGATGCAATTGTATCTGTCAAAAAGATCCTACCAAAGTTGCTGAAGAGGGTGTTCTTTCTGCTTACCTAACAAAGATTTCCATACAGTAGGAAAGGAATCAAGATGACATGAGCTACCTCAGCCACTAAGTTCTGAAAACCTTTCTTGTTTTTAAAAGAGATTCAAAGAAAAGAAGCCTGAATGCTTTTGGGGGAGAAACAAGAGAACTTTGACCTCTGCAAATTTTTCTCTACTGTTGTAAGTTTGTAAACTAGAACTGAAGGAAATTACTTTCTGGAATAAGAAGACACATGGCCAGCTTCTCAGATCATTACACATACATGATTTTTCTAATCAAACATTTTAGAGATTACAGAGAAGCTTACAGAGTTTTCATATCAAATGTGTTTTAAATTGCAAACAGTCTATGAAAATACCTATAGAGGCCAACTCTCCATACCATGCTTTGGGGAAAAAACCTACACTTTTCTATCTAGGTAGATTAAGCATTCATCAGTCTTCCAGCAAAAAAAGGGCTACGTCCTACTATAGGCTCAATTCGTCCTCCACATCTTAGCTCTCCCCAGGATCAACAGGAGAGAAAACCCCAGGCCCTCTCTCTGTACTTAGCACACATGTACCTGAAGAGAAGCAGCAGCAAACTTGACTCTTCCATTTTCCCTCTAGTGGTTCCTTGGGCAACCTCTGCCTCTGCCCCCTTTTGGCTGGGGCAGCCAGAGCTACAGCAGCTGCTTCTAATCAGCTTCCTGGTCACAGCTGAGGAAAGTAATTAGGCCCTTCATTAGCTCTTTGCAGAGGATTGCTTCTAAGGCACACCTGTATCCCATCTCATCACCAAACACTAAATAACCTGTGTCAGGCATGGAGAACATGACTTTCATCAGAGTCCTTAAATGTTAAACCTGTGTGAAGCAGCCACTTTTCTCCAAGAAAGCCTAACAAAAAGGCACAGTCCTGGCCACAGCAAAATCAGCTTTGCCCCATTCGCTCCTGATGAGGAACACCAGAGTTCTTCATGTATGCCTATACAAGCCAGGATCCAAGGCGGAGGTGGGCCTCTATTATCCTTCTTTGCTTGTATCAGCATTACACCAACCTGAAAGTTAATCATTTTTCTATTCAGTTACTCTTCTATCCAAATATCTTAAAGCACTTCTCAAACAACAATTAATTAACCTCTGTGTTCCCCTGCAAGGTGTGCACATGTAGGCAGAGGAGCAGGTTTATGTGTGAATTACAAGTTGTGCCAGGGAGCAGCTGGAAGGCAGCACAGCCTATTCCTCCTCCTTGTTCCTCCCCCCCCCCCCCATGCCTGCAGAGTGGCTGCATATAGCCCAGTTTATAGATGACGGAAGCAGACACTGGGAGATTACACATCGTAAAACACAGATGTGGCAAAGCCAAAAAGCAGGTCATAGTGCACTGGGGATGCAGCTCTAATTAAAAATAATAAGGCAGGTCCGTGCTTTAACTTTCCCTGTGCTTCCGCTGAGGAGGATGAAAAAGAGGGTTGGTATTTCTGCAGCAAGGCTGCATTCTCAGCTTCTTCACCCCTAAGGAAGACTTCAATTATTTGCTCTCTCACTTTTTTTTTTTTTTTTTTTTTTGAAGCACTGAATGCCTCAGATAAAAATGTGTCTGTGTGCCAGATTTTGATAGGCAGTTGTTACAATCAGAAAGATTAACATGGTGGAAGGGTGATACAGAAGCATAACTGCAGAGGGACCAGTGCAAATGGAATGGTGTTACAAAGGAAAAGTGCTCACCCACCACTGAAGAGCTAGGCTCACAGGAAAGACTCCGCAAAGGGAGGATCTCCAACCAGAGATTCTTTCCCAGTGGCAATCATTCCTTCAATGAGGTCTGAGAGGTGCAGCCAGGCTCCACCCCTTCTGGTCACACAGCTGAATTGCCTTCACAGGGCTGACCGGGTCCTTTCCCCAGGTGCTCAATCAGTGGTTCAGGCCCTGACTCAACAGTTACCATACATCAATTTATATGCCTTACCATCATGTAACAAAGTATCTCTTCCAAAAGGTTGAGCACTTCGCAGAATAGCACAAAAGACTTTAGGAGAAGTATTATATTGTTGAGGGAAAATACAGAGACTACAACCCAAAGCTGCCATCCTGCTGCTCTGTACTCCGCAGCACAGCCAGGTCTCTGACTCTATTCTCATCCCAAGGAGCCAGTTCAGCTCTGAACCTGCAGACAACCGCTCTCCTGGTTTGCTGTGTTGGTTTTCAGTCTCGACACCCTGCTCAGGACCCGGGCTGAGCAGCCTCAAACATTTTCCTGCTCAGGAGGGGACTTAATTCAAGGTTGTCTTTCCTAAGGATAACACCTACTGTCTTAACTCAAAAAGATAACATTATCCTCTAGCCAGTGGATTTTCACATAACTCTTTAAAATGAAAAAGAGGTTTTCATCTGCTTTCCTTCCAGCTCCTACTGTCTTTAGCCTCCTGAGATATATTTGTTAGGTAATGCAAGATAATGGCCAGTTGTCGAGATAATTGTCAATTGTCATCTACTCCAGATAATTTCTATCTTTTCAACCTTTGCTACTTCCCTGCATGCATACAGATGTTTAGGAACTCGAATATAATATGTCTTTTTTTGTTTGCCATCACATGGGGCAGGATGCAGGTGTGGGAAGGGATTTCCAGCCAGCCTCCTTGTAGTTGTGGTGCCCTTCAGCTTTTTATTTTTTTCTGTGCATATCTCTCAGCAGGCTGCTAACAAAAGACAAAATCAAGTGGCAGACTGTGGGGCAAATGCATCCCAAGCGTTGTGCTGCGGTCCTATAGAGACTTCACTGCACTTTGGTTGTTCTTGTGCATCGCTGTAAAAGATGGGCAAAGCAGTCCAGCCAGCCCCAATGCTCTGACTGTGTAGTCCTGTATTTTCTTCAGATTTTCCCTTTCGGAAGGTAATTTACTTGGACAAAGAGGTGTCTTTGTCTCACCCTCGGTTATGAAATTCAAATGACAGCCCTTTGCCTTAGGTGCTGCTTCTGCTTTTCCTCTCTGCTTCTTTCATTTCTCCTCCCTGCTGTTACACTGGAGTGAATAATGCATTTTTTAGAGAATTTCCGTGGATTAGGTTTCCAATTAATTCAAGTCAGTTTTACAGACTCTGCCAGTTCAGGTTGCTAAAATTCGCTAGGAATTATTGGGGCAGGGTGAGGGGGTTTCCTATAATTTTTTCTCCAGATTAACTACAAGAATATAGTGGAAAGGAGTTATTCATTTTTACACGTGAGCGTATACCATCAGCACTCATGGGATTTGTTTCAGCCCAAACTGAATGCACAAATTACACTCCCTTCCTTTCTAAAAGGCCCAAACATGGTTTCACACCAACTGACAGTGGTAGTAATTAATGTGGAGGACCCCTGGGGTCTTTTAACCTCCTTTCTCAGCTTTTGATGGCTGAGACAGCCACAACCTGTGTGCCATTTAACTATCTATAAAACAGAGGGGGAAAAAGCATTTAAACAGGACGTTGAGTTTTCTTTAAACTCTCTAATGAGCTCTAGATAAAGCGCCAAGACTTTTACTGAGGATTTTAAGAAATGCTTTTTTCCCCTCAGTTGTTCTCCCTAGGGCAGAGTATTTCTGTCTTCTCATAGACGGACAAATTCTAGGAACAGCTTCCACAAAAACCAGGAGCACTGATGGTGTGCAGTGGGATCACACAGTAAAGATGTGCTGTAGGACCGTTTTATCCCTTTCATCGGCTTGGTGGGTGTCTCTATTCACCAGCAAGATTGTGACAAGTGCTTTCGCTTTGCTTTCTTTGTTTGTTCATTTACTGCAAACCTCAGGATAATTCAGCATTATTTGTTCAGTTTTATGGCACTTCGCTTAACTTATCACTAGGAGTAGTGATAGGTGTGGGCGGACCTAGGATTGGAAACTCCATTTTGCCACCAAACTGTGATCCTGGGCAAATCACACAATCTTCTTATGCCTGGGACCCTTTGTACTGCATGAGAAAAGAAGCATCCCCCTGGCAAAGCATTTCAATATCCTCTAACAATGGTTGGCCATTAAAGGACCAGGGAGAATTTGCTTTTAGCTTTATTTTCATTTCCAGTTCAGAGATTTCCAATTGCCAGTATAGAGGTAGCTTACTGCTAAACATTCTAATATATTGCATATTACAAAGTAACCTCCCCAAAATACGTACGTTAAAGACATAACACAGACGCAAAATAATGCACTCATACCCTTGAATTAAGCCTGCCCGTACCAGAGCTCTGCCAGACAGACAGACCCCACTCTGCCTAATGTCTGCCTCCAGTGCTGCATGGCAGGAGGAGATGTTTTAGCACAAACCATCAAAAAATGTGGGTTTCACCTGACAGCCCTGAACAAAACCATGCCAATGGCAGCAGTTCCCTACGTTACCACCCAAGCTCCTTTGCAGCACCTTGGGCTTCGTGGTGACCCTGTGGGTGTCTGCTCGTGCATGACCACAAAGCCTCATCCTGTCAGATTCTCCATGCCAGTAAATAGGTTCAGGCAGAGCAGGAGCTGCACAAGAATGGCACACAGCTTCACTTCTCTCCATGTTTTGTCAAGTGTCTGAAATTCCTCGTTAAGGCTGGAAGCAGAACTCAAGAATCTTTTTAAAATACAGCCATCTCTGGTTAATGATGAGATCAGAGGAGCAGCAGTGCTCTAAGCTCTATATTCCTTTTGTTTATACAATACTCTGATTTACAGAAACTGCTTTATAGAAAATTTTGACACAGCCTCTCCCTGGAGATGAGGATAATTTAAGATTCTGCATCTGAAGCTAATTAAACATAAGAAACAGCAGGTGAATAAATTGATTTTCCCATTTTGTGGTTTTGAGAAAAAGAAAATCAAGAAAAAAAATGGAACTGGAAGAAATACCTCTGCCTTTCTGGCAGAATGATTTCATTTAAAAAAGAAGTTAGCTATGTCTTCCTACCCAAAGTGAAATGTTTTGAAAGTCTGAAAAGCTTCCAGCTATAAAATAAAATGGTTTTACATGTTAAAATGCTATCCTCCTTCAGCTTCTAAATTTTGGCTGAAACAATTCCCCAAATTTACCCGAATTTCTGAGTACTTCGGTCTCCAGGAACTTCATTTTCCAGTGAAGTCACTTTACTTGGAAAGCTTATAAGCTTTTAGTCTTTTTAATGGCAGAACAACTACTATGCACTAACATAGCTAAACCATCTATTATTTATTTATTGTGATCTGCACTTTAAAAACTGTTTTGTGTTATAACTGTCCAATTTGAGATACCTTCCTGAGATCTAGCTTTCACAAATGCAGAAAGCTTCCCTTACAAGAAATTAGAGCCAGCTGACCTGTGCCTACCCATGTGTTTTGGATGTAGCTTGGAAGCAAACCCCCACCTGAACCCAAGCACTGCTCCATGTATCAAACCAGCACACAATCTTGTTTGATTCAATTCAGAAAAGGAAGAACTGGAATTTTGTCTTCCAGTGTGAGCCGATTTACAGGGACACAGGGCTTGAGCCAATAGCTGCCTCTTTGGGCAGCTTCATACCGCAGTGCCAAAATGTACTCCGGGAGACCATAATGAATTTATGCTGAAGAAAAGTCTCCAAAATACATGCAGTACTGCAGTGGTGTTGTAGTAGATGCAGAATTCTCAGCAACAACTTCTTTAATCAACTGATCTGCTGCAATTGCACTGATTTATTTGCTAATGTGGCCATAGCATGAAGACAACTCATGGTGAACATCACAAAATGCTAACAAATCACAAAGAGTTCCTGAAATTAAAAGCAATAAAAGAGAGCAATTTTCAAGATGAATTGAAATAAAACAGGAAGGATAATGCAGTAAACTCAAGAAATTATTGAGCTTATATTTCTTCATAGTGGTTTCTTGGTCAGGGCAGGGCCTAATAACGTCCTGCATTAGTATAAAGGCAGAGACGTCTCAGTCACACTTTGAGGTAACATAAGGTATCTTTGCATAAAAAACCACCTCGCTGCTAACTAATTTCATCAAGAGTTCTGCCAGCAGAGAGGCTGCAAAATCAGACTGCATCTGAGAAGCAGAAAATGCCATCGCTTTAATAGTAAAGTATTATTTCTCTATGAATGTTCCTTTAGAAGTTAACATAGTAACTGTAAATGCAGCTCAGTATTTTTAATATGACCTCACACAGCAGAATCTTGGCTGGAAAAAAATCTATGATGTCATAAGTATTCATTACAAATCCACTAGCTGAAAATCTACCAAAAATTTTTGGAGCCATTATGTTGACATAGCACTATAATTATGCCAACATCTCAGTTAGTAAAAGGAAAGGAAAGATGTCATTCAGCTTTATGCCCAAAGATTGCTATCACAGTGAAGTCTACCACCAAAGGAAGACCACATTTTTAAGACATTGAAAAAGTTTGCAAAATCATCAGCTGAGGTCCTGACATAAACTTGAGATCAAAAGGGAGAGACATCATAGATGTCTTAGCTACACCCAAAGTTTTTAGTGCATGGTGTGATGAGACACACCATGGCTCTGCTGTAATGCGGTCCTTATGTTTGCAGGTGAGACCCCCATGGATGTTGGCGGAGAAGAGAGTACAGCAGTCAGGTTGTATGGAAAATGATCTCTGACAGCTCAGCCATTCAAGGAGTTTGGTCATAGCTCTTCCTGATAATCCTGAAAGGTTCGTGCCACTAAATTAATGGCTAAACCTCAGTTTCTACAACATGTAAAAATGAATCAGGAGAAAAGTTGGCATCTGAACAAACTTCTCTGTCTTATTATTTCCAGTAAGTGGGACTGTGGAGCAAAGGCATGGAAGCCACGTAAAAGTTGAAAATCCTCAGGAGCTGTTTTATGTCTGTAGTTTGTTTTTGTAGCTTACCAAAAATTTCAGCTGAGCTTCACTTCCACTACAGATGTGCAGTTTTCTTCATTTACTTTTGTCCAGTAAATGTGTATGCATGAGTGCACGTGTGGATGCAGCAGTGAAAAATAATCTAATTCTAGCTAATGTGGGAGTCCTAACCAGCAAAAGATATCTCCTTCAGCAGCATTCAACTACTGTTAACCCTCTGTGCATTTCTTCTACAACTATGAACCAACAATTTCTTCTTTTTCTGTTTATCACATTATGAAAATAACAGACAAAATAAATTAGAATTAAACATGTCTTCTAATTAAAAGCTGCATTGTTTTCTTAGAAAAGTTACATGCTGCCTCATGATTGGATAAAGAGCTGCCTAGATAACACTTAAGTGCTATTTTAAGAACTTCAGTACTGAACAAGTTGGATATACAGTGGGTAAGTGTCCCATAGAGCCTTACTGTTTCGGAAGACAAATCTTCAAGTACTGCAGAAGACACTTTGAAGCACTTCAGACAACAGAAAGTATTGAAGGAATTAAGAATGTCCTGCCTCAGGATCTGATCCAACCCTGAGTCTGAAGTCCCGCTTTTTCAAACATGCTATTAATTCACCCATTAGCAAGTTCCATTAGCTTCTATCTGTACCAAAGTTAAATGTAACCTTTCATTCCCATCATTCCCAGGAGTGGAGAGAGGGCCGCACTGCTGGTAGTGGTAAGCCCTCTGATGTTCTATAACCATAATTCTGTAGCTCAATACCAGATAATAATATAATTTGATTTCTGTAGTTGCTTTGTACCACTTCAAATACAAAGCAGGCATGTCTCCTCTCCTACCATGCCTTATAAAACATGAAACCAGTGTTTATGCCTGACAACCAAAGAGATGTTCAGAAGGTTTACTGTTTATTTTTTTTTTTCAGGAGAGAAGTAGAAATTTTATCTCCAGAAAGATTATGAATAAAGTAAATCTAATGAGATTTGCAGTCCTGTATTTCAGGGCCAGAAGACTTTATAGTTTCCTCTGCAGTGTCATGTCATCTTCCCAAGTCCCATAATCCTCCAAGTGCATGCTGGAAGAAACCCTAGTTTGGGGCAGCTGGAATGAATAGTTTGGATAAGGCTTTAATATTGGCTACCAAAAACTTGGGTCTTTTCCTAAGTGTTCGTGAAAACATGAGCAAGTGCTCTTGAGACTATTCCAAAATCAAGTTTATTTACTTTAATGATTAGAATTAAATGTGCAGAGAATGGTTCTTGCACGATAGGGGTGGGGGTGTTATACAACAGAGCAGCTTTCAACATTTATAAATCAAACATAAGGGCTGTATCCATAACAAACCTCTCTAAATTCCTCAGAACAGTGTTTGCCGAGTATGTAACATACCAGATCTGCAGCTCATGCTCACACCTTAAGTAACTGATCAGTACTAAACAATGAAGTTTCCTATTATTCTAAATATGCTTTGTTCTTGACAAGGTGTAACATATTGATGGAAGAGTACAGGATTTTCATATTAAGAAGTAATGCTGTGAAGTTTTGCAGTTTTAGAGCTTATCATTCTAGCTGTACAGGAGGCAAGCCGGCTCTGGGGGCTGGGTAGGACTGTTTGAGAAACCTGTGTAGTCAGTCGGAACTGTGGTGGGTGTTCCTTCCTGGAGACAATTTCACATGCATCACATTTGGGCATATTGCTTAAATAATGAACAACAGAGGGAAAATTGGCTCTTAAAAAGCTGCAAGTAGGTATTGGATGCTCTACTTAGAACTACCTTTCATGACCCAGTTTGCAACTGAGGAGACACAGATGCTGATGGAATCATCAAAATGTAACAAAACATATATCTAAATGCCAGACTAAGATGTATTGTCTAAACGTATGGGATCCCAGCTTAACACAGCTTTCCAAGGCCTTAGGAAAGCAGCTGTGTCAGTCTCTTTCATGTGTGAAATGAAACATCATTCATTTTCTTCTCAGAGAGATGATCAGGAAGATGAGAAGATCTGTATGTTCCTAAAGATGGATTGCAAATTGTAAACAGTACCTATGTGATAGACAATTATTGTAAGTGTATACATTATTTTATCTAGTACTGTAATTACTTAAAAGTGAAGGTGATAGTATTAATCAGGAGACAAGGACAGAGAATTTCTGACAGAAGAACTGGATGGCTGAAACGTAATGCTCAGTGAGTGCTGCAGAAAATCTCTTTTCTTTTTGGAGAGGGAAGATGCTCACAAAAAGTAAAGTACTGAGGTATATCCTAAGAGATATACTTTCTGGCCTTGTTCTAAAACATGAAGGCTAAAACGTGTACATGTATCTGTGTATGTATATGTATACTAAAATAGGAATTAAGCTTTTCCAGCTTAAATTTACCTTTCTTATCATTATACATCCTCAAGCTTTCATCATGGAAAGCATCTTCTCCATAAGAAGGAAACTATGGCCCTCGTTGCTCTACAACAGAACTCCTCCACTTATTAATAGCAGCTCCCCTTTTCAGGCATGAGCTTCATAAAACAAGATATATATATATGTATATATGTAAATACATATACATATATAAGACTCCACTCTAATGGTCTTTATTAGCCATTAGGAGTAAAAATACAAAGTAAATACAGGATTGTGTCCAATTTGCCTCAGTTCTGATAGAAAACCAAAATGATTCAGCCAAGTTATTAAATGAAATAATGCTGAAATAATCACTGACTGTGGATAAATTTTTTTTAAATATTTGTTTCGTGGCTTAAAATAAACAGTAATAAATAGAAGTTTAAAGTTCCTTCTTTCAATGCTTCATAATGGAAAACCCCAAAATTGAGAAAATGTTTTCATCAAATTTAACAAATAAAAAAGAACCTAATTTTAATCCAGTGACAGTCTCCGAGTCTAACAATGAAGTAAAGCATCCATAATTCTGTTTAACTCTGCTTGATGTGAAGGCTTTATTTTGTGATCATTTTAGTGCATAAACCCTGATGAATAATGGAATTTTCGAAAAAGAACCCCTATTGAGTCAAGCTTCATTGACATCTGACTGGTAGTCCAAAAGCCTGCAGAGAGGGTCCAAAGCAATGCATCATAGCCTCCCAGCAGGTCATTAAGGCATTACCCAATTAGAAAGCAAGGGTACGGGGCGACATTGTTCACAGCAGAGCAAACATAATTGATTTTTATTTCAACTGGGGGGAGAACCTCCTTACTGAAGAGCTTTAGCATAATTTCTTATTTAGGAGAGGTTTAAAGAGATTTGTGCTAGAGTATTTAATTCCAAACCCTGGGACAGTCTCTGGCAATGTGTATAAATTAAGGGGCAGTTGACTTCACTCATTCATATACAAAATAGAGACTCGCCTGTTGCTCAAAAGTAGCATGAAAATTTCTGAGCAATGGCATCCAACACCAGCTGTGCAGGGCATAGCGCTTGGGCCCTCACAACCTTTATATGGTTCACACAGCCAACAGCAAGCCAGCTTCCTACTTTAAGAGTCATGTCCTATGCATTTTAACGTGCTAACACACTAGGCAGTCAAGAGCTCCTTAAGAGCACTGTGCAGATGGAATTTGCTCCTGAGACATCTTTATCACCATCTATCTCCATTTTAATCTCTCCCAACTGGAAATTTTTGATCCCCTTGTTCATGGGCACCACTGGGTAGGACTGTGCAGAGACAGCCAGCCTGCAGCAAGAAGGGCTCCCAATGAATGACAGCTTGAATTGTCCCAATTTACAGCATCACCATAACGCAGTGGAAAATGTTACCTTTGATGCCTCTCATAAGAAACCTGCACTGCCACTGCATATGATTAACATGATGCCTTTTCTAATTTTAAACCACGTAAGACCGAAAAGCCTTCTGAAGGCACCAAACTCCAGCTTTTAAACAAAACAGATCATAAATCATACAAAGAACACTTATTTTAATTTACTAACAGTTAGTGTTTCAGTGGCAACATGTAACTTTTCAGAAGAGGCTTTTTTTCGGTAGACTTTATGTTTAAGGTCCACTTGAGAACATGGAGCTGGAAAATGCTATAAAATCCTCACTTTTTACAAGACCCAAAGCAACAAAACAAAAGTTTTTACTGGAAATATTTGTAGATTACTATCTCCAAACTATTTATACAGTAGACTTCAAAAATGTATTTTCCTGTATTCCTTTTACTTCAGTGCAAATTAATTGCTATCTTAAAAAACAGAATTTCTCGGTTGCAAAGGCATCAGTACAAGAAGCAGTGAACTTCCTGTGCTGTCTATACCCAAGAATCACGTGATTCATGTCTCTAATTTTCTATTTTCCATCATGTTTCCAACAAAAATAATTATCATTTTCAACTTGACATATGCCTTAAACACTCCGTTTTTATTCTTAGTTAAAGAAAAACATTGAACAAAATTTACATGGCATTTTCATTTCTAAGTCTGCAGCAATACAGTGACAATTTTATTCCCCTCGGTTGTTCACAGCACTACTTCTCTATCTCAGTTAAGTGCTACCCTGAAATACTAAGAAAGCAAAGACATGGTGTAAATAATTTTTATAAACACTTATGTACTCAGATACATCACAAAGCTAGAAGCAGCAAGGGCAATTTAGCAGTCATCTGTCTTAGCACAGCGCTTTGAGCCCCAGGCACAGATTGCCACCCCTCAGTGTTAGTCACGAAGCCAACACACATCAAAGAAGAAATCACTGCCCCTGAAAACTTCCCCTGTAAAATTTATGCTCAAGACCAGCTGTTGATGAGTTTATCCATATATTCACAATTTTGTTCCCCTTTTTTAATGTCAGGAACAACATCAATTTTTACTGTTGTGCACATAAACATGAGTATAAAATTTCAGCAGTGACAGCAATATACCATGCTGCTGCTTAGTCAAGTAGCAATGGACCTAACGAGCTTCTCTGAGGGCTGCCAAGGCACATCCAGTGCCCAGCTCACAACAGGACTGCCTTCTCTCTTCCTCTTATGTTGGAAGATCTACGGCTAAAACCAGCTTCTGTAGACATTTTACCACAGATTAATTTACTGTCAACTGGCAGTCAGTAGGGTAACTGACTGAAGGATCTGGTTCTTTCATCACACAAATACTAACAAAAAGAAAACCACATTTGAAATATTTGTGACAGAAATCATCAATGCACGAAGCATTGTGGCTGTTTGTATTTGTTATATCTACAGGCTTGCTACTTACACCCCAAACTCTTCCAACTGCAGCAATTTCTGGGAAACGTTCATTGTTCCCACCAGCAGACCAGAAAAAATACTGCAGAGCCATCAATACTGCAGGTGGTTAGATCCACAAATATCCAAAGACGGATCAGGATTAAGCCGAGCCTTACTCTGAAAACCTATTATCTGAGTTAGTGGTCCTCTACTCTTCTCAGTTTGTGATGTTCTAATTTTTTTTCTAGTTGTAACGAAGCCCCCTAAGCATAGAATACTGAACAGCTTGGTTTTTTTAGGCTTGTTATACATACCCCTTAGAACCCATCATCAATGGTGGGGTTTGTAGCCCCAAGTGTAGCCACCACTGGTCAGGTGGGTATATTTAAAATACAAAAAGTAAGAGTACAATGGGCAGGCCAGAGGATGTGGGAAGAAAGATCTCACGTGCTAAAAGCCAGACATGGGTAGAGGATAACGCCCTTTCCAGGCTGTAGAAGAATAAATGGAACAGTTTACATCTGGAATTAATAGGTCTCCTGATGAGTTAATGAAAATAGGCAATACTTGCTTTTGTATGCTAGGTTAGAGTGTTTGGATTTGTAATGAGGAAAGTAAGTGTAGCGTATTCTGTACGTTGCCATGTTCTCCCACAGGTGTGCGATGTGTGGGCTGGAGAAAATGGACTAATTTTAGAACTTTCACCTTGTTAAATGTTTCTGGAGTTTAACTTTGTAATAGGAGACATGCTGATACTACAGTCCTTGAACATTCCTCACCAGTGAGAAAATAGAGGGAAATGGTCTGAGAATTCAGTACTTAAAATGATAACTATAAATTATACTGTAACTTCAGTCGTTTTAAAATGCTTATTTTACTAGAGGATGTAGAGCAAGGCTGTGTTTTTCTCCAAGGAAGAAATGCTGTAGTTCACCACAGTAAATCCACATGCTGGCACTGAGGTTCACAAACAATCATTATTTAGTCTATAAAATCCTTCCATAATATTCAGTAAATTGTGTTGTTGAATTCTTAAAAAGAAGTCTTGGAAAACCATTCTAAGTCTCCCTTTTTACATAGTATCTTACATACTAGTTAATCCTCTATAGCCTTTATTCATATGCTTCACTAACTAGCTATGTGCTCAGAGTTTGACAAGAATAGGCGTAGGATAGTTGCACACACTGTATTCATTATGTTTATTTATATCTATACCAATTGAGAAACTAATTTCCAAAACGAGAGACAAGAGGAAGAAAGAGTCGCTTGAACATAAAGAAGCTCTAAGAATTGTTGCCCAGGGAAGGAGCAAGTTTCTGAATGTCTGAAGAACTCATGAAAGGTCACCTCTAAGAGCACCCCCATCTAGTGCTTCAAGAGCAGTGCTGGAGGCAGAAAGCCAGAGCACCAAGTTGTATTACACTCATTTAAGAGGCCAGAAACTTACTTCATCTATTTGCTGTAGTTTTGCCAAGCATTTTACCTGAAACAGAAGAACTCGTTTCTTAAAATCGAAGTTGACATAGCCCTGAGATGCTTTTTCTGATCTAAGCCTGTCCTGAAGGACCCAAAGTCTCAATCCAGTTTTCTTCTCTGAAAATCAGAGTAAAATGTAGGACTTCTGATTGTAGACCAGGGTCCTTCAATAGTAGATGTTATGCCACTTCAGAACAAAAAGAATTTAAGATTTAATCAAAGATTTACTCGACAGGACAAGGAGTAATGATCTAAAGCTTGAACATAGGAAATTCCCTATTAACATGTGGAGGAACTTCTTTACGGTAAGGGTGATGGCTCACTGGCTCAGGCTACCCAGAGAGGTTGTAGAATCTCTTTCTATGGAGATATTCAAGACCCGTCTGGACACCGACCTGTGTGACCCATTGTAGGGTACCTGCTTTAGCATGGGGTTGGACTCCATGATCTCTTGAGGTCTCTTCCAACCCCTGTGTTTCTGTGAAAAGTATCTCCTAAGCTGAATCTCAGTTTTCCTTCAATGACCTTCAAAATACTGATGAAAAATCAAAGGGGCTAGCAAGAAAAGTGATCCCCAAAAATATGAATGTCATCAGATTGAAGGCTGCTAAGTTGATATTACAAGACCAGAAAACTTTTGGAAAATCACTGACAACTGTTCCACCTTCTCCACCACATTTTCCCCTAGTGATGTTACAGAAATGAATTTGCTGCTCACTCTGGGCCAAGGAGACCTCTATAGTATTTCTAGAGGCCTTTCTAATAGCAAAAAAAAAAAACCCAAACAACTTCACCTGTGATCGTTGGTCGGTTTTTTCACTTTAAAATTATGTTACAGTTCTTTGAATGAATAAAACTGGAAGCGAGCAAATGCCAATGCAGAAAAAAGCCTTATTTGATAGCTGCTAACTCGCTTCCACAACCACTGCATCCTCCTCAAACTTCCCACCTGTCTCTCACAAAACAGAAATAGGCATTTACATATGAAGAAATCAAGTTCAGTGAAACAAATACAAGCCTTTATTACACGAGGAAAATATACATTCTGTTCTTCAAAACAAAACAGATCAGATTTTAGGGAAGTAAATGGATTTTTCTAATAAAATTCTTTTCCGAACGTAAATACAGTAATCTGATTGCCTTAACTCAGGTTTTTATGGTTTTTTCAAGTAATCTATATTCAAAGACACACACATGCATTGAAATCTCTGCTTGTCTATCTTGCATCTTTGGAAACTGCCTATTTCAAGCTGAGCTTTTCCTGAATGGGAGTAGAAAGCAGAAGGGATACGTATACAGGACGTTAGGAGGTTTCTGTAGCAATACTAGCATCGAAGCAAACTAATTTGCAATGAGCTTGTTCACTTTAAACAGGTCAACGGCTGTTGGTATTTTCATCACCCATAACAATGTTCCGAGTTGCAGCATTTATCCAGCCTCACCATTATGAGGCTCCGCAGTCACCAGATAAACAAAATAAAAATAAAAATGTTAACCTTCACTTATTTCTGCAGTGTTCCATGAAAATCTCGGTACTATACTATTTTAGCTCTGCTGATTTAAGACACGTAGCATCCAACAGTTTTATGTAGAGCAAAAAACTACAAGCTGTGTTGAACTATTTAACTCCATATTAAGAAAAGATACAAATAATGAGGTCTAATCACTACTAGCAGTAATAAAATGAAAGAACACTCTTTTCTTTAGCTTAGTACAGTAAAATCAAAGAAGAGATGTGCTGGTAATGATTATTTCTGATCATGGAGTCAAACTCCCTTTAAATGGTACAATAAGGTCTGCCCTGTAGCTCCATGGAAAGTGGTGGCACACTAATGATCCAGGCCTGCAAGTGTTTGAACCTGCAGTGCCATGTTCAAAGTTCATTGATGTCAAGGCACATCTGTCGTGTGCCTTGGGCTTTAAACGAGGTCCATAAACATCAAGCTTGAAAGTGGTCAAAAGTCAGATGGAGCCATAAATGAAAACAGTCGAGAATACTCTTGCCTGAAATCATTTCAGGCTTGAGTGCGTGCAAAGTGGTCAGACCTTACTCAAGGGTGTATCAGAAAATGATGTACAATTCCTCGCATTTATAAGCATGCACATTAGTACATTTTCAGAAACTGGCATGTTGTACCAGATTCTACCATAAATGAGAAAGCACAGCTGAGATGTTGTTTGTCCCAATTCCCAACTCTTCCTAAACTTCCACCTTATAGCTGACCAGCTTTTCCCTGTAGAATTTATACAGCTCTATAAGCATTTCAGTCATTTACAATGTAAAGAAGTGGTCAGTGTGACATTTATCTGCACATCATTTTTTGCATTTTATACTTTCCTTGTTCCACAACAAGTTTTGGGATTATGCATGGGAAGATATTTGAGGAGAATAGATGTTAAAAAGCTACAACTATGGAAAGTGGTACACTTTTCAACTTTTATGTACTGGGAGTGAATTTTGTCCATCTGATGAGAAATATATTATGTGCCCAGGAGTCTGTTCATTTGCATCACAAGAAGTACTGAAATAAATTTTTAAGCCATGATACCTACAAAGACATTCATGAAACTTGCTACTGTGTCTGGGCAGTTTAATGAAGCTTGCATATTTCAATAAATTATTCATAGGGATTTATTTTCCATAACTAAATATCACAAAAATTACTGATAAATCTAGTGAAATCTGACAGCTGAAAACATCTGTCCTCCCATGCTTATACATCTTAATTTTTCTCCTTCACGTTGTCTTTATTTCTCAAAATTAGCTATGCCAAACGGCTTAACGATACAGCATATTTGATTGATGCCACGCAAAATAAAACTGTATGGTATACTATACATTTAGAAAGGATACAGAACATAGTTTCCAAGGCTGGAATTGTCTTGGTAAAAACTCTAGCTTTTTATGCTTATGGCTAATGAATTTATCTCCTGAAATAAATGTATTTTTTGGACTTGGATCAATGCGTGCCTTAATTAAAACCATGTTTCTGTATGAGCATCTAACAAGAACACATGAAGGGCCTATTTAAATTGGAATAGTATAAACCTGTACGGCTTTTAAAGCTAACTGCTTCCAGGTGCATAGAGAATAGAGGTTTAATGCTGTTTCCATCTTAATGCTTGAATGCCTTTGTTCTTGAAAGTGTAAGGTTTCCCTCATTCTCAGTTTTACGACTGCAGGTTTCTATGTTGCATAACACCCTATAACAGAGCACCAAAGGGCTTAGTTTTATTGTTTCGTTTCATTTTATTGACTGCATGTTTTATTCAGCTAATATGTGCCACAGAGGCAGGCAGTAACATCTCAATTACAACAGCAATGCTCTTCCTTCTCTGTAAATGACCAGCTTCAATCTGCACTTTATTATATTCACATGCAGATGTTAAAAAGCAAGAGAAGAGTGATGAAGGAAGTCAGAGTTGAAGCAAGCCTTTTAAAGCATTCTGGTTGGAAAGGCTTTTTTCCCAGGTAATCCTCTGAAGACAAGCACATTCCAGCATATGATATTAATGCCATGGCAAGCCACCAACCACCAGTAACTATTGCAAAGAAATGGGTGTGAGAAAGTTCAAATCTAAATAAAAGTCCCTCCAGAGTTTGATCAGAACTGGATCTGGTATTCCACTTTACTCATTTCTACTATTGTGCATCCCTGTTGGAGAGCCAAAGAGATTTTGGCAGCGCAACAAGTATACAAGCAAGAAATTGGCACTCTTATCAGCTTATTCAATGTCCTGAATATTAAGGTTTGTTTTACTAAGAAGGGAATGCTGAACAGGATGACATTAAGAGTCTTCATGGTTCTTTTTGTAATGCCATTGGATTTTTTCATTCCCACAAGTGCAAAGGAACAGACTGGCTTAACATTAGAGGCAGATAAAAACTTTCCCTGTTAATCAGAGATATGCTGAGCTGGTGGGGCGTCCACCTGTTGGTGGGGGGAATAGGTGGGAAAAAAATGGGAAAAAAAAAATCCAATAATCCATTAATTAAAGAGAAACATGTCATTACTTTGCAAGTGGAGCAGTAATCAAAGAGAATCAAAAAGGAAAGAACTCCCTTATTTTATCTAAAGGCAGTCAGCTCTGACAATGCAACAGCATCAATCAGTTCAGCATGAGTCCTGGTCCTGCTAATGGACTTGAAAGTTTAATGTCTGGTTTTCTGGCCACTGACAAACAGCCAGATACCAACAACTACCAGAAATCACTGTCCCACCTCCAGCAAAGAGACACAAAATGTTGGAAGAAGTGGCTTTCACTGCCTTCCCATGGAAAATGACTGTGAGCCTGCAATGTTCCTGAACAGACAGCGGCATTTTCCAGCTACAGACTAGGAAATAATTTTTACACTGTTTCAGAGATAGTAATAAATATTTCAGCTGAATTGCTTATACTGCATTGTAAGCATTCCAGAAAAAATGATAATTTTGTGTTGTGTTTATAAAGAACTCAACTATTCAATACCAGCTCAGTTATAGGCAACTAGAAACAGCTAGATGTATTTGCAGTGATGCTTCAAGCCAATGTGACAACAGTGAGAAAGAATGATTTCTTTTTAGTCTATTTTAAAGGGTAGCTTATTACACAGACATTTCTCTGTCTTCAAAGGAAAAACCTGGCTCTGCTTTTTCACACTTGTCCCACATTTTGATTTCAGCATACATCACTCTTTGCCTGTGTTGGCCATTTTTATCCAGCTCTTGTTTCCAAGTAGAAATGACCTGCTCAAGATGATTCTTAGCGACAGAGTCACAGCAATACATCCAAGCACCAGCGTATACTCCTCACACAGAACACTTCAGGTCTGTCACTCCACTCACTCACTAGATCCACAGAATATACTGCAGGGGAAAGGGAAAAGATTTTGTGCCAATCCTACAACATATGCAATTCCTGCAAGGTGCTACCAGCTTTTGCTCCTGCTGCGGCCCTAGGAGCCAATATTTGGGCTGAGACCTTACAGGAGCAGCATGTGCTCTGATCTTACCCCACTCACCAACTGAGAGAGCTAAGAGCTGATACTCAAGTCTAAGCAGAACCTAGATGGGAAAATTTTATCCCACTTTTAACCAGTTTCAGTCTGAAAGGCCAACATCAACTTGCATCTTCAAGGAGGTACGCATTCTGCACAACCCAGGCAGGAAGCTTCAGTCTGTGGAAATCCCAAGTAAATCTTATAGCATGACAGCAACCCCTATAAGTAGGAGGCACTTGAAGCAAAGCAGCTGCACAGTGAAGTGCTTCATATCAAGTAAGGAAGATGAATGGAGTCTAGAAGACTGTCAGAGGAGAGAGAACAGGATGGGTCCCTATAGAGCCAGGCAGAGGCCAGAAGCCCTTCATGTTGTCTATAAGCAGTATGTATAGGAGCAACATGCAGCAGCACTGGGACCCAGCATGACGTGGGTCTCAACTTCAAAGTCCTATGCAGGGCAGCTTCATAGATCAAGTTGCTCTGACTTTACTGTTGTTTATGATTATTTATTGAGTACCAACAATATCTGAAACTGTACAAAGAACAAATAGAGAGCCCCTTTCCAAAAATGGAAACAATCAGGCTTTGTATGAGAATTCTGAAATCCACCCAAATAAAAGGCTTCAGTCTCCAAGACTGCTAATTCAGCACGTATCATGAGCAATAAATTCACTTTAGAAGTTCTAGAAATCAGTGTTTGCTCTTTGACAGCTTGCTCCTATCCAGAAGTTATAAGCCAGAGAATGAAATTAAACACAGTTTCAACCTCCCTCTCCACCTCAAATCCCCCAGTTTCTGTTTTGCCAAAGTATGTTAAAATAGAGTCAATATCTTTTACATCCAAATATGATTTCTTCCCTGGGTTTTATGGCCATATAAAGATACTATCTTTGACATCGGGTTGGATGCTCTGCTGATGTAAATCAGCATCACACCACAAAAGCCAATTGAACTGCATGGATTGAAATCATGGTACAATATAGACCTATACATATATTTGTTTTCTGAATGGAAAAAAAGGATTGCAAGGTTTAATGGTTCAACACATTTATTTCCTGCTGATAGAAAGAAAAACTATCATTCCAACCGTACGTGGCACGTAATAAATTATTGTTATTGAACTTTCATGTTAAATCCCCAGTAATCTGAGTTCTGTTCTGTGGTGAAAACTATACTGCAGCTCTGCTACTGATAACATCATAAATACGGCATTACAATAACTAATACTGCCCTGCTATGACACACTGCAAATTAAGAACATTATTAACAAAACCTGAAGTGGATGCATGTGTCAAGTCTCACTAGATGAAATTGTGTTTTTTTCAATGTTTTACTGCTATACTCCCATGACTATCACAAAAACACCATTTTCAGCTCTGTATCACCATGCTGTATATTTTAATGTTATACAAATAGAAAACCTGTTACTCTATCCTATGCTTTGTACACAGGAAATCTCTTTAACCACTACAGTATTCACCATATTTGTCATTTATTAATATTCCTCTCTAAATGGAGACATTTTTATGTGATTTTTGTGTTCATTGATTTCCCCATTTCTGCCAGAAGAATGTCTTCAAGTCCATTTTCATATCTAAGAAGAGGACAAAGGATTTACTTCTGCACACATGGATTATCTATAGCTCTTTTCCAAGTGGTCATTTTGATCGATTTCAAAAAGGCTCCCAGCTTACACTGTGGAGATACTGTCCCATGACCACATGCCCTGCACACAGGCACAACGCAGGACATTTAGTGCCCAGTATTATCCCCATACATTTATTTAAACAGTTGTGGAGTTTTATGTCACTCTGCTGAATCAGGTGAAAAAAAAAATTGTATTAAAAAAATACTTCCAAGTTACTGACATTTTAATACAAGGAAAGACGCCCTTTGAAGAAGTGTTCACAGAAAGCTCAACCTTCACCCGCTGAGGCCCTCCCCTTTGCTAGTGTACACAACAGACAAGAAGCCATGTGGCTGGACAGGACTTTTTAAAGCGGACATCACAGCAGCTGCCTTACTGTGACGTTTTTACTCTCAGATGGGGAGAAGAGGCACCAGCCATCAAGAGACATGGACTCATTCACCAGCACAGCTAAATAAGTTAGTGCCAATTAATCCCGAAGACTAAGGCTGGAAGAGAAGCCTGGTGGAGCTGATTCTAGCCCTTCCTTTGGCCTGGGAGAAAGAAAAAAAGCTTTGATGAGACTTTATGGGCTCTGTTTTCTTCCCTCTTACAAGAGATGCATTCTTAATCCATTTTGCTAGCACAAGCAGGTATCTGTTTATACCTATTGCCTGAAGGAAACACACACCAACACACTCAGCCACCAGTTCCCCTTTTATAACTAGTTATACATGCCCTTAAGTAGTCAGGAAAAAACAGCCGTGCAGAAAAGACCACTCAAAGGCATCTCGTGAATAGCTAGAGCTGTGAGCTTAATAACAACTCTTTTCTACCGCAAAGCACAGCTTATAGCATTGTGTTCAAAATATTTCTCCACATACACTCTAGGTGAATTTCTGGTCCCACTGAAGCCCTTCACTTCAGTGGGGTATATTTCACCTTTTGTGTTTCATTGCAAATTGTTAGGAAAAAGAATAAATTACACTCTGTTAAATCCAGGCACAGTAATAATCAACAAATTCTTTTTAAAAAGAAACAAATGCTACGGGGAGATCTCTTTATATCTAGTTCAAGTCTTACAGGGGTTTTTGTTGCATTTTTAAAAGGTGTTCTAAAAGTTGTTTTCTGAACTACTTTTTGTATTCCTGGATGGTTTCACTGCATTTGTATCAAACCAACTGCAACAAGAAAAAACAAACAGGGAAAAGGCATTAAGGGACAAAAGACCAGATTTAAAAGCCTTTCACAATCATCCACTTAAAAGACCACACTGTTTAGCTAGCTTGTACAAATTTACAGTGTAGCAAGAGCAATAATCTCCATCAGTACTGCTTATAGTCCCTGCCAAACTGAAAGCAAAGTTTCCATTGACTTCTATATGCAGATTAGTTCCTGGAAAAGAGGGATTGTATTTCAGTGTCAGAACTGTTAGACAAATGGCTGTAAACACTGAGATGGAGATATCCTTTCTCTTCAGGTTAAGTTAATTTGCCACAAACAGAACATTTGAAGTCTGTAACTCTATGGTATTGAGACAACCCATCCATCTTTCAAGGCAGATTAGAGTGCATTGCAAATGACACTTCGCATAACTTAAGCCAAATGTTCAAAATTCCACTTGATGTTGGTACCACACATCCTGCCTTCAGTCATGTGTCTGAACACATTCCCAGCAAGCTTAAGCAGAGTATAGTTAATAGAATCAGACCATGGAAAACTATCACAGCAGTGCCATTGGAGGAGGTCCATAGGGCCCTGAAGATTATCAGAGAGTTGGAGCACCTCTCCTATGAAGAAAGACTGAGGAAGCTGGGCTTGTTTAGCTTGGAGAAAAGAAGGCTCTAAAGAGACCTCACTGTGGCTTATAAGGAAGCTCACAAGCAGAAGGGAGATGACTCTGATAGTAATAGGATAAGGGGGAAAGGCTTTAAATTAAAAGAGGGTAAATTTGTTATGAAGAAACTCTTTACTCAGCTAGTGGTGAGGCCCAGGCACAGGCTGCCCAGAGAAGCTGTCCCATCTCTGGAGGTGCCCAAGGCCAGGTTAGATGGGGCCCTGGGCAGCCTGAGCTGGGGGATGGGGCAGCCAGCCCATGGCAGGGGGTTGGGACTGGTTGGGCTTAAATGTCTCTTCCAACCCGTGTTCTATTATTCTATGAATGCAATACAAAGTTCCTGTTTTAGAAGCCAGTCAGTAACTTGTGCTGAGATCCTCAAGTTTCTTCTCTCCATCTCTGCACTGTCCATAAGCCTTCCATCTTGTAGTTCCTCCACAATATCTTCATTTAGATATTTTCATTCTAACATTGCGTTTTATAGCATTAAAAATGCTTCCAGTCTATCATTTCTTTATCACAAAACATGTTGCTGTTTATGCACCATTCACCAATCCAAATACAAAAATCGATCTAACCCATTCTTCCACCATTCTCACCACCCAACTAACAGATATACAGAACCACCACACACTTTCCTTCCATCCAACCCTCGGACAATCCTCTGCTGATTTACAGCCCTCACCAGGAAATTTGGGAGCCAGTTTTCTGTAGACTACAGATTTTCATTGGTGAAAGAAATATATGCCATCAGCAAGAGAGAGACTGGAAGCGTAGTACTCCCTCATCAGTCAGCACTAATACTCAGAACAATTATTCAACATGTTATTCATGTTTAACACATCAGTTCACCAAGCTTGCACCCTCACCCCAGTTACAAAGGTAAATGAAGGCTAGAAGGGGCCTGGAAAACTCCGGAGCTAGTGTGTAAGATCTTGGCACCATCTGCTCCTTCCAGAGAGCTAAAATTAATAAAGAACTCATCACACCCCTGCTGAGTGCAGGAATGCTAGCACACAGCTCCTGAGAGATGCACACAGCTTTCAGCCATATTTTAGCCCTACTGATATATAGTTTCTGCCAGCTTTCTAGGGTATGGAAATTTGAGGCATAGAAAGAATGTATGTGAGGCATGAGAGGCGGCAGACCTGGGCTGCAGCCTTTCTAACCAGGACTTTCCAAGGAGCAATATATCCAGATTCTCTGAGCAGAGCAGGACTGGGGTGATGGTGTTTGGGCTTCGGCAGGTAACTTGGGCACATAGCCTCTGCAAGGGACAGCATGTCCAGATTTTCCAGGTGCCTAAAACATTCAAAAATGGTCAAAGTCCTCAAAATTGAACTAAAAGTTTCAGGTGGGAAAAAGAAACTCCAGGAAACTCAGGTAAACGGTAGCCCTTAGTGAACCATAAGGCAATGTATCTGCTTTAAATCAGGGTTCGCTGTCAAGAAAAAGATTGTCTGATCTCCTCCCTACTTCATGCCCCTTTCAACTTCATCCAGATGGTGCTCTGTGGCCCTGTTACCCTGTGCATACCAATAGTTATGCCCTCATAAGTCCCAGAAAGACACTAGGGGACTAGTTACATAGTGCCGCCATCAGCACGTGGGAAAATACATTTTGTGTTAACATCCAAGAACACCAAAGCAAAGAATTCCTACCTCACTTTTGTAAAAAAATATATATAGAGAGAGAGAGATCATAGAAGAAATGTATATCATATTAGACATGCCACTGAAACAAGCAGAATTTTTACTATTTTACTCAAAAGACATTTGCATGATTAGTGTACTTTGAAACTGTGTAAGCAGACTGCCCAGCTATTTGCTTAGTTGCACAAGAGATCTCATGCTGCTAAATCCTCTTCAGAATTATCTTGCCCCCACCCCACTCCTCAGAAGAGATTTCCAAAATAAAATAAATCATTGATCCAGTGTCAGGAAAGCTGCTTTCTCAGTATTATTCAGTCTCTGTGTGTTCTCTGTAGGACTGTTTCCTCCAGATAATAGGAGTAACCCTGAGGCATTTTATGGATCCATACACTTTGAATTTTACACAGTCCTTTGCACTGATATCCTTGTTACCAAAGATATTGGATCCCACGCCCATTGGAATTCTCAACAGATGGACAGTAATAAAATAATTTTCCATAACAGAAAGTGCTACAGAAAATGTGAGATGTGCAGTGGATGCTTGAATTGACCAATTTAAAATATATACTTTGCACAAGAATATACTTTGTCCTATAAGAACATTATTGAATTTGCAAAGTGAAATACTCAGAATTTGAGAAGTGTCAGAACTGGAATTGCTTGACACACCATCTGCACACATCCTGCATATCCCTTCAGTGGGGCATAACCCCTGGAGTGTTGACCTCACTTAGGTCCAGAGCAGCCGGTTTGCCTGAAATTGCTTCTGGGTTTAGCAGCTAAATATCCCAGAGCTGTCCTTCTGGGGTAGCTATGGAAATCCCAACAATTTAGCCACATATGCATAGATTAGAAATAGTAAAACATGTATCCCTGGATAAAAAGCCAGACATTCTTTCCCTCACCAAATTTTGCGTCCCTGAGATGTTTTACCTTTTCAACATTCACCACATTGTTTTGCCCAGGACATTGTTCTCTAGCTCTGTCTCCAGGACTCGTTTCAGCTGAGATTTTCCTGAAGAGTTCAGCTTGATGAAGATACTCAAAACAAAAAGTTCCCTCCAAATTTAATTCAAAATGGTTGAAGCATACACCAATCAAAACAGAGGTTGCAAGAGGCAATATTACACAACCTTAATAAGACACATCAGCAGCTCTGCCTGTAATATTTTTGCCATTTGCCTTTTTCCAGACTATTAATTGCATCTTGAGAAGTAAAATAAGTAGCACGAAGAGGAGGAGGGTTTCCAAGCAACTGCTTCATTTTCATTTTGAGCCCATGCTGCAGAAGTGTTAGCAGTAACTTCAGGGGCTAGTCTCAGCCCCAGCCCACAGGAGATTGAGGAAAGTAGGTTATAAACAGTAATTTTTTTGCACATAACCTCACATTAACACATAACAGAGGGATCAAAAGGAACAGCATTTTAAACCATTGCACCCACATTCAGTATCTGTATGCAACACACAATGCAGTCAACAAAATGTATTTGTATGTCCAAGGCACACTCCCTCTGAGTTCTGGGTCCTCTAGATATCAAATGAATAGGGAAGAAAATAAATGAATAAATAAATAATCCAGCATAAGTATTGTCCTTTTTGCAGGTCCTTGGGCAAATCTCCCTTCCAAGTCCTTTTTCCACTGGGCTCTGCATGCCGCCATACGCTCTTAGAGCTTTCCTCACTCAGACACTGCTTACATTTTTCCTGAATTTTTTGCCTTGAGACTGCCATGAGCCCAAACCCAGACCACTATATTTCAAACTTGGGCACCAAACAAGAGGTGTGATTTCCAGGAGCTGCCAAGCAAGGCGAGAGGACTTGCAGGCGCCCTGCACGCCCTGGAAATCGGGCCACTTTCCTCTGTGCTCCTACTTTCAGCTTTTTCAGTTTTTCCTCCACCCAGTGGCCACTGACAGAAATAAATTGCTTCGTAAAAATACACTGTGCTACCATCCTAGTTACTGAAATATGTTCTTAGCATGGCAGCTGGCTGCTGATTGTTGGATTGCTGCTTACAAAGTAGGACATGCAGGGGGTAGCAATACCAGTGTGTGTGTGTAGATGAGAACTTATGCATGACCAGCCAAAAACATTATATCCAACAAAGGAATATACAGGCATAGAAACACAGCCACATTCAAATGCAGTCACCAGAAGTTATCATTGCCATTTTCAGCAGTGGAAATCAAAGGTCAAAATGATTTGAAAAGTACTGCCATTGCAAAAACACAGAAACCTACATTCTGTCATATAAATCAACACACTGATGAAGCCTCCTGACCAGTTTCATACTGGTGCAGGAGGAACACAGGTTTCTTGGCAGTTGTCTGCCTCTCCTGTGCAGACTTGGTGAGCCACAGGTCTGGGCATGGAGCTATGGGCACACGAGAGGCAGAGTCCTTTTCAGTCTGCTATGGACTTCTACAAAACCTTCTGGTAGTTATAATTTAATTTTGGATTTTAGTATTCAGCTAGATATTGGAAAAAGGCTTTGCTTCTGTAGATGATGAAAGCACAGTACCTTGGCCAGCTGTCAGAGTTATAAAGTTGCATTTGTGTCTCGTTACTAATAGCTATTGAATTAACTCTGTAATTGATTCTTTAAGAAAATTTGCAAGATATATTCAATACAGCATACTGCAAAGTTCTAGTTCTGTGAGCCTCCAGCAAGGCTAGACCAAAATACCAACATATATGCAGATGTACCTGCAGCGCGCATCAACTCACACTTCTACACATACATGCTAGAGAAACAGAAGATCAAAGAAGGAATATATCATAGAATCACAGAATGGCTTGGGTTGGAAGGGACCCTGAAGCCCATCCAGCTCCTGCTGTGGCGAGGGCTGCCCCCCCACCCGCTCAGACTGCCCAGGCCCCCATTCAACCTCACCTTGGACACCCCCGGGGATGGGGCAATCACAGCTTGTCCAGGCTGCCTATGCCTGTGCCCCACCATCCTCTGAATAAAGAATTTCCTTCTAAAATCTAACCTAAATGTCCCCTCTTTTAGTTTAAAGCCATTTCCCCTTGTCCTATCACTATCAGACCATGTAAAAATTCAGACCCCCATCTGGCTTATAAGCACTCTTCAAGAAATGGAAGTCCACAATGAGGCCTCCTCATAGCCTTCTCTCCTTCACTCTGAGCAAGCCCCACTCACTCAACCTTTCTTCATAGGAGAGGTGTTCCAGCCCTCTGATCATCTTCAGATAATGTACACCTTTCATCAGTTCAGAATGTGATTCATCTGATCCACAATCAGGCAGACTTTTACATGCCTGCACTTACGTAAATTTCTCCCTTTAACAACCTCAGTGCTCAGAATACACATTCAAAATTACAAAAATATTATTCACAGCATGTTTGACCCACAAAAATATGGGCAATGAGACTACCCAGTGTCTCTTCCTTTCTACAAAGTTCTGGTGTTTCTTGTCAAAATGCATCATTTGTCTATGCTGAATGACACACTATCACTGTACAGTGTTATTCTATATATTTTTTTTCCCCTAAATTCAGTCAGTGTTTGGCCTACATCTATTTGGTCACATTTCCAGCCTCTAACCATACACCTTCAGATCATGACACCAATGAGCCAACAGCCACTATGTGCCATTCTCTTGCTCCTCGCAGCCAGCCCTTCTTCCACTTGGTAACAAACACCTTCCCACACCAAGAGGGACACTCCAGCAGGACACAGAGCACACCAGGTACCACTACACATTTCCGAGGCACACAACTCTTTTCACTTTTGCTGGGACCTTGGAAGAATTCATTTGCTCAAGGCAAGGTCACTGAAACCCCTCTACCAGAGCACAAAAAGCAAATAGGGGCTGGAAATACCATCCCAAAGATTAAACCTTTTTCTGTTTGAAGGAACGATTGAGAAAACTTGCCTGATTATTTGCTCAGCTCTGACTATAAAGATTTAAACTTGTTTGCTATTTCCCCCTCACCTTGAGCCTGTGGTTTATGGCAAGCAGGGATGGTGTGGGTAGGACAGGGGGAGTCCAGTGACTCCATGGTTCTCAGAGGGCAACATCATAAAAGGGATCAGGGACACAGCTCTTAGCCATGACCCCTCTCAGCAAACAAAGAAGTAATTACTGGGCAAAAACATTGCTTACAGTATTGTCCCTTAGAAAACACCTCTCCAAGAGCCATTGTGCCGGGCAGCAGCAGGAGGCTGTGTGCATCCTCCAAGTCAAAGAGCACAGGTTTGCACAGCTCTTTCTGATCTGGCGCTCCCATACCAGCCCATGGAGCCTCAGACCTGCCACAAAGCTTCGTGAATTATGTTGATTGAGCAATTTTCAGTATTTCTCTGGCTGCCAGCAGCAGCGGTGCTCTGTCTGCCAGCTCTTGGTGAGACAAAGCCGATTTAGTGTCCCCCATCTGGTAGCTGAACGCCACATGCAATCTGCACACAGCCAGGGCCAGCGCTCAGACTGGGATCCTCACAGGGCTCTGACAGCGTTTCCAGCAGGAGAGCCAACACAATGTACTGCGGTAAATCTGTCCTGCTGGGGAGTGACTCTTACACCTGTGAGGAGCAGGAGCGGGGACAAAAGTGTGGAACACAGCTAGCCAGGACTGCAAAAAGCAGCTCTAATAGCTACGCAGATCAGAGAAAACCCACAGAGTTGGCAACACTTCTAGGACTTGTTTATACTTAATAGCGAATGCTGGTTACTACTAATATCTAGTTTAAAAGACAAGGCTATTTAACAGGCAGCTAATGATATTTTACTGTCCTAAGGTAACGGAGTTACTGCCAGAAGTTTGCAATTAAATAAGCCATCATACCATGCAAAAATTACAGCTTTTGCCCCTAGGTTGTTGCTTTGAATCCAGATCAAGTCAGTAATGACCAAAACCTGTCTCCCTGCAAGGATGCTCGGTGACCTGCACAAGCTGTGCTTACAGGTACAGCCTTGTGGCAGGGCCGCTGCCCATCCTGACAGCCATCCTTAAACAGCTGTGTTACCACACTGTCAGTCTGATGTCACCTTCACCCCACGATTGATTCTGAAATGGCCTGAAACTGCAGAAAGTTTCATCATAAGGAAAGAAAGACTAGATGTTATCCTGACATAGAAGTGAGTCAATCTGATTTTGGACTATGACAAAACTATCACAAACCACTGAACCTGAATTATCTCAGTTTTTCTCCCTGCTCCCACATTTCATTCCATTATTTTGCATTGTAAGTGCATTCTGGTTGCAATCTGTGCAAGAAATTGTTTGGCCAGTGTTACATGGATTCACAAAAATTCTGCAGCAGAACCCTTTCCTAACCTTCCAAAAGCAGCCTGAAGAGCCACAGGTGTGCTCTGCCCCTGCCTTTCAACCTTGGCCTCTGCAGCACGGCTCACCCTGTTTATATCAGGCAGTGCCGGGCAGCATGAGGTACACATAGCTTATATGAGGGAGATCTCTTCCAGCTGTTTGTTGCTGCTTCACTAAGGCCTTGTCAGACAGCATGCATAAACTGCAGCTCTTTGTCAAATGCAGCACTACAATTTGAAGAAAAGAAGCACAGCTCCTCTTGCTTCATCCCTCTTTCAGCTGTGCCAATTTATGCATTCCAATCAATTTATAGCTTTCTTAAATTTAGCACTGGCATATTCTACCGGGATATACCTACACTGCTTCAGTCCAATGGTGTAACTACTCAAGAACACGCTGAGCTCCCTAATCAGGATGGGGATACGCACAGACATGGGCAGGTAGCACTGCAGGTCAGCACTGAAGGCTCATGCCCATACAATAGCTGCCCTTGACACCGCTGTACACCAAAATCCTCTTTCATCTTCAGGGTCTCCTCCAGAGTCGATGACAGCCTGAGGTCTAAACAGCCATAGAAGCAAATCATTAGCAGCTTGGGCGCCTGACTGGCTGGATTACCACTGTCCAGAAGCTCAGTGCATATCCAAATGTGTGTGCTGTCGTCTGTTTAACTCTTCCCCACCCTGTTTTCTTAAAGAAGCAGTGATTTTTATGACAGCTACATGCATGTGCACACACACTGCACAACACATTTTATTCCCAGCTCCTCTAACCGAGGGAAGCTCTTCCTTTACTCATAAAGAGGCAGATTTAAGATGCCAAGGTCTGCATCATGCTCTGCCAGTGCATGGTGACTGCACCATCATTAGCACATCCAGAGCACCAGGCACTAACATCCTATTGTGCAATTTTATTCTGAGTGAGGTGATGTAGTAAGCCCACCAGACAGGCAGGCAGAGAGGGAGGGCAGCACTGGATCCTTCTTGTCCCTAATTAGCTGCAGGGCAATAGCTGTCCTGTCTCCACTGACGCTCTTCATTACTGCCTTCAGGCTTTGAATAGATGCTGTCTGCCTGCCGCACCTCTATAGTTTTAGGCCAGCAGTAAAATGCAGGCATGAAAAACATATTGTGGGATTCATAATAATGGAGAAGAATTAAAACTAAAATGGCAAGTGTTCCAGTCTTCTACAGTCAGCACTTGTTCATTTGTTTCTTAATGTGAAACAATCATACATTTAAAATATGCAGGGATGCACACACAATTTGTATGTATAAACATACATTATTTAGACCAGCTGAATCCTCAAGAGCTGCAAATATTCCATGAATTATTCTGTAATTTATACTTCCCCATCTGAGAGTATACTTTCACCAGAAGATTTTTCTTCTTCAATTAAAATTCATTATATTAGTGTCCCATCCAAGCAGACAAAATAACAGAGGGAACACAAGGCGTGACCCATGGGCTTTGCAAGTCGATCTGCTCCCAGACATCATTTTCCCCAGGAGCCCCCCAAGCCATGAGCAGAAAGCAGGCTCTGAGCCAGACGAGCAATTTCCTGTGCACACGTCTCCTCGCCAACAGCTTTTTAGGAGGCACCTCCAACACAACAGTGGAATAAGACAAGCAAAAGCCTCCTGCACACCCACAGAACTGATCCAAACACCAGCAGCAACTCAGCCCAGCTGCTCCCCAAGCGCTGGCTGGCTCACCCCCATCGCCTCGCTGCTGTGAGATTTTAGGTACCACTGGCGTAACAAATGTTTTTAGTCTCCTCTGCTGTGTGTGTTTGCATGCTAACCCATCACTCAAACCTGATTTCCAATATAAAATTCCTGCTGCACATAAATATCCGACTTTTCTTGGCTAGATCATCCAGAGAGCAATGGTTTCCTTTCTAACACGCCTGCTCAGCTCCCAGACCCTGCACAGCACTGTGATCGTGGCTTGTGGGGCTGCGTGCTTCTGTACTGTACTGAAGGCTATGGAGCTTCTGCTCCTATCTCAGAGCTTCTCCACTCCTAGTCATTTTAAAAACAAAGAAATGAATTTTTCCTTTTAGCAGTGGTGTGTAAAACAACATAAGAAGATACACAAAAATTGTAAAGGGGAAAAAAAGGGAAAAAATAAATAAAAATTATTAACTTTAAATATTAATACTTCTTCCATCCTGAAAAAGACCCTGGGAAAACTGCTCAAATTATGACTGCACAAGGAGATGATAGTTGAGCTACAAAGAACAAAGAAATTCCCAGCCAGGCTGGTTCAGATCCAATGCTCTGCTTGTTCCAGGAGCACCTGCTGCATCCAAGCACTTCAACAAAAGCTCTTCTTCTAAAAACTGAATGCCTCCAACTCTGAGCTGTGTTTCACTTTTCTGTCCTCAAAATCCCAGGGGAATTGTCCAGGAGGGAAAAAGGGGAGGAGAACAGAAGCAAAAGCAGGCTTTACATTCCTTTTATTTTTAAAAATAATTACAAAAAAGTCTGCAAGTAGAAAGCTGGGAATATTCAAAGCTTCCCAGACTTTCGTACAATGTTTTTAAAACCCAAAGGGAAAAACAAAACAAAAAGGAGTGGTAGATGCCAATTTTAAAGTTTCCTTTGCAGGTCACCTTTGAGATGAAGTCAGATTTTCTCCACATAACATGGTCTGAAAATACATTATAAGGATATTGATGGTTTCTACACTAAAGCAGCAGTGCCAGAAATTGAATTAGAGCACTAGAGCACTCCAGTTGTCTTCTCCAACACACTGATGAAGAGCCCAGTCTGAAGTCTTATTTCCATTTTAAATTATGAACAGACTAAAAATTCTTACACCAAATACAAACACATTAACACTTTTACCTGTTAGAATAGAATAACAATATTGGTATGAGCCATAGAAGCCATTTCTAATAATTCACATCCAACTGCACTGCAGCACCCTGCACAGTGCAGGTGCTTGACATTTGTGGCTACTTACAAGTACTGTGATGCACTTTGTATAGCAGGAGTTCCATGTTGACAAATTAGCTTCTCTTATTTGGAGATACCTGAAAGCAATATGACAGGTTCACCCAGAAACCAGCTTAAAGCCTCTATCAAGGGTTTACTTTGTATTGAAATCCAAATTAGGTTCATTTAAAAAAAAATCAGTCAGGATTGATGTGGAACAACACAGCTAATCTGAATCTATGAATGGTTTCCATTGGCTTTTGTGAACTTATTTGTGTTTGTCACAAACCAACAAGGCCACTTTTCCTCGTTTCATATTACTAATGAGCTCACAGAAAGGCTTGGGTTGGAAAAGACTTCAAAGATCACCTAGTTCCAAGCACTAGAACAAGTCCCCATCCAACATGACCTTGGTCACCTCCAGAAATGGAGCAACTCCAAAATATTCAGACTCCATAGAGCTCAAACCCTTACTGGGTTGGAACCAGATCATCTCCGAGTTCCCTTCCAACCCAAGCCATTCTATGATATGATTATATGATAAGTAGTACCTTGCATTACCCAATAATATCGTCTTTCACAGCTTGCAGGATGAACCCAAGTATCCAGACTGCAAAGGGGTCTATTTACAAATGTAAAATTCTCCGGTCCTTCCCTGAAGATATTTTTAAATGTATCCATTTTCCTTTGCTACCGCAGACCTTCCTGAACAAAGCAGCCTGTTTGGCGGTTCAGATTCCTAATGAGGATCTAAATTGCAAATGGAAAACCCATTAATTATGTGTACCCCTAGAATGTTTTCCTGTGCATTTTCTAACTGTAGGTCTCGTGAGATCAGACATGGAGCCATCTTCCAAAAAATGATGCAGGCAAGCATCCTGCAAAATAAATAAAATGATAAAAAAAAATAAAAGAAAGGACTGCAACTTGCAGCCTGAACATTTCTTTCTCATTTGTGTTCTGCTGCTCCCCAGGACTGCCAGCAATGCCCAGCTGATCTCATGTGATCTGTATCAAACACTGTCTTCACCTGACACTGTTTTGTCCAAGGGGAGCTCTTCAAATTAATTCCACAGGCTTCGCAGAGCTTTGACAACTCTTTTTTGATCCTCTCTGCTGCCTCCTAACACTTGTAGGGATGTTTAAACTCAGCCTGAAATGAATGGCAACACTTATAACGCTGTCCCTATTGCTATGGCTACTGAATTCCCCTCAGACAATAATTACAGGCAAAATCAGGGCACTACACAGCCAAAATTAGCACTATTACAAATATTCCCTTCCCTTATCCATCGATTCCTGTTCAGCTGGGAAGAGCTGGCAGCACCAAGCCTGCTGTGGGCAGCTCCAGCAGTGCCCTGCCCTGTGCCAGGGTGGCTTTGCCTATTCACTGGCATGAAAAAAAATAAGCTTTGCTGCAATAAATCCTGTCTGCACAAATTCTATCTCCACGCTGAAAAACCTTTTAAAATTTCAGGAAAAGATCTCATATAAAAAAAAATTGAGGGTATAGCCGTATTTCAAGTATTCTAAATTAAAATAGCTGTATCAGCCAGATAACCCTAGTACCATCTCAAAATATTTGCCAGTAAATTAGGCTCATCTCTTGCAGAAATGGCATGAAATAGATTTTCCTGTTCTCACTGGGTTCAAGGATTGGGTTTTGTCTCATTTCAGACCTTCTTGAGGATTCATTAGGTCGTGGGCAGGGAGAGCACAGTACTTGAAAGCAAAGAGTTTTCCTGCTAAGGCTAATAGCCAGCATTTCCAAACTTGGGCTAGCCAGATCACAGCAGGTGATTACAGTAAATCCATGGCATGCAGGAGAAGGAGCTGAAGAAGTTCAGTTTAGCTGAATTTCACACCATGTCAGAGTCCTATTTGCAGCTTAGAAAATGAATTTAATAAAGCTTTTCTGCTGTAACGTGGACTGTCAGCTAGCAGATTCTCTGACACCTGCTGCTCTTTGAATCTGATACCATATTGCAGCATAATGTGGTCTAAAATTAGACTTCACACAACACACCAGGTTTCAATCTTTCAGAAAATAATTCTGCTCAGCACCTTTCATTCCCTAACTGTGTTTTAAGACATGTCCCTTCTCCCCTGACTCTCCTGGAATAACACTGGAATATTTAAACAGCATTTTGAATCAGACTTGGAAAAAAAAAAAAAGCAACCTGGAATAGTCTCATTTCCACTTGATTGCAAATTGCACCATGAACTGTACATGTGCCAATTTATATAGTTGCTTCCTACCTGCACCCCCACAGAACAGAGATAGCACAAAGCTGGAAAGCTTTCAGTTTTGGGTGCAGGGAATTATTGTCTGAGAAGGAAAAATATCCGAAGCTTAAATGGCACTTGAGTGTTGCAATACCTATTCGAAGACTGGGAACCAACCACAGGAAGAAGCCAGTGACAGCTCCTCAAGATAACGTAATTTTTCTGTATAAATTTCACTAATTACCAAAGAAAAGAATTAACCTGCTCTACTTCTTTCTCTAATCAAGACATATTTTTGTATTATGAATTAGAATGCAATTAAGTGATAGTTTATCCCTTTTATAGAGAATTGACTGCAATTAATGCTACTTCTTATTCTAAAGAGTAGTTAGATTTCCTTTAATAACGTGCCTAGCCTTGAAACACCAAATTGGCTCCAAAACCCATCTCTTGACTAAAATCACATAAGAAGCTTCTCTCACAAGACAAATTCCTGTCTTGTCTTTCCCAGCCTATATGCAAACAAAACATGGAGCTCATGTGTGTAGCATGAATAACATTTTGTTCCAAAGAAAGCTATCACTGTACTGTACACTCCAATAGAAAATCCGTAACTTTGGAAGAATTTAAAGGATGTGTAATTTAAATACAAATATATATTTAAATACATATATAAATTACAGGTAGATCCATTAAAATGGATGGAATTCACTGTAGCACAATAGATACAGTCCTTCCATTGGTGAGGAAGATGTCTGAGATATCCAATAGAATTAGTAGCCATACTCTCATCTTGGAAATTACAATCAAACTGCTTTTTGTATTGAAATCAACTGCTTTCCAAACTTAGAATGCAACATCATACTTCAGCTTGCAAATGAGCTAGAGGGAAAAAAGTAAACAGATCACAAACACTAAACTGTAAAAAATATAAATAGCATGCAAATTGAAGCAAATAAGATGTCTGGTGGGAAAGAGGAATAAAATGCAACTTCCCTAATTTTAACTGAATGTCCAGAATATTGTTCCATATGGAACATCACCAGTAAAATAGAATCCGACTGACTGCTGTAGTCAATTCCTGAAACCTTCCTTCACCAAACACGTGGAAGCAAGCGGATAACCTTTCCTTACAGCAAATGAGAGAAATTTCACAAGGGTAGGGAAGAGGAGCACTGCAGATTCATGCCTTACAAATCATAGTTGAAGCAGCCCTGAAACCACTTACACGGACCTCAGCTTTCCCCACGTGTCCCAAGAACACTGTTGAGTGCCGACTGGCTGATAAACCCAAACAAAAGGTATGAAATCAAAGTTCATATATTCATATCATTATATGAATTTATTCTCTGCACACTGATAACACATTTTAGTTCAAGAGTTGTACTAAAAGGAATGGGTTTACACTGAGCAAATTGTGATCTCACCCTTCTTGCTAAAACATACTTTTCATCATAACTTTTCTGCTTCCATCCAAGAACACGGAGCAATGACTGAAATAGTTTTCTGCATCAATACACTAGAATCCCCATAAACTATCAACCTTTTCCTGAAATTTCAGTGAGTATAATTATCTTCAGCATAAAGTGAAGACAAAGGAGAACATAAAGCTTCCATACATTTCATTTTGTTTAAACTAGCTTCACATCTTTTTGAAAATGCAATCTACATATTGAAACAAAGGAACCATCTAATGGGTACATTACAATAACAGCTACTGCCATCAATCTACATTTACACCCATCCATCTTGCGAAAAACTGGTAATCTGAACAGAAAGAAATTCCTCAAGTATACCCCAAGTATTCCCAGGCTATTCACCCCATCACATTTACATGTACATACACGCTCACATCCCATTTCAGAGATAATCATTATGCTCATCAGAAGCATTTTGTCTCATTCTTCATGTTGGGGTACTCATCTATATTATTATTTATATCGTTGTTTCACATTGGGGTGCTTATTTATACCTCAATTACGCTTTTTTTTTTTTTTTAATCCAAGAACTTTTAATTGCTATGACCTTTCTGACTCAGAGGTGTTCTGCTAACATTGAAAACACTAGTGCTGAAACCTTTCAGAAACACCGGTAATCCAGGATCTACTTGTTTGGAAACCTGGACTGTAGCTGCGCCAGAGTTTGCTTTCATTTCTTGCATGAGCTCTTGTTTCTTCTTGTTCTTAGATGCACCTCTCTGTAAACCCAGGGTATGACTAAGCAGGCTTAAAACGACTTGAGCAGATTCATTGACAAAAAGTTACATTCGTAAAATACTGAACATCTTCTGTTAGGGGAAAGCACGAATTTTAAAAATAATTGTGTTTTTAAACTACATGCATGAAAAAAAGGTATAGCTCACTGGATTGATTTATGGAAATGTTGCTGTTTGAGACACATTCAGATCCTGGAGCAGAGAGTCAGGCTCGAGTACTTTGGGTACATGAATTCCTGAGGTCTGGGCAGCAGCTTATTAGCATGGCTTTGTGGCCATCCAAAGTTGAGGAGGGAGTAAGGCATAAATCATTTATCCTTTATTTTAATGTTCTTTCACAAAAACCAGTTATTACATTCTGTTTCATTATGGTGCTAGTTTGCATTTTAATCTGATTTAATCATCTTGAATGCTATAATTAAGAGGAAAGGCATAAAGAGGGTAGATCAGGACAGGCACAGTCTTATCATAGATACTCTTTACTGAACTGAGCTTGGGATCCCAGGCTGAAATTCAGTCACACACTGTGAAGTAGCCCCTGAATGGTAAGATAGCAACTTTCCTTTGTCTGATAAATCACTTGACATGCACATGGCCACAGGAAACCCTCTCCAACAGGTATTCACCCATCTGTGAGGAAATACATCCAAATCCTGACCCCAGTTTAACCCTGTATGCACCATTATCTGCTTAAACACCTATTCTGGCTGAATTAACAGGAAATGGGCAAGCTCCAGTTTAATTCACATACAGAGTTTGGATGAGCACAGTTGAACAGCTTAACCAGTAGACAGGAAGAGTCCCTGTTAATTCAAGACACTAAAGGCGTACTCATGGGAAAAACTAGGTAAGGAAATCAGCTTTAAGCACAGACTGTGCTTTACAGCCATGGACACAGCCAATTGAGGCTTACAACACTGTAAGAAAGAATTTCAGTTTTCTATTTTGATGGATATATGGTTCTGTACTGATGTACCATTCCAGAACTAATTAAAATGGAGTCTTATTTCAGAAACAGGATGAAGTCATAGTTTTCTAGCTTGAACTAGTGAGTGGCAACGCAGTTCATGGCAAGGGGTTGGAACTAGATAGGTGATCTGTGTGGTTCTTTCCAATCTAAGCCAGTCTATGATTCTATGGTATGACTATTAGCTTCACAGGGACTCTGTAGCAATACAGTATTATAGGGTAAAGATTTATTTAAAAAAAAAAAAATTAAAAATTGTTTATACTGTAACCATTGCAACCAACACTAATGTGCATACATTTTCAATAGCATAAGGATACTTTAAACTGATATTTACTTTATTCTCTGCTTGAGAATACACCAGAAGAATACAATCAGGTCTACAGAGTGATAAAATACCACAGGTATTTAAGGACCATAAAGCCAAACTTCACAGAAATCATTCAAATGCAGAAGGAGCTGCAATAAGAGTAAGATGCGGCCACCACATTAGTGGTTTGCAACTGTGCTCAGCACAGATCCTTGCAGGTTGCCCAGAGCAGGGCACGCAATGGGAAATGCAGCCCACCAAAGATGCACATTGTCTGGGGGAGCAGGGATCCAGCATTAGAGCAAGTGGGAAAACCTGAACCAGCCATACGCTGCTTTTCTGAGCCAAAACAGAATAAGAAGTCCTTGCTTGATTGCAACAGTCAAAACACTGAACCAGAACAAGTAAACAAAGTTGTTAATTTGCTGTTGAGTTGATTGAGCAGCCATTGTAAACAGTAGAACCTAAGTGATGCTCCATGTAGCTAATCAGTTGCCTCTTGCTGAGCTACAGAGATTGAGGAACGGATGAAAAATATATACCTATTTCATACCTGCTTGAGTAGAGCACGGCCTGTGCAAAACTCCTGCCAAACTGTAGTGTATGTAATCTAGGATTTGGCTTTTCTATCTAATTTGAATGTGAATAATGGGAGCTCAAACCACTGGGCAGATGGAAGCTACGATCTATGGCTGAGGATGGACAATAGCTCTGTAATGTGCCAGATATTTTTTTACTGGATCGACATCAAGTCTTCCCTAACTTACTGTTGCTAGGTAGCTAATCAAGATGAAGTCTAAAAAAAGTTAAATAATTCTATAGTTCATAACTATTGGCTAAAATGTCTTTTCAGCAACCTAACTGTTTGCCTCATCCATGATTCTTTCCCCTGAGATTCAGTCCATCAAGCTGTAACGCAGCCAAGACTTAGATGTTCTCTGATTTTAGCAGAGGAGGAGAAACACACTTCCTTGCTCCCCTTTACCATAACTGATTACCTCGACATCCAGATGGTGAACACAAGACTGCAAGCAAGCATGTCTGAAACAAATTCTCAGTGTGGAAGGGTAGAATAAGCCATATGTTTTCACAAATTAGGGGTGACTCTCTAACGCCTGAGTGATGAAGCAGATCCAGAAGTAAGTTATGCATGATCCTCCTCGATGAGTGAAGAGAAATGTTTTATTCAGTGCCTCATGCTGTGCGCTATATTTATCCCAAATGTATCTTTGTACATTTTAAAATGTTATCTATTAGAGGATGTTGCAACTGCAGCACAGGACTGCGTATACTGTCACTTAAAATCCAAAAGCTCTGGGAGGGCTACATGCAGCCTTGATACCACCCAGCTGTGGTTACTTGTCCAGGTGACTCAAAAGCTCAAGACCTTAAAATCCAGCTAAGAAGTTGCCTTGGAGAAAGTCTTTTTCATCCACAAACAAGGTGCAAAAGCTCCAGAAATCAAGCACAACACCATGCTCTTTTTTTTTTTTTTTTTTTAATATAATAGGAACTGCCTATAGGAACTGCCTCTATTCCTATAGGAATAGATACGACAACGTGTTTGAGGGTTTGGGGGTTTTGTTTGGGATTTTTGTTGTTTTTCTTTTTTCCTTCTTTTTGTAATCCCAAACTTCTGGATCTTTGGATTATGTTTGAACAGTGACATTCTAACATCACATTTTTCCTTCTTTTACCTAAAGTCTCCCTGAAAGCTCAGGAAAAATTAGACAAACTGAAATTACTCTAATCTCAGAACTGTGATGGAGAAATTGCAAACCGCTGCAAAGGCTGCTCAGGTGGAGCAGAACACAGGAGCCCTCTGCACGCCCACAGCCCCCAGCACTGCCGCCCTGCTCTGCCTTGAGATGCAGCTGGCAGCCAAGAGGAGACACAGCCAGCAGCAGAGCCATGCTTCAAATAGAAAGAGAATAACAGTAAAAACAAAAGCAAAGATCATTCTGACTGAAAATCCATAGCTATCTTTAAACATAATAACTACAATCACATTTATTGACCAAGCTGCAGAGTTAGAGCCCATAGGCAAAATCATCAGCTAAGATGGATTGCTCTAGCACCATTAACTTCACCACTCCACCCTTGATCTCACCCCACTGTGTTCCCAAAATGGCCATGGAATACAATTTTTCTCCTTTTATTGTACAAAGCTCCAACCATTTCAAGAAGTACTCTTGCTGTACAGCTTACATTTCACTTATTTTACACCTCACTGTAATTCATTCACCAGCCTTATCTCTATCTGAACATATGCATCAATGCAGTCCGCTAGCATCCCTCTTATGAAACTCTCGGACTAAAGGGACCAGCGGAAAAAATTTTGGAGCTATCTCCTGACCTTTTAAAATCACTTGTTACCTTCTGCACCAGAATGTCTCAAAGCTCAGCTGCTCTGAGTTCTTGCCTGTCTCATGTAATGAGCAGATGTGGCAAAGTAAGGATTTGTAACACTGGGGAAGTTATGATGACAGGTCTTTCTGTGCCAGATTTTTGTTTTTACAGGCTAACACTGAACTGTAGCACTTTTTTTTTTTTAATTCAGCCTCTGACAAGAACACATAAAAAGCATATCAAAGGCAATAGTAAATCTACTAAAATATTTCTCTTGATTCAAACCAGCCTGTGCTTTACAGGACTGTGCAGATCGTGCTCAGTTTGAATTTACTCAAATATCAGCCCCAACATCTCAAGACTCACAGTGCCCTGCATGTCCCTTCTAGCACCTAAAAATAGCCCCGTGTGCTACTTGGTGAGGAGAATCAAGATGATGATATGGAGGAGTGCTTAACTGGCAGAAGAAGGAAAAAAACCAAACCCACTGCTGAAGACAATGATAAAAGGAAACAGTCCTCTCTGTCCCCTGGGCAGTAAAGCAATTACGAGCGAGAGAGTTGCTCCATGGTTATTATTACAGGCTGAAGTGGTAGCATTCTCCACGATTATCACAAATGTCTCCACTGGGAGGAGGGAAGTGGGAGGATTTGCCAAGCAGCAAATCCTCGGTTTCCCTGCCTCTGTTCCCAGCAATTCCAGCTGAACAAAGCTCCATACAAAAGTGCACCCCTTGGCAGCTCCATCAGATTTACAGCCTTCTCCTAGTAGAACCAGGCCAGGATGGAGCAGCCCTGGGCATTGCCTTGCCCAGCTCCTCCAGAGCTGCTGAGCACCTCCAAGGTAGGAGTTGGGTATTCATTTTCTGATGTTATCACTCAAACTCTCTGGCTGAAAGCCGGGGAAACTTAGTATCCTCTTACATGTCTTTAAACACTCCCTTTATCCTTTATGCTTTGATTCAGGCCACTTCAAAAAAAGTTTTATGAAATGAAAATTCTAAATTATTTCTCCTCAGAAACATCAGAATGCTTCATCTTAGCATCAACGTTTCTAAGTGCTGTTACACAAGCAAAACTTTGCTGAAAATATTTTTGTATGACAAAAATGGGATGAGTGAAATAAAACATGGTGATAACATCTCACTGGAGATTGATAAAAGTAAGTAGGAGATTTTCCATCTAGCTGAAAAAGCACCCAATGTCACCAATGCCTACCAGACCCCTCTACCAACCAGGCTAGTAGAGGTCCGACTCTGTGTAGAATCAGACAATAACTGTGTGTAGTTATTAAGAGCACGCTTGTGCAGTGCTTTGCAGACAGACACAAACTTGTTCTAGCCATGTGCCAAACTAAAGATAATCCAAAAAAACAGTGAAGCAGCCTGGAAGGATGCCGAGCCCAAAGCGGTGCTCTTTGCCACTTAGGCCACAGAGGAGGTCAGGGTTGGCCCCATGCTAACACTGCTTCACAGCTGCTGCCCTGAGAGAAGCTGAGCACAGACAGCTCACATGCCTGCTGCGCAAAGCCCCAGAAACTTGCTTATGAATGGCTGCAATATAATTAGGCTAACAATAAGGCTCACCAAATTTAAAATACGTCACCGTCCCTAGGACTACTTCCTCGAGAAGTGGAGTGTGTTATTAGTGGGATAGAAGGGGAAACAGTCTGCATTGTCTGAGCAGTACCTGGTTCATTAAGGGAAAATCTGCCTACTGGCCTGCTGGTTTAGTGTTTTCCTGGCTAAACCGACATATGGTTCATTATTATTGTGCATTACGAGAGCCCCTAAGGAACCCACCTCTATCAGGACCGCAGTCTGCTAAGCACTTGTACAAACACAGGAAAGGAGCCCCTCCTCTGAAGAGCTCGCTGTCTAAACAGAGACAGACAAAGGGCTGCAATGCTGTGCGAGAGTTTGCAAACATCATCTTACATTCAAGGCTCCTTCCTCCAGTTGGTTTTTCTCTTCTCTGAGGAGGATTTTATTTTTCGAGACACAAAGGAAAGCAGAAAGGAGAATGAGGGACGAGACAAAGAAATCTGAGGTGAATGGGCAGTGTGAAAACCAGAAAGAGGGGCACTAGTGAGAATAAGCTGAGATATGAATAAATACATGCAATTTTTACATTTTCAAGAGGAAAGGGAGTATTTTTTCATCACATAAGCAATATACAAAGACTAAAGAGCTTACACTTGTGGGAAGAATATCAGATATTATAAGAAAACTTTTACAAAGGTAAGAATAGGGAAATCCAGGGGCTGACTACTAAGAAAGATGACAGCAGCCCAGCATCGGAGGCATTCAAAAACACACAGAAGAAACATTTGTCAGGAATGACCTAGAATGAGGGACCGCCCACAGCAGGGGGCTGAAATCACTGACCTTGTAATCCCTCTCTCAGTCCTGTTATTCCAGGAGCATCACCTCTGTTGCAGAGTTTGGGGCTAGAATAAATGCTCTGATGATGGCTGTACATGCAAAATAAGCACGTTTAATCTCAACCAGAAACAGTCAGAAATGAAACCATTTATTTCCCTGTGTTCTCATTTAGTTTTGTATTCATGCTTTCCCAAACACCTAGTTATCTTGAGATGTATGAAATGAAATATGCCCAGAAGTGGAAAAGCAAACTCAATCTTTTAAACTTCCTACAGCAATCTAAGCAGCTGCTGAAGCCTGAGTTGCATTTCCTAGGAAATGCTAAGGACCCCATGAGTCCACTTTACATCCTGCAGCCTGCAAGCATGGAGGGGTGGCTCTTCAAGGACTAGACAGGAAGTAAAAGCAGCAAACAGCAGTGCCAGCTGAGGTGAAAAGCTTTTGCCAATGCCTCAAACAAAGCCAGGACACTTCAGGTAGGGCTGGCGTCCTATGCCAATCCCTTTGATTCATGAAGGATCTCTATCTACCTCTTAACTGAGGACAAAGTGAGCACTTAAGATAACCAGAGCTGGGAGCACTCTAGTTTATGATGAGGGGAGCCTCTGAATCTCTTCCTTGTCTTTTAAAGTATCACTCCTGTTCTCTGCTTCTCCAGTACAAGATCTTTTCCTTTTTCTAGGGGAAAAGAACAGCATTGTCTTATTCCTCATTCATATTCTGAATTACCTGAGGGAGGAGACGGAAGGAAATTCCCTTTGCCCTTCTGGTGCTCCATTGTGAAGTGGGCACTCCAAGTGACTTAAGAATAAAAACAAAACCACAAAGCAATACCTATCCACTTTTCCCCACAGTCACGAAGAAGTGCATATTTGAGGTCCTGTAATCATCATCAACTGTGTCATTTGTATTTTGGACTTGCAAAGTATAACCACGTTTCTGCACTGCTGCCAACCTTTTTTTAGCAGGACAGTCTCACCCCTTAGATCTGCTCATCTGCTTCACCTTTATTTTCCTGCAACAATCTGTTCTGACAACAAGATGATGTTCCTTCTCCCCTCCTTTGAGACTATTATCCTGAATGGGGGAAAGGCTCACATACTGCATGTTTTATTCTTTAACAGGAGCCTTCCCACAGTCAAGACCAGCCTTCTGCAGAATAAACAGCAGTTAAGAGCTTTCTGTATCTGCTTTCAGCATCATAGATGTTATTGTTTACAGAACAGCACTTGGAAGGAGTGAAGTGCTCCAGAAGTGCTTATCTTTATGACCTGCCTCTAGCAGAGAACTCAGCTCATTATTGTTATCTTCAATTATTTTTATATTTTAAAAAATATTCTTCTATTGTTTAGATCCCTAGAACTCTGGTCTGTTCAGGGTGGCAGGTTTCTTGTTAGCTTGTTCCAAATAACCTGAAAAAGACAGCCTACATTTTACTGAATCGAGACAAATTTTAGTATTGCAGAGATCTAATGGTTCAGTTGCTCCTGCAGCCTGAAGGAAGCATTCACAAAGATCCTCTCCACCAAACCCAACTTTCCCCTCTCAATCACCTCCCCATCCCCACTGGAATAATTAGCCTCAACAGTTAAAGAGAAATGAAGGGAGGAAAAAGAAAAAAAAAACGAAGAAAGAAAGAAAACCAGACTCCAAAGCACATAAACCTGGAACTCTGGAACTCTTACTCTGAACATTTTTCCTTCGCTGGTTCATCTGCCTGCAGGGAATTCAGTTAGTTACATTGCTAGACTAAAAACCCTGAAGCTGTCCTTGAAATGAATGGCTCCATTCATTTAAGTGGGAGTGTGTTCTGGTTTTATTACCTGACCCCTTATTTCTACCACAGAATCACAGGGCAAGTAAAATAACCTGCTCTCAACAGTGGTTGTCTGGTTATATCCTCCTATTACTTTATTTTTTGTTATTTTTCTAGGATTAATTCAGTGCACTAGAAAAGGATAATAACCTCCACCCTCTCGTGAAAGCAGTGTTCAAATACGTTCTGAATGATTTAATGCCACTCTGCCCATTGAATTTCTGTCTCAGTAATTAAAAAGAAAATCAATTAATAAACCGAGAGGTAAAAAAAGTATTTTGAAATAACTACTACCAAATCTCACTATAAGCAACAGCAGTCTTTCCATCATCTTCAACGGACTTTACATCAGATCCAAACCGTGGTTGTTTGCTTCAAATGAAATAGAGCTGTTAAATTAAAAGCCAAGAAAACCCCAACAGCACTCACACAGGTGAGCGGATGAAGGAATGACACCTCAGACACGTCAGTGCATGACTACACCCACGCCTATCCTGCCGCTCAAAGAGATCTCTCCACATGGGCACCCACCCAAGCCCAGAGCTCAATGCCTCCCAGACCACCGGCAGCTCGTGCCAGCTGCCCAGGGCAGGCTAGGGCTGTGCACCCGTGGGTGCTCCCCACCAAGTGGTAGCTTTGTGCTCACTGCCAGCCTGTCTGCACATACAGAAACAATTTCTGACACAATAAGAAAATAGATCTGCCTCATTAACAAGCTCTGTAGCAGATAAGTATACCTTGTAGACTAAATCATTATCTAGCCTTTTTTTCTTTTTTCTTCTTTTTTTGGAGGATCCAGGCAATTATTTTTAAGCCTGCTATGAGGAATAATAGCTGACTTCCCAGGGCTGGCTGTGAACATCCCATAACGCCCAGGGAAAGTCCAAGCTGAAATGCTCTGTAGTTTAATGACATGTTGGATAGAGAGAAAAACGTATTTGGAAGGAAATACCATTAAAAGAGGTAAGAAACAAAATGCTGTACTGTAAAATGCTTGTAAGTGAAAAAAAAATACCTTATTATTCAATTTTCAAAAGATTTCAGTCTTTGTTTGCCTTGTCTATGATGAGTAAAGCAAAGGAAAATATCCCGATTCAGGACAGAGCTGAAGATGACCTTGCAGGACCTTTTTTGTTCTGGGAGACAAACTAAGGAAGGTAAAACAGGTGTTACTGTTAAGAAAGGGATATTCAGCTGTAGGATGATTATGATTCTTCAAGCTGTAGAACTGCAGTCAGAGAAGTCTGCAGCAGCTTCACCTTCTATTAATAGTACAGAAGCATATTCTGGCATTAAAACAATGAGGAATGCTAATTCCAGATCCCTTTTGATCCCGCTTTTTTTTTTTCTTTTTTAATATGACATATCTATTCTTTTTTCTTTAGTGTCTCTGATTATTCAGTAAATAGTTTTCCACAGTTTCCAATAAAACCTGCTTAATAACCCGTTTTCACTTAGCATCCCCAAGCAACTCAATTTCTGATTTCTTACATCAATGGTCACTTCTCAAAGATGACAGAGACCTCCCAGAAACACTCCCATTACAAAAGTGCTCATTGGATTTTTGGCCTTGTAAGTCACAACCTGCCTGTTTTATACATTTTCTACAGAGCCCATTGGGTAGATAAGACATGTAAGGCTTTGGCATTTCCAAAGCAGCCTGATTAGACACCCATTTCCTGACCATCCTTCAAGGAGAATTCTCCAGCTGGGGAATTCAGTCCCTTTTAAAATTCTATCTGTATAATTGTTATTTTTCAAAAAGCAGATAATAGATATTTTGCCTGCAAGCAGAAAGGCCACATAAATTGATACTGCAGCACTAGAAGCTCATTCAAACAAAGTCTTGATTGGGAATTAATATATCAAGAGACTTATGAAACAAAAGAGTTCTGTTGTGTATACCCAGTAGCTCTTGTAAAGCGTGAACTTGAGATCCCACTGCAGCCAGCACCTGATAAATGAGCACAAGAAAAATGCTCAGCCCGAGCAAGCTCTCAGTCCACATTAGGAAAGATCTAACAGACACAACTTTATCTCCTATGGTGTCCTGCTTGTTGTATAGTTGAATACTGGCATGCCCACATGTGGGATGCATAGGCACTGTCATAAAATGGATAAACAGGGAAGATTAAAAAATAGTCAATAAATATAAAATCAGGAAGACGCAGCAGAAAGGAAAATCTATCAGTAAATCTGGTTTCATTCATATGGACAGGTAGACTCAGCAATCTGGCTGCTGGCTGCAAGATAAGAGTGACTGAATTAAACAAATATGAATTGTTAATGGGAATTCCTTTCCAGTGTTGCCTTCCCAAAGAGGAAAATGGAAGATGACAGGCAAACACCTGCCACCCAGAGCAAGGAAGGAGCCACTCACCCCTTGTATGGCTCTTCCACTCATATCTCAGTGTTATCAAAGCAGCGAATGAAGTGCAGGCTGGTGCACAGCTACTCTCCTCGGGCAGTTATCAATGTCAATCTTTATCTGTCTGACCGTGACCACAAATAATGAATGCTAATGAAAAAGCATGTGTTCCTGTGTCAAGTATGGCATGTCCTATTTTGTGACTCAGGCTAGGAGTATTATTGATACAGCACACTAGTGTAATCATCAGCTCATAGCAAACAGGTAAACAGTGGCAAGAAATTCCTCTGCTTTAAGAAACCTGCAACAACAAGGTACTACTCTGAGTTCAGCAATGAGAAGAGAATGACAGTGATTCATAGCCACAGTATTTTGGAGAAGTTGTGGAAGTTTTTTTGAAGCAGCAAAGTAGGACGTTCAATATAACATCATGCAAAGTAGTCTAAAACGCTCATCCCCCCCAGACAAATTAGCTGGAGGAGGCCAAAGAGGCAATAAGTTCAAAAAAGCAGCATGAATTTATTAAAAAATACTGGAGGAAGGAAAGGGTGAGAGTAACCATTGCTGGCTAGACACAGATAAGGAAATTCAAGAACACAGAGAATAGAAAGCAGGTTATGCTAATTGCCCCATAATCACCACCTGCATACTACCATCCCTTGGTCAGGCACAGGTAAATTTACGTTCATTAAAAACACATAGGGAATAAGTAGTTGTGGTGAACAGATGAATGCATTTCCTAGCAGCTGTCGTCTTTGAGATGCGAATGTCTCCTGTTTGATGTGGCAAAGCTCTGCTAATTTCCTTGTGGAAATAAGATCTGCTCCTGTCCACATGTGTACAAGCCTGAATGAAAGGTTTTCCAAGGCCTCTCAGCTTTACTGGAAGAGAATCTGGGAGGGGATTCAGTGAAAAGGATTTGAGGGAGTTTTAAAAGTTTAATGCAGAAGGGAAGATGGTAACATTGAGAATTATAAGTAGATATAGTTCATTGGTACCTGTCAGTCAAATTCTTGGTCTTTATCAAGAAACAAGCTAGCTCAAGAGCTATCAGAGGCCAAGGCTGTACTCAGCAAGGACTACAGCTAGACCCAGTCCAGCAACCTCCAATGAATATCAATTCAGCATACTGTGAGCCATAAAAGTATCTACCACATGCAGACTGTATGGCACAACCAGATGCCCGTTTTGCAAGTCAATCTGACAGTCAGAGTGAGGACATACAGACATTATCTCTAAGCACCGGGCTGGCACCATGCAGGGATCTACTGAGCACACAGTCAGTCTCTCTGGACATATTTTGAATGACAAACTACACACAGTATAAGACCGAAGACTCTAAATGAAGATTAGTCATTGCAATCTTTGTTAGCAAGTACTGTAAGTAACAAGTGTGTTTCCAGCCTAGTGAAGCAAGTGCATATTGCATTTAACTTACCCTCTGAAGTGCTGTCACCTGTCAAAATCTCTTCACTACGTCACGATACCTCCCATCAGAAGTACTGCAGATGGGAACACACTGCCTCGTGGCAAAAGGTTGACATTTCTTGGTGAGGACTCAGCCTTCTGCTGCAACAACAGCAATGTCCTGCCAGAAAAATCGCTATAATGCTTCTTCAAGGAAAAAATAGTCCTGAAGATAAGAATAAAGAGTAACTCAAAAGCATGTCCTCAGAGATATTCTAGAGTCTGGATAAATGCATAAAGACCATGCCAAATCATTTTTAAACTAAGGTGAAGCATAAATCTCTGAGCAAGGGGGAAAACAAACAAAATAATTCCATACCCCGAGACGTGCTAGATTGGAGGGAGGCATTAGGAACATCTAACACTTTTATTAGCAGCTTCACAGCTGAAATACAACAAGCCATGGGGCTTCCAGTGATTGCTTCCACCTGCTCCGCAGCACCCTGATATTCAGATGCATAGAAAAGCAGAGTCAAGAATGAGCATTCTATGATATGGGAAAAGAAGAGTGAAAAATTACATTCAGAGCTATTATTATTATTATTAAGTACCACCAAGGTAAAATTTCCTGCTAGCTTCCAAGCAATTTCCAAGTTTGAGTTCGTAGAAGCAGGTGCTACCTTCTAAGAAGTTATTTGACTGTCTGCTGGCTCAAGATGCTCAAGTTCAGCATGTGAATAATTCCCTTTTCCTGGAGTACAGCTCAAGTGACAACAGGAAAAAGACCTTCCTTTATAAGATTATGTAGATTATGCATAAGGTGTAATAACTTCAGCCAGGAATATGTTTACACATTGCAACTCCCATAGATGTTATCAAAGCTGGTTTTAAACCAGCTCTGTAACTGATGGTAACGACTTAATACAAGTTAATCACCAAAGTCTTTATGCAGCTTCTTGAGTGGGTTTTACACCTGCAGCGACATCTGTAAAAATGTAAATATGTGTCTGAAGCAATCACTGCAACACAGACATAGCCCTCACTTGCACCAAAGTAGCAGATCAGGATCTGGTCTCCACACCTGAGATTCATGGAAAGCTAAGGAATGTATCTCAATCCAACACAATGCATGAGCAGCACAAGACACCTCTGTTAATTAACTTTTATCACACCAGGAAAGGAAAGAGTCTCACTGTTCCAGTTTTTGATACTTCAGCACATTTCTTCTCCGTTCCATACAGAAGCTGTTTTTATAGCATGGATTTTGATAAGGCCCAGTGGTACAGAGAACCAAGGTTCCTTTGATTCTCAACACAACAACACATCTAAGAACAGCTTTGGTATACAGCTTTGTATTTGGAAATACAAATATTATTTGATGATTTTTTTTTCTGGAGTTTAAGTGTCAGCCCTGAAGAACCATTGGTGCGGCTACAGCTACAATCACAGACTTTCATTGTATCACTCACTCTAACAGAAGATGTTACCTTTAGTACAAAATATGTCTTTCTGAAATAATATCCACGTTAGCGCTGTTAACCACCAATACAAGGTGCCCAAAAAGAGATCTTCAGGGACAAGTTCACATGCTTTCAATAACAATCATTATGACCTGTACTATTAATCCCATTGATTTCTGGCCTTCTGCCTAAAGTACTATTTTTGGAGGTCGCATTTTTGTGACTAACCACTTTCAAGTCCTTTCGTAGGCCTACTAACAGAATGGAGAGCTATTCATTGTGAGTAAAGACATCAGTTCTGGTGCAGATGCTGATGTTTGATATATGTGGCACCAGTCCCAGGGGTATTAGAAAAGAATCTCTGATGAACAACATGAGAAACGGATCTTCCCTTTTCTTCCTCTTTTGGTCTCTAATCCACTACAAAGTAGTGAAGGATTAGAAAACACCTGTGGATACAGGGTAATTGTGTAACTTGTTGCCTGCCAGACAAATCACTACAAAAGTACAAAAACCACACGAAGGGCATCTCAGTGAGCTTTTGCACTGAAGATTATAAGAGCTGGGTAGAACACGAAAGCCTAAGATAAATTTCTCTGAGCATTTCTATTGACCACATATATAGTCAATATTATTTACTTGTATCGATACTGAATACATATTAATGGTATTACACAGGTGCTTTAAATAATTTCAATAAGCTGCAGGCTGGCACAGAAGATGTCGGTGAGCTTGTGATAGCTACCCAACAGAAGTGAGGATGAGATTTGTTAGCTGTGATGCACATTGATGTGGACTTGTAAGAACGCCCTGATCAGCCTGTGAGGCTCAGAGATTGTCTCCCCCTGTGCAACCGCTGGCAAACTGCTCCCAGACATCAGCATATCAAAGCATGCACCACCAACAAAATTAACAAAACGCAAAGAATGAAGGAGACATGCTGAAACTGAATTGAGAAACCAGAAAATAACCACACCTGCTATCATTTCCACTGCTGTGTGTTCGTGGTTGAATATAATGAGCCCTAGAGAAAGCAAATCTGTGCAAGGCAGGTTTGAGCCTGATTCTGCCTTACAGAGATGTTGTAATTGTGCAGGTGACAGAGTGAGACTGTAGATGCATATCCATCTGTGCACAGGAGATGTACCTCTGGAAATTCTTAAAGATTCTACCTCCAGTCATAGCCCAGTTCCGTATTGTTCATTCTACTGCGCGCTGCTATGAATAATGAGGGATGTGGCAGTGCTCAATTAGCCTGCTGCTTACTTCAAATGGCAGCCTGCGAGTGCAGCCTGGGAACAGTTTAAATACACGAACCAATTTAATTCCGTAAATGTGCATAATATATTGGCTAACTAATAATCTAATTGCTATTTACCGTGTGTTTATCCCACCAGCAAAGGGTATCAAAATTCTAGGAATGTCAAAATGATGCTTACAACGTTCGTTCCCATTTTTTGTATGTGGACTCAGTGAAAGCTCCCTGCTTTCCATCCAAGTCTGAGCTTACGCAATAAATGTTATCTCTCTGCTATATCAAAGTAAGAATTAGCGCTCTGTTAGAGAATGCTCTATCATATTAGCATCTTTCTAATCCTATAAGCAAATAAATAATCTATTAATAAAAGGAGATCTGAGTTCAAAATGGAACTGTACTCTGTGCATTTGTTTTTTCTCAATTCGAACAAAATGGAAATCCTGAAAGGCCTATTCACCTCTGACAAAGGGTTACAAAGGGATGAAAAAGAAATCTGCTGCATCAAAATAATTATATAAAACATTAGTCTCAGAAGAAAAGGCTGGGATCACAAAACCCATTCAGCTTTCAGATGTAATCTGTTTAATATGAAGCTAGATTAAACAACATGAAGTGAAAGGGGTTAAGTATAAATCCATATAGATGCCCAAAGTATTTACAGTGTGCATTAAATAAATCATTTCATGCAAAAGGACAGTTATTGTTACTGGAAAGGTTTCCTAATTCACTTTCAGATAAAAATAAAGAGGGCTGCATTTAGAAGCTTTGTACACTTTTTCCCTTCTGACAGCTTTCAAGTGGCAGCATATTATTTGGTCTCTGCTACATACAAAGTGTCTTAATTAAAGGTTGTCTAAAAATACAGAACATTTTCACAGCCACATCTGCCATTAACTCTTCTGACATTCTGGTGGCATTAAGTACCAGAAAATTCTTCTCGCATTAAATAGCGTTCCTCTCTCATGCTCTGCCTCACAGCAATCCTAGCACATTTTAACAGCATGTTGCCATTGGTGCGCACCATCGTTAGGGAGGTGGGCACAGCCTGTTCTCAAGCATAGCAAAATGGCTGGTTTTCCATGCTGTTCCTAGCAGAGACAGCAGCCTGGTGCCATACACGCAGCCTGGGATATTTAGGCTGCCTCGCAGCTTTGGATTGAGTCCTAAAACAGGGCAGCACATGGCTGACCCATCCTGGGAGCAAATAGAAACAGTGATGCATTTTCACCCTCCTCCTTCTACTAGGGATAAAATTAAAGCTAAAGAGACCAAAACAGAGCAAACCCAGGTGTAATAGGATGTGGCAGGACAATCCTTGCAAGGTGATTTTCTACTGCATGGTTACTTATCCTGAAGAGACTTAATGACAAATGAAGTCATGAAGGTTATTCTGTAAGAGAATATCCAGCCAGTTTGCTTGCGTATGTAAAGGCAGAAGTTAGGAAAATGCAGTTTTCTTCAGTTATGTTTTCCATATGTGGTGGAGCATTGGATTCTCCGTTGTCTAATAATACAACTGAACTAATGCTGCAGTGTTTTCCCTAAAGGGAGCACTAATTCATTTTTCTTTCTGCTGGACTGCCTCTTCTTATGAAATCTGGAAGACTGCAATATTCTTCAGGCCTCCGACTTATAGTCAAATTTGATTCAAATCAGCCTTTCCCAAACAAGAGTTGTATCACAGAAGAGAAGCACTGGCACTGACCAGCAAAACAGAAGTGTGTATTTTTATTTCCTCAAGAACTTTGGCTAAATTCGGGCTGGCTCAACTCATTTAGCATCAGGTACATTTAAATTATGGGAAAAAAAACATACTGCTTGCAGAATTCCTCTCATTCTGGCTACTTATTCAAGCATTGTGGCTTGTAGCTTACTTGCCATGTTTGCAATTATCTGCAGCAAATACAGTTTGCGGTTTAGGAAAAGAGCCAACTCCCCAGCAAAATTAGGGAGTACTCTTCTTCCAAGTGCCATTCCTGTCCCTGTATGCAATGTTGAACAAAATGAGCTAGAGATTTTAACTCCTTTATCTCACTGCACTCTCTCCAGAGGCTCAGCTTTGGTTGGTGCTTAAGGACCTTAACTTTTTAGACCAGATGCACGCTCCTCTCTAGCAACTGTTACACCCCTAAGAAGTGAAGATGCACCCACTAGAACAGAGATTAATTTATTGCGCATCATAAAGACAAACTGTTGTTATTCGGGCTTTTCTGTGGTTTGTTGTTGATGTTGTTTAAAAAAAACAAAAACAAAACACAGAATGCTTAAGCCACTTGTATTGATTTTTTTTCAAAGGTTAAAATACCTCTAGTGGATGTGTCCTAATGGAGCATTCAAGCTCAAAGAACAAGCTGTGTGACTCACCAGCTGTTAAGCAATCTTTAATGCACAGGATTCTGAGAACTGCAAAGAATATAGCACTACAAAGTACCTAAAGCTCCCTAGGAAGATCCCGATAGTAAAAACCACATTGTAACATTATTCCACCAGACAGATAGGTTGATGGGTGGGATTGCTGGTGTCTTTGGGGAAAAGGTGTTTCCATGCAAGTGAAACATCAAACTAGAATGTTCCTCCATCCTTCTGAAGGGGGCTTGGGGTAATTTATTCTAGTATGAAAACTCACTGGAAAATTGTTGTAAAGCTTACTTATGTTATAAACATTCAGATTTAGGATTTATCTGTTCTCTGTGTTTGTACAGCATCTAGCACAGAAATGGTCAGGCTCAATTAGCATATTCCAAGTTTTTATACTAAAACTGACCTCTGATGCTCTTACCATTATTTTATTCACTCGCTATCTTATGTTCAGCCAGTCCTCCTGAGAGACAGTGTTCTAGTAGGAATATAGCAATCAATTTTCACTTTTATTGAAAATAACTCTGTGCTTCAAGAAATTGAACAATTCTGAAAAGCTCTTGACTGGCATAGAATTTAAAATCCTTCCGTAGAGTTAAAAGATAGAAGGTTAAATTCATATGAAGTACATGTAAAATGCAGTACGGTATGATTTGTAACATTATAGGCTTAAAAACAATTGTGGTAGAGGGAGAATTTGCTTTGGAAAGGAAGAAGAGACTGGAATCAAAGCTGAAGTATCTGAAGTATTCATGTCAGTATGTTTCAGCTCAGTGTTCCTGTATTGTAAATGCTTCATGAAGATGATCTAGGTAAAAACTGCCCTAGTAAATCTTTTTCATTAATCTGCCTGTTCAGAAACAGACACTCTGTGAGGCTAGTTTCACTCATATCCTTTGCCCCTTCAAAAAGACTAATTTTCTTATGTTTCAATGGTGCCAGCGTTTTACACCTTGTCTCTTACAAAATCAGCAGAACAATGTGATCAGGAGTATGTTACATCTGAGCTTATTACTTCAGAAGTGCTCTGTTATTAATGCTTTTCAGTTGTTTTAAATTAAGATAAATGTCTGAAATACAATGGCATTATATTGAACTGCATGGAGTTCAAACATAAGTAAATTTTAAACAGGAAACTGATGGTCCTTTTGAATGTGAAACTCTGTATTAGAACCAAATGTAGCTTTTTAATCTCATTTAGTACATATACTAAAGTCATTATTACTTTATGAAACCTTTTTAAAGATTTATATATTCCATTGACTTGGACTTACATGGCAACTACTTTTTCTTTTAGGTTTAAAATTAAAACAGGAAAAAAAAAATCTTCCATACTCTCAGAACTCTTATTTCTTTCTTGGCACAGAAAGCTGTTAAATGAAGTCATTTTCTCCATTGTGGAGCAAAGCTACAGCTACTTGTATGTCAGTCAAAATATACTTTACCCAGAAAGCTCATAGCTGCTTTGTTACTGTAAAACTGAGGTTAGCCTCATTGTTCCAGTCACACAGTCACCAGATATAACCTTTGAAAGGGAAAAATAAAGTGCATACTATTGCTGTTAACTAGATTCTCTTACTCATGCTGCAAAGCCTGGCAATTGCAATGGAATTGAGCATGGACTAACGTGGTTGTTACAGCCCAAAGACAGGGTTGAATCCAGCCAGAATTTCATGACATCTAAGAGAGGAAAAACTATGCAAGAATTTGAATACATTTAATGCCTGAAGTAGGTATTTGTCAAGGCTACAGATTATTACATGAAAAGAAATAATAATAAATGCATTAGCCATCTGATCACTCAGAGCCATGCTCTGATTTTTCTAAGGAAGCTGTAATGTCACGTAAAAGCTAAACAAATATTCCTAGAGGTATGAAGTAAATCAAAGAAAAAATACATCATGAAATCCAATGGAGAGAAAAATCTCACAGGCATATTGTTTGAATACTTGTTTCTGGTTTAGTTAACTGCTTGTCTGCATTACTACTGCTAAAGGCTGCATAGATCTCAAGCAAGACCTTATCGCTCCCACACTGGGCAAATCCTAAACAAAGAGTAGCCCTCCTCAGTGGATGGACAATAGAAGAAACAGCTGCCAGATGAAGCATACGCACTGCTATGCCCATTTGCTCAAATAAGAAAGGGAGGTATGGAGGAGAGAAGTGACCTGCATTAAATCACAGCTGATGTTTCTAGCAGACCTGGAAGCAGATCTGCCACAGTTACACATTTTGTCCAGAAACCACACTTTACTGGCTTTTCACTTTTGTTTTTCTCAAGTGATTATGTGCAATTTAGATTCAGCTACAGCCAAGTGGACTCCCAGGTCAGTCAGCTTATCTGCAGAGAACAGAAATGACAGCAGTTAAACCGTGTGGAGAGACCCTCAGCCAATAACCAGGTTTGGCTCAAAGGCAGAGCAGGGTCAGGCGCTTTCCTGGCACCATTCCTAGATAATTGACAGATTTGAAGGAAAGGTGCTTTCCAGAGAACAAGTGTGGGCAGCAGGGTCAGAAAGCTCACCATGGGGAAACCAGAGCAAGAACTTCTGTGCAAATGCCAGTGCTGACTCACTCTGACAGGGGAAGGGACACAAACTCTCTAGAGAAGCAAAGAAAAAGTGGCATTTCGTACAGAGAAACTAAAAACACAACAGAACCGATTCAGATTTCTTACTTAGATGAGTTCCTTTCTCTTCAAATAGTGTAAATAATGAGGTTTAAGCATCAGTTTAAAAGATCATTTGTATATTAATGGCCAGACATAAATTATTCTTGCAGAATTCATCTTTATCCAGTACAGCTGATGAATCCTCTTTCACAGAGGACAGTCTTCTGTTTCCTGTGATCAGTTCGGATCAGCAAATTGTCTTTCAGAGTCAAATTCTGAAAGCTTTACTATGCCAATTTGACACCCACAAATAGGCAGAAGAGCTCCACTGGAGCACAGTACTACTCAGCAGATGGGTGGAAGAAGCTGTCTTCTATATGACTCAGCTATTTTCATCAAAGATTACTAGATTCTTCCAGGAGAAAAAGACAATTTGCAAGCCAATACCACCCTGTACTATGAAAACACATGGCCTAGTCCCACTCCAGCAATTCCCTGCACTGCAGCTTTCTCTTGTGACGTGAGGATGATGAATGTATGAGAAAGCAGTCACCAGAAAGGCTCCCCAGGTTTCAGCTAACCAGGAAAAAGACTGATACCTCTTAAGAGTTGCCTTCTTTTCAATGACTTCCCCTTTTCCTTTATAGCTTTGAGTGAGAGTAGCCATGTGACAATCAGAAAGGCAGGTAATCCTTCCCATGAGGAACCATGAAGAGAGAGACTTCTCTTGCAGTTACTGCTTTAAAAAGAAGGCAGGAGGGAGGGAAGGAAGGAAAGAGAGAAGAAGGAAAGAAGTGAAAGGAGGGAGGGAGGAGGAAGGAGCAAACAACCAACCAACCTTTGTGTCAAATATCTTTTAACAAATCTACATATGGGATAGCTTGATCAAAGCTGCAGTAACAGATTACAATGGCAGTTGTTCAGTTACTTCTATCTGTAATGAATTATCAACATGGAAAGTGTTAGAAACAATTCTAGAGTAACAGCTTTCCACATGGTCTTCACCAGACTGTTCTACAATAGTAGGTGACCACAGTGCCTCAGGCTCTCCTTCCAACCCCAGCTGACACAGAACTGAAGGCAGAAACCACAGAAAAACCTGTCATCATTGTCACTCTTGGAAGGTTTTAGTCTTGCACCAATATTTCTGGCTTCTTTATTTGTTCTGCATTGTCTTAAAGTATGCCTGATGTGGGTTCCAGGTTTGAAGTGAGTGACAAACTGCAGTCAAACAAGGTCTTCGATGGACCAGACCTGGAGAGGCATCGCTCAACTGAAAGCAAATGATACTAATGAAATCAGTGAGGAGTCACTCTCTGGCCTTGTAAGAAGCATGCCAACCTCTTCCTACCTGGCCCCTGTCCACAGGTGCTTGTATAGCCATCTCTTGATAGCCTCTTGTATAGCCTCTTGCACTTGATTTACTTGGGTCACTTGGTTGCCTTATTATCATGTGCATATTGAGGAGAGAGAATCCCTTTCAGCCCCACTTCAGATCCATAGGTTTCTGATACAGAGTAGGGACAGAGATGGCTGGAGGAAGTCTTTAAAGCCAACGGGGAAAATCAGCAGCAATTTTAACATTTGCCTCTAGGGAATGCAGCCAGCTTTAACACAAACTCAGATATTAACCTACTATTTCAGGCCAGCTCATTCTTCTCGTTTGTTGTGCTGAAAACATCTGCAGTTTTCCTTTCAAAATTAACCTGCATACTGTTATGTAAGAAAAAGAACCCCAAACCAATCTCTCGCCCACAACTAGGTTGAAAGTGCTATTTGAGGCTCTCCACATATAGCCACAATCAGTCCACACCTCTCACATGCATTTATGGTACCTGCCAGGCTGCCACTGAACTCCTGCTCTGCATAGACAGGGGCTCCCACGATCCTACACATTGGAAAACAGCATCTCAGGGAGCTGTGGTGGTTTTTATGGTATTACATGACGTTGTGACCACTGGATAGAAAACACTGAGCTGATGCAAATTCACTTCGACTTTGCAAATTTGTTTTAAAATGTCTAATAGGGTAACTTTGTAATGGAAGACTTTATGCCAGATCAGCTTCTAACCTTGTCTGGCTCACTGTCAGCATCCTCCCACTGCAAGCATAAAACTAATCTGAAAACATAAAGCTGCATAAACTTTGCATCATTCATCCTAGCTAATTTGACAGAAGTGTGATTGTGTGGCATCTCTTGATTCAGATCAAATTTATATTACTGGCTGAAAACCTGCATTGTGAACAGCCTCTTATTAATGATCACAGCATTTGTGAAAATGCACCTCTGCCATGCCCCTGTGTTGGCTCACATCCATTCCCTCAAAGCCAAAAAACAAACTTTCTGCTGAAAAGAGAGAGAAACAAAAACAAATTAAATTTAGAGCATGAAAGTTTCCTTTTTTTGTGCCATCTAGAGCACTGACTAATCTGATAGGAAATTTCTCCAATAACAAGCAGCTTTCTGAGGGCAGTGCTAGTGGCTCTCATGCAGTCACTAGATTGCAGTGACTGCTCTATAAAAGGTCTTTTCCCTATCTCTACCAGACACTTGGTTTTTCCTCTGTACTGCTTTCACAGCATACCTGCATTTTTGCCTGTTTTGCTATGTCTGTTACATTTGTGCTTCTAAAGGAAGCCTCCCCCTTTCCCATTTGCATGAAGAAGAGTCTTTCCAGACTGGTTTCTACTAGTAAGGTTTTCCTCAAAATTAAACTATTTGAATTTAGGTGGTTTAGCAACATTTGTACATAAGTACTAGCAGATGATCTGGGAGATCACAAACGCTCATCTTCCTGAAATACACATTGTACCATTCTACCGGAACTTCTTGATTCAAAACCTTTGTTCCACCTCGCTGTCTTCGCTGTCTTTCACTTCTCACATTACATGTGCAATTGCTCAACATGCTCAGCTAACTGCTTGCCTTAAGCTCCATAGTCCATGGTTATTTGTGGCTTGGCCTTCTCTTTGGTGTTACCTGTCGTTTCCCATTGAACTCCCTAATTTCTGTTGTTTAAATAACATAGCAAAGGTGGCAAAATCCCTCTAACAATGCCTTTTGTCTGCACACACACTCTACTCTGGTCTCTGAGGGCTGTAGCAGAATGCTGTTTACATCTCCAGTCTTAAATAAGAACATTTTAGAAGGCTGCATAGCGGGCTGCAGCTCAGAACAAATTCCTCTGAGCTGGCTCTTTAAATCTTCTCCATCTTGCTCAGTCAAGATTAGCACCAGCACCTTGCAGGGTAACACAACCCAAAGCAAAACTGTCACATCCAACCACCCTTTCACCCTTGGGCATCCTACTGGGAAACAGCTGTTTCCAAAGCTCCTCCTCAGAATACAAAACAAGTCAAGCTTATTCTTCCTTCTCTAGGAGATATCTGCAGGCACATCATCCCCTCCTGCTAGAGTTTTTCCTGGAACAAGGGTAGAGACACAGCCCACATATCACCCACCTGCCTGAACACAGATGGAGTGGCTGTGTGAAATGCAAGTCCTTGCACAGACTGCAGCTTGAGCTGGACTTTAGGACAGCACTGGACATGGTCATTCCCAGACCCCAGAGCAACCTCCTCTCTTTCCATTTTTCTTCTCCCATTTCCCAGAGCTCTCAGCTACAGCAGCCAGACCCCTCCAGTCCTAAAGTCCAATAGGCCCTACTGTAACATTATTTTTATTTCTTTCAAAAAACGTTATTTAAGAGGGTCATGAATAGTAAAAGAAAAAATAAGACAGGCGTATAAATGCAACAGTTGAGAATATACCAGTTCTTGTAAGCATTCCCACAGCAATGAGAAAAATCAGGTTACTGAGTCAGGTCTGCAAATTGAAAAGTTTTGCTATATTTCAATGAGTCAAAGGTGAAAACAGGGCCTGGAATCTTCAGCTTTAGAAGCTTTAATTTAGAAAAGCAGAAAAGATCATCCAGAAAAAGAAATTGATTCATATAAATGGTTGGGGAACATTGGTTACTGGAATTGAGCCCTGTACCATTATCGTAGCTTTCCATACTGATACAGAAGAACAAAAAAAGCAAGGCAACACACACACAAAAAAAGCATTACTGATTTTTTCTAAGTCCAAGCATATACCTAAAGGTAGTGAAGAGGAAATGAATAGTTAAATTTTTAACAAGTGCATCAATATAAAGGAGACCTGGCAGGGCCTAATCAAAAGAAGAGGTGCTGGGAGACATCTTGGTTATTGCAACAGGACCAAAATACCCAGTAATGTGTTAAAACAAAATCTTACATCCACCAGCAAGACCAAAGCCAGATTCAGAGCATGCAGGGAGAAAACAACAAAAAAATAATAATAATGTAAATAGTGGTGTATTACACAGAAGAGAGACAAATAGGATCTGGAGGAGCTCCTCCAAAGGGTACATATGCACTCTCTTTCAGCTCTTGATACTGCATACAGAACCTTCTCAACAGGAAAAGCATGTTTTTGACTGGTGACAACACACATTTCCCAAGCTATCAGCTACAGAGAACATATCAGCTCTGTGAAAAACTTATGTATGAGATCACAGGGGTAAAGAAGCATTTACTTGCCTGGTAGGCAGCGAACATACACGACAGTGAAGTCCTGAGTTCAGTGAGGTCAGGAACAAAGCTCACGTTGACTCATGCAGCTGAGGATACACCAGGACTCTTAAAATGCTTCTGTGCAGCAGGTCAAATCCTTACCATTTCTTCACATTTCCTCTGATGCAGCTTGTCTGTAAACTACCATGACCTAAGAGGTGAAAGGTAGGAGAGAGCTCAGATTAGAAAGAACAGGAACTTTATACATGACTGCCTGCTAAATATAAGTGTTACCTGTTAAAACTAAAAAAAAAAAAAAAAAAAAAGGTTAGCAATAGCTACATCATAGGAATAGCAATGCAACATGATAGTGTATCTAAAGCCAATAAATAGAGTTTGATAGTAAATATTAAAAGTAACACCAGTCAAGTTATTCAGCTTTTTGATAACTCAACATGCAAGATATGTTCATCTTGCACAAATTGCTATTCAATTTTTAAGACATATAGAAAAGCCTCTCTGGAACACTGCAGATGCTGGTATGCTGTAGCTGCTGCTGATATCATAAAAGCAATCTTAGAGTGGCGGGTATATCTTCTCCTACAACACCATGTAGCTGTTCACCTACAGGAACTCAGGTTTATGGAATTCAATCAGCTCTAACAAGAAGAAATAGTAACACATTACACAAAGTTCCGATAAACTAACAAATCAAAATGCTGTTTCACTGCGTCGCTCTGGCTGCCATCGCTCCAGCCACTGTATTCTTATTGTCACTGTATTTATGTTCATGTACAGAGAAATTGTTGACTGCCAGGGATTAGCCGCGCTTGCTAATTCCAAGACGTCTTCACACTTCTATTATGCCCTCGAATGCAGAATTGTAAGCATATTTTGATCGAAGTTAACTCATCTTCCCAGCACCCTAATAGAGCATGCCAAGTTATTTCCCAGTTCAATCAGTGAGATGCAGTGATTTACTCACATCACGTGGCATAGCTGCAAGCCCAGCTCTAACCCTGTTCTCTGTGTGCCCCGCAAGACCATAACAAATGTTTTTGCTCAGTATGATGTTCTTAGAAATGTTGGAAATGCCTGAAGGATAATTTTTTTGGCTCAGTTACCCCATCAATTCATTCAAACGCTTTGAGCTGTCTGCTTCTCCAAGAACGGCTGACCCATCTGTCGGAAGTGGACAAAATGGTGCCCTTCACCACCCTGAAGAAATGCCACACATCTCAGCATTTCTGATTGCCTGGCACTATTGAAGTAAGATATTTTTGTCATAGAGAGCACTATGGCATCCCTCATCAAAGATGCTATTCAAGCCAGGGAGCTAAGGTGGCCAGATTCAACTGTCATTTACAACAGTGTGGAGCTAGAAATAACTAGTCAGAATTTTCACCAGTGAAAATTCGCTGTGCTTTCAGAGATTCCCCCTCTGAGGACACTGACTAAACAGGTCTGCTTTTCTCTCAAATACACAGACTTCAGATATGAGCAATTACAGTCATGTCAGCAGCGTGAACCGTGATTTATGCTTGCCAGAGATCACAATTAGATCTAGTCCACTTCTAAGGAGAAAAAAAGAAATTTAACAGTAAAACACAAGTGGCCAGCTCCACTCTCACAAAACATAGGTTTCACAAATCTCTATTTATCAGTGAAAAGCATAAGCGCTGTGCATTTAGGGTGCTAACTGGAAGAGTCACAAGTTTTTCTGGTTTGCTGTCATTTTACTGCCGCTACATCAATAGTTACCTTAGCCTCAGATGTGAAGTCTTTCTGAGCCTCCCAGCTACTTTCCTGAAGATAATGAATCTTACTTATTTTTGTGATTTTTGCAAACGTGTTGTCATTCCAATCTGCAGTGTAACTACCTTCCAAAACTGACACAGGGATCTCACGTTTACCGAGTTTTGATGTGTACAGAAAATTATCCCTTAGATAGTAAACTGATACTAGCTGCATATTTCTCCACAGCAATACAATAATCATCCCTCAAATTCTGAAGCATTTTAAGACTCTGAATCATGTAGAAACACATGGCTCAGCAAGAGGAGAGGTGATAGTGGGAGCAGAGGAGATTACAGAGGGTATCTTTAGTGTGAGTTGATCCCAAAACTACAGGAAGTGCAGTAATTTCAGGGAAATGGCTGTTAACAACTGGCAATACATAAGCTATCTGCAATTCTACCCCTGCAAGAATGCCACCCCTCTGACCACAGCAGAAAGAGTGGGTGTTTTAACTTTTTCCACAGGCCTGGAAGATTCCTCTAAATGATTTTACCAGGACTGGGACAGCAGTACTAGAGCCATACCCTGCAGGGTCCAGGAGGTGTAGACCAACTGCAGAGAGCTGCGCTGCAGTCAAACCCTCTCTGCAGAACCAAGCTAGTGGCTGCCAGATGTGCTCAGGTTGCAGTGAAGAGGTGCAGGGGAAAGCTGTGTCCCCTCATAGCAGACTGTGAGCAACGGATCTGGGTCTCAATGGACCAGAGACAGAGATTGCTGGTGTGGCTTTAACTCCAATACCTGACACAGAGCTCACCTCAAAGTCAAGCAGTGGCTGTGAGAGGGAAGACTCTGGTAATTCCCACAAAAGAGCTTCACTCTTTTACAAGATGAGCAAAGACTTGGCTTTCCACCCTTTCAGCTTCTGGATGGAGCAAGCTAGAAATGAAAAAGAACACTATGAAGTTGAAATGTAACCTGAGGCATTTTGGACAGACAAAAGTTCCAGGCAAGTCAATGGGATTGATACATCAAAACCTTAAATTTGGTTACGATTTTTTCATGCAAAAAGAGGTTAGATTTTTTTCCCTCTTCAAGTTGTAAAGTTAAGGATATTCACTGATATTACTGTTGATTTAGGGGGAGCTGACTAAATCAGCATGGATCACAGGATGGAAAGATAGCTGTGTTATCACTATAATTAAGAGCTCTACTGTAAAGGTAACAGACATTCAGCATAGACCTCTGTCAGAGGAAAACTGGCCTTTGCAATTTGGGGTTTGGAATCCAGACATTTTCCTTCTGGAAAGAAAAGAATAAATGGCGTCTGGGTACTTTCACATCTTTTTTGCTCTCTACTTAGAAAAGTAACAACTAGCATCTTAAAAAACTAATTTTACCAGCATTTAGCCTTGAATATATGCCAGTGATAGTTGATACTTTAAAAGACAAAAAACTTTTTAGAAGGCAATAATGCATGAAGAGAAATGCATACAAAGAAAGAGGATCTTAAACAATACTAAAAATAAATGTAGCTTAAAAAGATCCCTTAAAAACAGCTGTTGACGTTAGAGATTTAATTAAAATGTAATTAGTTATACATTCTCCTTTGAAATGAACAAGCATATTACAGCTTTCATCTACAATGAATTCCCTTTTACATTCATACCTTGCTTTTGCCTGTAAAAAAGGCAAGGTTTTACAGGAAGTGCTATAAAGATAGGATAGTTCTACCTAAAATTTTACAATCAAAGAAGACATAAAATGGTTTTCTTACATACTGATACAACACCATGTTCATTGTGCATGCAGTGTTCGTGAGATACCTCACGATACCTCCTAAATGCACAAAATAGAAGAAAAGATAAAGACAAATGGATGAGGGATGGTTCTTTCCATAAATTAGCACTTTAATGTCTGGAGAAGGATTCTGCAATAGGCCACTAAAAACTAAATCAATCTGACTCCTCACATGTCATTTACCTGAAAGAGAAACGCACCATCGGCACTCATCACACATGGATTTGTACAGGCAATGTGCAGCCAATGGCTTTCCCTGGGGTTAACACTTTATGGAAGAACATTGACCTGGTTTTCTATGGAAACTATATGGAGGTTTTCAGTTCCACCATGGAACTGCAGCCTTGATCATTGCCATCAAACTCCACATTAGACATTCATGCAGCATTAGACATCCCATAGCTGCCAAGGGTCACACAATGAGACACTGCCTGACCTAAAAGTCATATAATTAGGCTTATGGGAATAACACCAGCGGATGGTGAATTAAGCATATCCTAACCCTGCACAGACCTTTCTTTGCCTATCTGACTACCAGTCAGATGGGGAAGAAGTGAAGTCTGCTATTAGCAACAGGTGACTTCACTGCAAAGGCACAGAGATGATAAAAGGGACTTTTGACTTGAAAAGTCACAGTTGGAGAAAGAAGCACAGCCTCATAACAGATATACACTCATAGACAATGAGAGCACCCCACTTTTAATTACATTTTTATTTTTGCAGAGTGGGTGACCCCAGATGCTCTTTAATGAGATACCTCATTTTCCTATGGTGGCTCAGTATTGGTCCAACATCCACTGTAATACCCAACACCAAAACACTTTTGAGGTAGGAGCCAGCAGGAGGAACACAGAGCTTATGGCTGAGTAAGAAGTGTGAAATTCCTCTCACTAGCAGCACTGTACATTTGTGCACACACTCTTCCTTCACAAGGCTGACTTTCTGCAGAGCCAAGGAAGAGCTTTCCAAGAACCATGTGACTTCAAAGGCTGAAGACATTTTCTGCTGAAGTGGGTTTTTAATTCTAATTAGTCATAGGAAGTTACATTTTTGTGGCCTGAAAACATATTCATCTGCGTCAAACATGAAGCAGTTTCATAATTGTATGTGATTGAAATATATTTTTTAAAGACATGACATAAGGAAAAAGAAATCAGAGTGTCTGTAGGGCTTTAAACCTCCCTCTTGCACTTGTGCAACAATCACAAAGAATTCCATAAAAATATGGAATACTAACAACAACAAAAAGCATAATTTAGAAATGAGTGTGGTCTCTAGAAATTGGTCTCTAGAAAGAAACACAGGCTTCACCTGTAACGATCATAAAGGTCAACATGGTGGAAGGGCAACACAGGAGTGTAGTAGCAAAAGGACCAGCACAAATGGAATGGTGTTATAAAGGAAGAGTACTCACCTATCTCTGAAGATCCAGGCTCAGAGGTAAAACTCCACAAAGGAGAGATCTCCAACCAGAAATCCTTCCTCAGGAGCAGTCAGCCCTTCAATGAGGTCTAAGAGAGGTGCAGCCAGGCTCCACCCCTTCTGGTCACACAGCTGAATTGCCTTCATCTGTGCTCCCAGGGCTGACCGGGTCCTTTCCCCAGGTGCTCAATCAGTGGTTCAGGCCATACAACCTGATTGCCAACTGCAGTTTCAACATTAGGAAAAACTGAGCATAGTTTCCGTATTATTTAATTAAACCAAGGCTCATGTAAATTCCACTGTTTCCAGCTATTTTTGCCATTTTAAAATATATTGCCTAAGACCTGCACAGTTGTAGCCATATCATTATGCAAACAGCATCACAGGCGAGAGTAGTAAGAATAGATCTTATTAGCCACGTAAATTAGGAACTATTTCACAACATCGATCCCCTTCCAGTTCTTTATGAAGAAATCATTCCACTTTTTCTCCTCCATGCAGGAAAAGCTCTATTCTGTAAGATCCACTCGCATAGGCAGGAATTACTAGATCAGTGCTTTATGCTTTTTTACAAAGCTATTTTCATGTCCATTTATTTATTTTTTAAAAAAGGCATTCAATTTTCAAGTATTAGTGATGTCATACCAACGGGACAAGAAAATTTCTATTCGTGTTGCTTTTCCATAGCTACAACAAAGACCATCAGGCCTATATGTGTGGCACTGCAATCACAATTTTTCCCTTTGTTCAGCCCCCCACACCTGTAAAAACCATGGAAAGAAGAGAGATTACACTTCCTCACATTTAATTGTCCCATTAATGCATTAAAAACAGAAAATTGAAAACAAACAAACCACAGCTTTCAAATATAATCCACTTCTGTGTTTGTTTGCTCTAGACCAATATGATTACCACATGCTAGCTACTGTTAACCAATTAATTAGGAACTATCAGTAATAATATTTTGTACTTACATCAGGATTTCCACCTCAGGATATTTCAATAATGTCAATTAATTAATTTTCACAATGCTGCCTTTAAGTAGGTGTCATTAGTTCCTTCGCAGATGGAAATACTGAAGCATATAAAAGGTGAAATTAATTAGCTGAGATGATACAATGACTCTGCAGCAGAACTGGAGATCCTGAAAAACACTTCTCCCTTTCTGACTCTAAAAGTGGTATGATTTACTTACCCTTTGCAGCTAAATAGTGGAAATGATTTCCAAATGTGTAACGGAAACTTTTGTGACTCTATCAAAAACTATCAAAAGCTATTTCTGGGTCGTGATCTCGGTGATATTTTCTTTTGATTAAAATAACTTCTACTTTTCAGTACAACCATCCAAATATAAAGAGCATCAAAACCAAATAAAACCTTCCTCTAGATCTATAACAAACTGGAGCATTGCTATTGCTTTATCAGGTTTAAATTGAGACTCTTTTGCAGAGTTTGGAAGTGAATAAAACACAAAGACAAAGGACAAAACAAGAGAAGGCAGACTATTCAGCCATTCACAGCAACCAAATTTACAAGGCAATCGCCATTCATGCTATTGTAAAGTGGGCCAGCAAATTCTACCTCATATGAAAGGCAGAAGAGCCCTTATACATGAGAGAGAGGAAAAAGCACTTACTATATTTTACCTCTGTCACAAGTAGAATATCGAAAACCTCTTTTTGCCCTCCATTTACAACTAGCAAGGCCACTTCTCAGTGCAATCTTTTATAAATGTCTGTAAATTTCTGGAGACAGCTAATCAATCACGTCTGTACTGGTGAAGGTATATGGTGCATTTAGTACAAATGTATTTGACTGATTTTTTTCACCAATAATCTACTTACTAGTGGAGGGTGATAATTAATTATAAAAGAAACAGCAATAATTTCCCTGACAAAACAAACAAACAAAAACACACACACAAAGAAACCACAACAATAATAGGGAGACAAATTAACCATGCGCCTTTGATAAGATTCTGTACATACAGAAACCTTTTTTGACAAAGTTCCATTTATGGGGAGATCAAATTCTGATCAAATGGCACTTCTAGTGGTTCCACAGAGACCAAAACTCTCTCTTCCATTCTCTGGAATGCAGTCCAGAATGGATGGAGACAACTTCTGGTGGCATGGCCCCGCCTGATGCTGTGTAAGGCCACAAGTGTGAGGTGACTGGCTGTTTGCAGAAAACTATACAGATCTTTAAAAATCAGTGCTACATTGTACTCACAATATTGTACATGTATCTGTCTTTAAATCTATGTCATAGAGTTGCACCTGAAACCCACCTACGGGTAGCATTAAAGAATATATCAAAAGCCTAAATATTTTTGATGCAACATCATCACTATATAACACATGATGCTGGAATATAATTCCCTAAAACTAAGCCAGAAAAAGCTTTTTACATTTTAATCAAACATAGAAATTCGATGCAATCCAGTTATTTTACATATCCAACTGTGAAATCTCATTAAAATCATTAATATTAAGTAATAAAACTACAATAAAACTTTTTCTAGTTTTTTTCAGTGAGTTTCCATAAACATTAACATACTGAAAAAGGAAAAACTTCTTACTCCATATTTTTCTGGTGGTTTTTAATCTGCCATCAACGTACATAGGCATATATTGAACACATGGTCATATATATGTATGCATACATACGTATACACTTGAAGAAAGAAAGGGAACATAGCAGCTAAGAGTGTCTTCTCACATCACTCACCACTGGATAGAGTGCTAATCTACCTGCAAACCCAGCCCCTTTGACATTTGCCAGGTAGACAATTATAAAAAGGTAATTCAGAAATTCAAATGCTTTTACAGCCTAAAACACCCTTTAACCACACTGGATTTAAAATACTCTTTGTTCTTTAATTAAATTATCTCTGCTGGAAAGACATTGAGTACAGGAAACACAAATAAGCAGAGGCAGGGTGAATAATTGCTTTCTGCTATTTCTAGATTGATTAAATGCAATACGCACCAGCATCCTCTCCAATGGCAGAATTCCCATTCCTTTCACTGACAGCAAAGCTGTCATTTCAATTTCCAGAATGGCAAGGCAAGGAAAATGGAGGAGGGAAAAAAAAAAAGAGGGGTAAGGAGGGTGGGAGAGAGCAGTAAGAAACATCAAACAAAAAGCAATCTAATTAAAGTACCTGACTGAACTAGATTCTTACTGCTAACTTTAAAGTTGGCTTCTAAGTGTTATTTTCATTTATATATATATATATATAAAGAGTACATTTAGATCAAATTGATCATTATAATTTATTTGGCAACAAAATAATATATTAGAAAGACCTTTCTCCTAGTAAATGGCTCCAGCTTTGATGTCTGATTGTTATGCAAATTCTGTGGAGTACCAGATATGGACAGAGACATAATTAAGATCAGGGTTCTGTATATAATAATTCTCACAACTGAAAACATATCCTTTTTTACGATAATGATGTGTTTTTACACTGGAAACCAAACACGTACATTTGTGAGGACGGGAGAGCAGCGGGTGTGGCCTGCACCCCGCATCCCCATGGCTACCCGGAGCCTGGGGGGGTGAAGCCCCCAGCCCAGCTTTCATCACCAACGCACAAACTCCTGGAAAACAAAGTGATCTTTGTTCTGGAAGACAAACATTGACCGTATACATATATGTATTTCACAGCACTCAATTAGAAACTGAACTTTGCCCCTTTCTCAGGCTTTGAAATCCTCCTGCGCCAAACACGGGCCTGTGTTCTCCGGTTGTGTGGGCACTCCTCACACACACCATATGGCCCCAGACCCTCAGACGAATTCCGCACTGATTTATGGCCCCTGCAATCTGAGGCACTGACCTGCAGTGTAAATCTTGCCTGGGATGTGCACTGAAGGGCAGCACACGTGTGTAGCCTGTGTGTTCCTCCCATGCTGGCTCTGCTGAGGGGAACCGGTCACCATCAGCAAAAGACAATGGATTTTACACACCGTGTTGCATGGAAGCAACAAGAAGATGAAGGCAATGGACACAGCATCTCAGAAGGGCCCTCAGAAATGGGTCCTGCCCAAGGCTGATGGTGGAGGAGCTGCAGGTGCGCACTGTTACTGCCTGGCAGGCTCTGTTGAGGTCAGGGCATGAGGTGCTGGCTGGCTCATCAGACACCGAAGCATGAGCAATGCAGACCAGTCCCTTTGCAGGTGAAAAAACTGCTGACAAAGGAGTGAGTGCTGGTGGTTGTTGTAAGGCACCACAGGAGTCCCAGCAGGCCATCTTCCCTCCTCAGAATAACACACACAAGGAACAGGAGCAGCGCAGCCCAGCGGTGCTAGGAGGCTGAAAAGAGAGCTGGGGGCACGGGCAGAGAGGTCACTGGCTCTGTTTTAGCCACAGTTTAGTGATGAAGACAACAAGTCCTGCAGGATGAGCACAGGCAACGAGGTTGGTGGCAGTTAATGAAGCAGGGAGCTAATACCAGCCATGCTGAATGAGGCCGCATCACATTGCTCAGATCGGGGCCTCGCTGCCCACCCCATAGGGGCTGCTCCTTAGGGGCACTGCTGCTGCCCGCAGTCCTCTCAGCCACTGCCATTAATGAATGCCATTGATTCGCCCGTAACTGTACGTTAAGGGGAACAAAAAGGAGAAGAATTTAGTTTTCACTCTTTGTTCACCCTTTTTACCTTTTCGTGTCACTGATCCTGGGAGATTAAGCAAAGTGATCAAATTCACTTTTTTAATTTATAGCCATTTTCACAGCCTTTCCTAGAAACCAGCACAAGATGCTTACATTGAAACAAGAAACGGATTGACACGTGTTGAGCACATTTCCTAAACGTTCATCATTAAGAATATACACACTTGGACTTCAACTTCCTGACCCCTTTAAGTAAGAGATTTTGTCAAGGTCTTTCAATAGCCGTCCCACTTCTGCATTTAAGCACATCATCTCTGCCACTCTCTGGACTCCTTTCTACAGCATTGTTTTTTTTGTTCACCATTCCAATGACAAGCTTTCCGAGACAAACGCAACACTTCAGTGAGGAATTTTAACTCTGTAACTCAGACGATGCCACAATCACAGCTAAATGAAAGAAGCAAAAATCAAATCAAATCAAACAAAGAGATCCCATCATCCCCTGCCGCATCCTCCCTCCTCCCCTTCCCACCCAACAGGCAGCTCTGGACTCCATAAAAGAGATCAGAGCGGAGCAGCTCTGGCATACGCTGCTAAGCACGAAGTAAAACATACGAGATATGCTACACAGTTTGGGTTTGTTTCGCTGTTTTCACTTGCCTGCTGCAAAGTGCACCGGCACGTTCAAAAACAAACGTTTAAAACGATCTGCAGCTACCTTTCTGAAATCTGCTCTAACACGCTTTACCCAACAAGTTCACTTACACACGTTGACTACATTCAGCACCAAAATACTGCAGTGCTTGCCTGGTGGGTTTGTTGACACGTTAGTCAGAAAGCTTCTGTACTTTCTTTGCCCCTATACGAGTGTGGGCATCATCAAAAGCAAACAAACTTTACACAGCAATAAATTTTTTATTCAAATAAGCTTGTCAGCACCAATTATCTGAACCACAGCTGCCAAATACCAAGAAGCAATTTCAAGAACTAAGGGAAGACACAAAAGCCCTTGTTCTGCTCTAGGAAATATTCAGACTGGGATGAGATTCTGAAACCCTGTGGAAAGACGAAGCAGGACCGGCCGCATTCAGCCCTCTATCAGCACATTACAACAAAGGACACACCCCTGTTCTGCGCTTTTAGGTCACAATCCCAAGAAGCTGCAAGCTTTTCTTTCTTACATATACCTTATTTGCTAAATGTAGCAACACGTATGAAACCAAGTATTTTTCACGACCAAGATTCTTAAGGAACAGTATTTTAACATGTGGAATTATTCATATATTTCATATATGAAATGAAATCTTTTTTTTCCCTTAAAAACATGTATTACAGTATTATCACAGGAAGGACCACCCTGGAAGCCTTCACAAGCTGCAGAGTTCCAGCAACACGAACCTGACACAGTTCACACTCAGAACACGTCTCAGTGGTACAAGTGGGGAACAGAAATTCCAGAAGAAACTCTCAGCGCATCAAATCAAATCACCACACAGCGTGCTTTTTTTTTCTGTAATATTTTATTTATATAGAAATACTTAAAAAAACATGAAGTAGCACCATTACTTAAGTTTTACTTTTATTATGTAGAACTTTAAATGTCAGAAAAATAAAACTCTTGATACAATTTCAAATCTTGTCTCAGCAAATATAATATTAGTATTTGACCATGAGGTTAAAGGCCCTTTATCATAAAATAAAATATACTTTGTTTTTAAACTTTGCTCAGTAAAGTACATTTAAGCTCAAGTAACGTCACCTACATATACATAAACAAGTGGTAAACAAATGTATTAAAATAGAAATACTAAAACTATAGTGGTGCAACAGAATTTTTGTAATTTCCACTGAATTCTATTTATACAAATGTTAGAAAGCTTCAACAGTTCCTTTTGACATATGTTTATACATTTCCATTTTTGTAATAATATAGAATAAAATATGCTTTATATCACTGAATAGAAAATATGCTGGGTGAAGCAGATTTAAAAGATTTTTTCTGAACCTATAAAATCTCCATCCCAACAGAATACTGTTCAAAGCATTACACATTTTATGGTTTGTAATTCCGTTCACAATTGTGTGATATTAAAATAATACAGTGTTCTTTGCCATAAGGCCATACTAAAATAAAAAAGATTTAACCCAGCTACAAAAAAGTTCACTGAACTTAAATTAAAATACTTGTAAACATCTTTGCAATATGAAATATAATTTTTCAAGTCAAAAAAGAATAAAATACTTCAATCTGTATTAATGCAATTTATCTTTAAAACCTTTAAACGTTTTAATATATATAAGAGATATGTTACAGTTTGTTTCTTTTTTTTTTCCTTTTTTTTTTTTTTAACTTTGATAAAGCTGCAGTATCATGGTTTTCACAGGAACTTCTTGCCCTTTCAAGAACATTCAGAAAAGTATCCACCCATAGATTTAATTATTTTGTAATACGCATCCTAGGAACTACCAGCACGTTTTACTAAGAGTCCACACACCATTGTCATCATCATAAGCATCTCCTACTTTCATTTTTTTTTCAACAGTTTTTGTTCTTTTTTTTTTAAAAAAAAGGGAAGATTTGGAAGCTTCGTATTAAAGTACAGTGTAAAAACTAGCCTAGCACTAGAATGGAGTCGCCCGTTATTATGTATAGCATGCACCGCACAGCACCCAGCCGGCCGCCGGGCTCAGGAGAAGATGCGGATGGCCTGGGTGACGGCGCTGTGGCACACGGGGCACTGCGGCTCCGTCTTCTCGCAGATGCGGTTGGCGCACTCCATGCAGAAGAGGTTGTGGCCGCAGGGCACCAGCGCCGCGATCACCTCGCTCTCGAAGCACACCGAGCAGTCGCGGCTGCCCTTCCGCCGCACGCCCGACGACGAGCAGGACGAGCTGGACGACGAGCTGGACGAGGAAGAGGAGGAGGCTGATGAATCGGAGGGCAGACCTGGCAGATGGCCGCCCAGCCCGTTGGCGTACAGCGGGTAGGAGGCGGCCAGCAGCCGCCCGCCCGGGTCGCTGCGCACCCGGCGTGCCAGCGGGTGCTCGGGCCCCGCCGCCGCCGCGCTGCCGTGCAGGGGCGGGGAGAGCCGTGTCGGGGGCGGAGCGCTGCCGCCCCGCCTCGGGCCGCTCACCAGCAGCGCCAGGTTGGCATTGGCGGGCGCAGCGCCCGGGAAGGCGGCGGTGGCAGGCGAGGGTGCGGGCGAGGGTGGCGCGGCTGCAGGGCCGCGCTCGAACTGCGGCCAGAGGAGGGCAGCCCCGGGCGGCGGGGCGGGTGCCAGGTCGAAGCCAGGTGGCGAGTCGAAGGGCAGCTCGGAGCAGCAGTCCGGGGAGGAGAGCACATCCCCACCACCCCCGCCGTAGACGTAGCCGTTGGCACTGTTGTTGTTGTTGTTGCCGTTGTGGGTGAAGCTGAGTGCCGGGCTCGGGGGGCTGTAGTCGGCCAGGCGGGCCCCGCCTCCCCCCGTGCCACCCCCAAAGTAGGAGTCGGTGGAAGCGCTGCCCAGCGAGCTGGAGCTGTCGTTGCGGTAGTTGCAGAAGGGCTTGCGGCCCGGGGTGGGCGTGATGCTGGGTGGCGTGGGCTTGCTCCACAGGCTGCCCGTGCCATTCAGCTCGAAGCCAACATCCGTGCCGTTGGCGTGGAAGTCGTTCTCGTCTGTCAGCTCAATGATGCCGCCGGTTCGCATGGCGATGTGCGCCTCAATCTCCTCCCGTGCCCGGTCCACGTTTTCGGGCATGCCCGTCACCTCAAAGACTGGCTCCTTGTCCCGGCTGGGCGTCACAATGTAGGTGTGCGTCTGCTGCTGGATGCGCTTGATCGTGGCCCCCTTGGGCCCCACGACCAAGCCCACCACGCGATAAGGCACCCGCACCTGGATGGTGGTTTGGCCGGGCAGGTTGGGGGGGCCGGGGACGGTGCCATTCAGGGCCGTGTTCTTGTTCCGCGAGGCTCGGATCATGGAGAAGTGCTCGGCCGCCGAGATGATCTCCCTGCGGGCCATGGCCACATCTTCCTTTCTGCCCGTCACAACAAAGAGCGGCTCCTCCCCGCGCACCGGGGTCTTGATGTAGGTGTTGGTCTTCGCCCGCAGAGCTTTGATTTTACAACCTGGGAACGAGATGCGGGAGACGGAAGGCGAAGGGGAGGGGAAGGAAAAAGCGCGGGGGAGAACCGGTTACAACCCATTCTTTGGGTGCAGCTGAGGGGAGGGGGGGGAACACACCCACCCGCAGCGCGCTGCCCCTGCCCGGGGCGATGCTGGCACCGCGTCCGGGAGCGATGTGCAACGCGACGGCAGCCACAGCCCTGGCACGCGCCCAGCGGCACCGCGGGCGGCAGCGGCACAGCTGCGGGCACTGCCCGGGAGCTGCCAGCGCGCAGCCCCGAGAGCGGTGGCAACAAAGGGCAGCGTGCAGGGAGGCGGCACGGCCGGAAAGATGAAATGCAGTGCGATGCAATGCGATGCGATGCAATGCGAGCAGCCCGCACAAAGCCGCTGCTCAGCCCGCGTTCCTGTTAAGCGCTTTCCTTTCGGAAAAATAAAATCGGTTCTGAGGAAGGTGAAGAGCAGCGGCCGCACCGAGCGAGCCACGCTCCCCTATGCGGCTGCTTTATTGCAATCCCATTGTTCCACTTCCCCGCTCCATTCCTCTTCCTTAAAAATAACCCACGGTTTCCAACTTCGGGGGACGAAACCCGCGCCGGGGCTCCCTTTTGTCCTCGTTCCCTTTAGCAAACCCAACCCGTGCAGCCAGATTTCGCGTTCTCCCCCCACCTATCCTCTCCCGGCGCATCCCGGCGCACGGCCGCGCTCTTTGTCCGCCGCTCACCCACCTTGCCTGCCCACGATCTCCGCGACGTGCTCCGAGCTGGGCACCGGCACGCACTCCGTCATGTTCACGCTCTTTTTCCGAGGCTCGCTGTCGTAAATGGAGCCCGCCTCGTCGTTGTCCAGCCCCAGCAGGGAGAGCTGGTCCAGGGCGATCTGCAGGGCTCGCTGGTCATCCAGGGTCTCTCCCCCTCCGCCTCCTCCTCCTCCGCCGCCGCCGCCGCTGCCGTTCCGCTCCATGTCGGCGAAGAGCGAGCTGGGCATGGTCCGCGCCGCGCTGCAGCCGCCGCCTGCGCCGGGCTGGGGCGCGGGGCTCCGACACAAAGGCAGCCCGAGGCCAGCGGGAGCGCGGGGCGGGGGGCGGGCGGCTGCCGCAGCCGGCGGGCGGTCGCCTTTCGCTGGGATATTTTGTATCTTTCTTTTTTTTGTTGTTGTTTTTCCTCCTCGCTCCGTGCAATCCGGTTTATAAGATGGTTTCGGGACCCCCCCCACCGCACGGCTCCCCCCTCGAGGCTTTTTCTTTTTTTTTTCTTTTTTTTTTTCCCCTTTTTCTCTTTTTTTTTTTTTTTTTT
>JACDJE010000002.1:1228545-1465105 GCA_016647715.1 Pavo muticus | reverse complement strand
CCGCGGGCTGCAGGGGGGGGGAGGGAGCGCGGGGAGGGGCGGCGCCGGGCCCGCGCCGCTCTTTGTTGTCGCGCGGAACAATGCCGGGCCGTAGCCCGCCCCGCAGCAGCCAGGCCTGCCTCGGCAGCGCGCTGATCAGGGCCGGTTTATTCCATCCTCTCTTCCCCCTTCTCCCCCCTTTTTTTTCGACTGAGGGGGTGTGTCGACTCGCAGCGCTTTGTCTCTCCGTTAAGGAGCCGTGCCCGACCGGCCGCCCGGGAAAGAGGCAGCGCCCCGGCCACACCGCCCCCACAGCGTGGCCACACTGCGCCTGCGCGCCCCTCCCCCTCGCCATGCGCACTGCGGCCCCGGCCCGGCGCCCTCAGCGGAGTGGGGTCTCGTGCGCCCCTCTGCGGGGTTCCCCCTGAGGGAACCGAGGCGCCGCCGTTAGGGGACGGGGTCGCCCCTGAGGGCTCTGCGGGAGCCGCGCGCTTCTCTCGGGCACGGGCGGGCGAAGGCGCCGTGCGGGGGGGCGTGGCGGCCTCGAGCCCTGCTTCGCTGCTCCGCCGGGCTTTGCTGCGGCCCTCGGCGGGGCGGGGGTACAGCGGTGTTCCCGCCGACCTCCTCGCTGGCTGACTTGGGGAGCCGGCCCGGTGGCACTGCTCGGTGCAGCATGAGTGGCAAACGCTGCGCCCAGCCCCGCAGCTTCCAAACAGGGAGGGGGGAGAAGAACGCACCACACCGAACTGCTCCAGCGCAATGTCACCAGCGCCTTAGAGCCGCCAGACAACAAAGCACCCTCCCTCCCGCCGGGCCTTGCACACCCACACCTCCTCCCTGCTCCCGCAGCCCTCACCCCAGGCAGGCAGAGCAGCTCTTTCTGCAGGTTCCCTGCCACAAAAACCTTCCTATGCGCTGCTGGAGGGATATTGCGGCCACTGTCCTCACAAAAACGCCACCCTCACGTGCTGTGTTCCAGGTTTTCTCCACATACCTACTGCTAAAGAGCCCATGTTCTCTGTGCCCTTGCCAACTATCGTGGGCAGAAGTCTTCCTGCAGAGGAACCAAACACCAAGTAATTGTTTTACAGTATCCAGGTGGATGGGGACAGGAGTTTACAAGTCCCCCCAGAGCTGCTGGGCAGCTGCCCCACAAACAACTAACCAGATGCAGGTATGCGTTTACATGCAGTGTTTATTGCCAGTGACTGCCACTTCCTCAGGATGTTTGCATGCTTTGTAACAAAGCCCCAGCAGATTGTTTTCCATCAAGGGCATTTACTCTGGGGGTGTCCTTTCCCAAGTGCTGAGGTTGTCCCCTTAGCTGAGGAAATTCTGTAGTTTCATATTTTAAAGATTTCTTACTTTGCACATTTACACTTCCAGCAGCGATGGTGTCTGTGTGGAAGAATGATCTATTACTTACAAAGGCTCAAGGAGCCTGAGACATGTTACTATTCTGAGCACTGAACATCTTTTTAAAACAAAAAGCAGATGGACATAACCTTCAATGGCAATAGAGATAATGCTCCTTATTATTAAATAAAAATGATAACTCTGCTTCTCTGGAGTCCTTTTAACTCCGGGAACCCAGAATCTGACAGAAAATATCTGTACCCATTTAGCAGACGGAGCAGGACAGGACAGAAGCGAGGGGACTGTACCCTTGAGGCAAAGGCACATCAATATAAAGGATTACTCTTGTTGACATCTAAAACACCAAAATGCAGAGATAAGAGCAGAGTGGTTGGGACGTACTTGGATTTTACCCGTTCCTTGTTTTGTTTTGTTCTCCTTTCTTTTCCCTTGCTTCCCCCCACATCTAAACCTGCGACTGGGTTTCTGTCCCAGCTCCCCACACAGACCATCCACGCTCTGATGAGCAAAAGGAAAGTGAGTTACCCTCACATTTATGTTCCTCTCCAAAGAAAATGTTATTCTCAAGCAATATCCCTACAGATCTAGCTTTATATTCTAATGTTAAGCTGGAAGCTCTAATTAAAAATATCTAAAATTAAATTTAACCCTTTCTATAGAAGAAGCTTTCTGGGAAGGAAGAAGCAGACCAGCAGACTAAGAGTGCACTGGTATTTTAAGCCTCCTAGGAACCCTGTGGAATTATCCAACATCTTGAGGGCTATTGCTTTTCTTCCTAACTGTTTTTGAAAACATTTGAGAGCAAACTACATGGAATAAGAACAATAGCACAGTTATGCTGCTGTACATTAAAACATGCATACACCAAGTGCACGGTGCCATGGAACAATCTATGCACTAGCACGCTCAGGTGGCAACAAGCAATGCACACAAGACTCATGTGAATGTACTTACTCCACAGAAGTATTTCTTCAGAATAACTTGGTCAGATCTAAATTAAAGAGTATCTGTGTCTATAATCCTTTTCATCCCATACAACCTTGAACAATATGCAGAATTATGGTAAAGCCCATCTCTGGGGGAGAGACCAACCAGCTACCAATTAACAGCAAGTTAACAAAAGCAGGAAGGGAGGATATATTACAGGCAAATACAGGACTTATTGCAGGAGGAGTGTAATTCTCAGTCCTTTAAGTTTCTCTCTTTTATCATTTCCCATTTGTGACAGAGGTAATATAACTTCCTTCCTTCAACCTTTATTTAATTCAAGTGTAAGGTCTTTGGGGCAGTGAGCTTACTGTGTGCATACACAGCTCCGAGCATGAAGAGGTCATGAATTAATCCCAGGCCTTTAAATGCTACTCTAAATACAAAGCATAACAATAATAATAGGATATAATTTTCATTTAGAATAGATGGGATCTGCATTTTTGATGCATCTTCACAAAGAATAAATCACACGCACCTCAGGAATTACTAAATTAAGGGACAAGGAAAGAGGCATTTTCATACTAGAGATTTGCCACTCTATCCCACGTCCCTACCCTGAAGGACACTGCTGCATACTGTTACACCACTTACTGTGAAGTTCTTATTTACCATAATCTTGCAAAATAATGTCCCAAATCCCACAGGACAGATTATCAATCACATTAGGAGTACAGTTGTTTTTTTTTCCCCAAGACAGTGCACATGATTACTGTGATAACACACCCAAATTAAACTCTTGCCTCTGCAATAAGTAGCAATTAGCAATCTGCAGACAACTGGCAAGTTCCTTCGTTTCCTGTAATACTTAACAATAAAGAAGCCAGATTTCCTATTGAATCCCATATTAACCTACATTCAATAGCCATGAAATCTCAGAGCGCCGTGTCAGAATTTGTCATCTTTGATGATGCTAGCTCAGCCCCTTCACACTTCTAGACGAGATGTTTACAAACAATTCATCCAGAATCTGAACTGCAGCTGAAAATGTCTATTATTTTCTACTCCTTGTTCCATCCATCTTGGGTGTTTTGTGCTAAGGGATGGGCAGAACTCTCCAAACACTGTGGCTGTGTTAACAAACTACAAGAAATAAAAAGGAGATGGAATAGCGAGTGACTTTGTGATACATCTGGGAGACGGAAGCAGCTCAGGGGTGGGGAAGATGCAAAGTGTCCCTTTTCCCTTGTGATACTGAATGTCACGCCAAGAAATACGAACAGGCAGATGGTGCTGATGGTTTTCTCCATAGGCACTTTTATCCCTGTAACTCTACACCTCTCCTTGTTACAAAATTAATTTGCAGGGTTTTTTTTTAAATAAAGCAAAGATCTTCTGAGACAACTCATGAGAAGAATTTTGCCCAATCCTGAAAGTCTCAGACCTTTAACAGTCACAAACAGTCTCGGAAAAACACTGATACTGTAACATTTTGCTAGTTGCTAGCGGCTTTACTAAAGGGTTTCTTTCTGGTATACTAAAATGAAAAAGATTTTTGTAATAGTCATCACTCTGCTTTCTTCACATGCATTTGCTGTGCATTTGACAGCAGTGATCAGAGTGTGCCTGTGTGCAGGGGATGAACTGCCTTATAAGAATGCAGTTTTGTTTAACACGACCGATGGAAGGCAATTCACAACGCCTACAGATGCCTTTATAATAAATCAGAAGTAACCAGCTAGAACAGCTGCCCATTTTAAAGCTCTCCACTTGGAGTCTAAGTGGCCTCCTTCATTTAGTGCTCCATTCCGCCCCTCGGTTAAGAACAAAGGTTATCGCACTGCGTAGCCAGCTAAACGGTGTTCAGCAATAGTGCCGACCAGAGTTCAGATCTGAAAATCCATCCAGCCTTCCCCCCGCTCTCACATGATGCAGCAGGCCCAGCCTCCCGGCTGCTCTGTGTGCAGGTCTCAGTGCAGCACTGCGCTGAGCGGGATTGGAGCTCTTTGTTACCAGGGCCCTTGGGCCGGCGCTCAGCGGGTGATGCAGTGCTGGCATCTCATATCTGTAACATACCTATCACAGTGCTGGGCCCGGGCTATTAAGCAGTAGATAGATTAAAAAAAGGATTTACATCTGTATGTTTAGACTGAGCTGGATGATGCATAGATATGAAATAGCTCATAGCTGAGGGTTTCTTCCATCAGTTTTAATCTGGGAAATAATAAATTATATTTTAATTTACTTTCAATCTCTGAAATAAAGTTACAGTCATAAAACACATAGCCTTTGCTTTCCCTCCCCCCAGTCTTAGTGCTGGTATCAGAAGGATAACACAGTTGTCCTTTAATGCTAATTGTTTATAAACTCCCTTGTAAGAGACCATAAATATGCAAAATGCCTCGGCAAACTCTAGGCACAAATGCAGTACTCATAATAAATGAGTGAATATTATGTCCCCAACCATAATTCCAGTGCTCTCTGGTAAAAGGAGATCTAATTCTTGTCACAGAATTGCTTGTAGGTCAAAGTTCAGCATATAAGTACACATGGGATAGGATTAGATTTTAATTGATAAGTACTAATCATCCTTCATTTCTGTCTCTGCATGAAGCACAGTGTTTAAACACATCTAGTCAATATACTGTATAACGGATAACCTTGAGGCAGAACCTTTTGCATCTGCCTCTGTTCAAGAAAAAAACCCACAACATCAGCCTTTGTTGCGAGATACCAAATGGAATTGCTTCTGTGGGGAAACTGACTGTCTCCAGCACAATCCTGCCTAACGTGAGTCTGGTGCCTAAACTAGACATGGGCCCAGATTAAAAATCTCTGTCTGCATACACCTGCCTGGAGAAATGTTTGAAATCTGCTCTGAGAACGCTGTGGTTGTGGTGCATCTCTGCTCTAAACAAACAGATTTCTCATGTGATGCTCTCGCTGCAACCACAAAGCATTAGCACTCACAAGAGCATCATTGAAGATACTAAGGCTGTTCATTGAGGACAAAACCATTAATGATTAATACTACGATAGGAAAAAAATGTAGCAGTATTTCTTGGCAGCTGCATTGTGGCAAGGCCTCTCCTACATGCAAAAGACTCGTAAATACCTTTAGCTCTTCATGCATCAAATGGTTCTTATTCACTCTGTGGGAAAAAGAATCAAACAAATATCCCAGATTAAAGGAAAGTGAAGGCGATTTTCACATCTAAGACTGGACATATACAATACATCTCTCTCTGACTGACCCAGCAGATGCAGAGATACATTTAAATATCACAGACATTACTGTCCCAGCAGATGCTGCAAAGTTGTCACTGACACAGACACTCACTGTTCCCACAGATCTGTATTTCGGGAGGGAACTTTCGTACCACAGACACTACTGTCCTTACAGAACCACATCTGCTGGCAGAGCCATTGTTTCACACACCCTTCTGCCTCCATCAGATGCGAGACACTGCCAGGACGACAGGCATTTCTGTCACAGCCAATCTCCAATCACAGGGCACGAAACTGCAGCTTACGCTGCTGTTATTACTGAGCCCTGAGTACAGACCTTTCTGATGGAGGAACAACATAACCCCATGAAAATATACTGCTGGATACCTAGCACATCATCATTAGCTTTGTATAAATATGGTACTTGGAAGTACTGTGTTTGGGAATGTCAGGAGGAGAAAAAAAAACTTCTTGTATCCTCCTCCCACCTGCCTTTAACAAGTAGACACTCTGAACAAGAAGTTTCAGTTTTTCTTCTGGATTAGCATCAGAAGATTTGATTCCCAATTCTGAAGGCATGAGAGAAGACATAAAGAGAAGGGGGTTGTTTTTCTTTCTTTTTAATCTCTTTAATTTAGGCCCCCACCTTTTGAGATGGGTCATCTCAGAGCTAGGGTTAAGCAGCTGTTGGCATGGGGAGTTCTGCTGCTGTGAAGCTGCACTGCCAAGCAGGGACAGAAACAGAGCTCTGGTATGGAGGTTAAAGGACAGCTGTCTGCTCAGCTTTAGCAGATCTCTGAGAACTGCTGCTGCTTCAACAACATGGAGAGTGCTCGAGCTGGTCAAAGGCCACAGCCCATATGCCACAGTGCTGGTTCTCACCTGACTGGGCTTCACATGGCTCATGTGGTGCTCAGGGAACAGGGAAACCACCAGAGCTGCTCCTGGAGGCTGCAGCGCACCCAGTTCCAGCCTGGTTCCACCTCTGGGGTGACAAAGCTTGGGGCTGGGCTAGGATGTGGCCAAGGCTAGGACAACCCTCTGGAGTGCACTTGACCTAAGGTTCATACCAGAGCATGTACTTACATATAAATAGTATGTATGGTATGTGAGCCTGAACCTGAGCAGCCTTGGACCTTTGTTTGCCTGACTGAGTAGATGCATCCTTTATGATTTGGTATGGGAGAAAGAAAACCTCCCCTGGTAATTCTGTGGTAATGTAAACCCCACTTGAAGAAACATCATCTAACTTTGGAATTCCCCTGTGGGGAGTCTGGGCATTTATCTTTATCTGAAGCATCAAGGGCTGTCCACTGGCAAAGGCAGGACACACAAATTCCCAGAGTAATAATCTGATACAGCACAGCAAAACCTACATCCTTAGAGCAGATTGTGGGAAAGCATCAAGATTTTGGTTATCCTGCCAAAGCAAACAAGATGTTTCAAACCCCATCATCTGCTCTCCAGTTCACACCCTTCCAGCGCTATCTTTCTCAGATGCCATGCCACACTGGTTAGTGGCAATGGTGCTGTCATGTGTGATTCATTCAATTTTACTGGAAATTTGAAAACCACATGCTGCACTGAAGAACTGCTTATTTATGTAGTCACATCATCCCAGAGAGCACGCATCCTGCCTTTATTTGTACACAAGGTCTTTCATCCAAAATTTGGGAAGTACTTTTTTTTTTCCCCCCAGAGTTCATTCAGAGGACAGATAAATCAATAACACATTGGTCTTTCCAGCACCCATTGAGCCCTTACTAGCTTCCAGTGCCACCTCGAAAAAGCAAATGGCATTTTGGAAGAGAGTATCTTCATCATGACAGGATGTGTGGGAAGCAGAACCGAACAGATAGCAGCAGAACTGCAGTTGTGCTAGCAGGAGTCTGTCATGTATTTATTTGTGCTCTGGGCAGGTGAGTTTCATCCACAAAGGAAAATATAGACTACTTTTGTCTGTTTGTCATAGAGTGCCCTTATAAAGCCTCATCAAGTGTTTCCTGAAGAGATCACAATGCTACATTTACCGCAGCAATTAATTCTCAGTATGAGTGATGAACTGACATATTCAGGACAACAAAGCTAAGAGATGTCAACAGCGCACTCTTTCTTTGGAATAAGAATAACCATACACAAATATTAATAGTATTAAATAATATTTTCTGGTGGCAACAAATTAAGCTGGCTAAACTCTGCTGTGAGTTCTGAGGCACCGGTGCGGAATTACGCGTTTTCAAATAATTTCACTTCTGAGGAGATGAGTTTTTCTATCCTTTACGAAGTCAGCGCTAGTGAAGCAGTGGCACTAGAATCAAACATCAGACATGACTGTGTGGACTGGCAAAGTCTGGCCTATCCAAATTCCTAAACTAGGAGATTGCGTTACTGTCTGCAGATACAGATGAATCCAGCCTTGTCTTTAGATGAAGAAACTGCTGAGATGATTCAGGCAATACACAATTATGAAGGAAGAAAATAGAAACGTGAACCATTCTTTTTTAAAGGTTAGCATAGCTTAAGCATTCCTGGAAATATTAACTGTCATAACAGACCAGACCTACTGAAACGTTCTAGCCTAGCATTTGGTCTTTGACATCCACAGGACTCCTCTGGACTTCAGTTGTATCACATGGCTGCTGTGGGAAGCATAATTTAGCAAGAAAGAGGAAAAGACACAAAGTATTTCAAAACCATTTGGAAAAAGTAAGAAGTTTGCTTTCAATGCTACTGACTGCCTTTCAGGACTCAAATTAGAGCTCTGTTATATTTTAAAGCATTGCTTTCAAGCTTGCTGGAAGTGTCAGACAATTTGAATAGATCTCCATTTTAATTTCCAATCTAGCAATATGGAACAGCTGCCATAACTTGTGCAACATGGAAAATTCAACATCCTCATTCCTCAAATGACAATCATTGAGAGGGGACTCTGAAAAAGGCACATTATGCTTCCACTTTTACTGCCTTTTAGTAATTCCCAGTCAAAATTATACTTTGGATGAAGAACCCCCAGCAGTACTTCTAACTTGCACTGCCTACAACTGAGAGCAGAGGGGTTTGGTGAAAGCTGATGGGAATGATATCAAAAGGGTGAATGGAGTCCAGGAAAGCAACGCTTCAGGTTCAGACAGAAGCCCCCCGTTCTGGGATTATCTAAACAAAGACTGAGGCAGTTCAGACACATTCAAGGGAATTTGTAGGGAACAGAGCGTGCATGAGATGAGGTACCTTTATGATTACAACTCCATTTTATACCTATCTTGAGAAAGAGTATAGCTTTTATTTTATAGTGCTGTAATGCTGATGAGTTGGTTCTGTTACAGGAATAATGTCCTATCTAGTTCACGCTTTGTAGTCATTCGGTTTACATACTGTGTGCATCTAGATAAAGCTACCTCCCACTTTTCTCCTTAATTCTGAATAGAAGGCTCACAGGAGTGTTGAGAACATCACCACACAATACTGTGCAACCAGAAGAACATCCAGCAGAGGTACTTTTGCTCCAAGACAAACCATTTGCTTCAGTACAAAGAAAGAACAACTGAAAAGCCTCCAGCAAAGCTGATTTCATTCACTTAATTAAAATCTCCGTTCTCAGTTTTGTAACGCTTCTCTTCTAACTGCATTCTCATGGCTTCTTTCCTTCCACGTGACCAGCTTCCAGCCCTGAGATTCTTCCCTTCGGTAGCCTACATTTCTCATGAAACTCAGTCTCCTAGCATGACACCCACACTTACTAATCTATTTTCTGTTATCAGTATACTGGCAGGCACATTTATACACTGGTGACGATGCACATCAGGGTACCATGGATGTCTCTTGCTGGAGTTTGTCTCTAAAAGTTACCTCTCAGCCTGAGAGCCTCATCTGCTGCAGACACTGTAAGTTGTGCAGCTGTTTTCATCAAACCCCTTGCAGAACAGCCCTCCCCCACTTCCTTCTCTGCCAGCGTGCTTTAACACAGGCAGACATAAGTGAAAGGAAAAACAATGAGAAAGGAAGCTTGGGAGGGACAGGTTGGAAGGAGAAGGAAGAAGCAAAAGGTCCAACTCTGCAGACCAGATTCATGACAGAAAGCATTTGCACAAATAGCCTAATTGCATTCAGGGGGAGTGTGGGGCTGAGGAAAAGTGCTACAAGTGCAAGCAGCAATTGCAGAATCAGGAAACAAGTAGGAAAAGAAAGCAAAAAGGAAGCTCCACAGAAATGAGACACCTGCACAGAGCAGTCTCATACACCCCAGGAAAATTAAATCAACCAAAACACTAACTGCCTTTGGGTGACTGCAGAAATGTTTATAGAGCCCTTCCTGACCTCTGCCTTGCTTCCTGGCAGGCAGCACCACAGAAAGAATTCTTACCACTGGCATCCCCTTCTTCCACCAAACAAAATGCAGTCCCTTCCCAATAGCACAGCAAAGGCACTAAGCAGCCAGCTGTGCACAGGGGTGGTCTGGGCTTTACCTGAGGAAGGATGGATATCCAGCCTGGGATGCTTGAGCACCGGGTAACTGCTCTCACAGGGGGATGGCCATCTCTTCTGTGAGATGAGCTGGGGAAACAGCATTAATTTTGTACAGGTTACTGTCAGCAAGGAGCCACCCAAGTCTCCCAGCAGCTCACTTTTTTCTCATCTTTACAAAGCACATGAGGCGGTGAGAAGATACGGATGCCCAGTTACTTGTGTTGCTCCTCTTCCAGTGAGCTCTTCAAGGAATTCTCAAAACAGCTTCTGTGACAGAGCAATTCTAAATTCCTGAATCATTAAAACAATGGATTTACTTATCAAAAGCTCACCTCCTAAAATGAAACACTAGGGAGCAATGCAGTCATTCCAATGAATGCATGCATTTGAATTCCCAGGGCTTGTTGGCACTTCTCAAAATGTTTCCAGTTAGGTCTGTCCACAAACTTGAAAATCAAAATACGCCTCTCTGAGATGGGCTGATGTCTGTGAAACAGAACCATTAAATAAGTGAGATCAGGGACTGAATTCAAAGCAATAACGTTTGGGGATCATACATTAAAGATGACAGGATCTTTCTAAATCACCTCCAACATGAAACACTTGCAGTACTAGCTTACAAAGTTATCTGAAAAACACACACTACCACCTACTGGCAATTATTCATATATGTTATTTACATACTGATAAATGGTAACAATATATGCACATTGGGTTTGCATGAACTTTGCTAGGACAAAGATTAGTCTTCATTTCTACATTTATTGGAATTGCATTTGAAGAAAAATACCTTCCTGTGCATGCATTTCCCCAGTTTGTGACCAGTTTTCATTCTTTCCAATAAGAACTGAAGCAATAATAAATGAGTAGCATTTAAATAAACAGCTAAGGGTGTCATTTTTGCAAGCAACTCCCTTTAATATGAGACTGGTTTTGTTGCTTAGCAAGAGAAGGTTGGTAGCGTGGTACCACCAGGCTCCAGACCTTGCCAATTATACCCACCACTCTAGAAAGTGGGCACAAATACAATAGCTGGATGGGACCAGGGAGGAGAATCTGGTTAAGTTTCGGTCCTCGGTATGACCTCTCTTCTGCATCAAGCACACCAGCCCTCTGACGTGGAGGGCCATGGCTGGATAGAGGAGATAATAGCAGAGAGCAATTGCACTCAAACACATTTTCCTTGAGTGTTTTCACCTCAATAGGTGCCTTGCCTTCTGCTGCAGCTCTCACCTCCTTGCCCTAAGGTTCGCTGTGATGCCTTAGAAACATCTTGGAGGCAAAAAGGCTGTGATTTATACATCAGGAAGTAATGCTAAAGAGCCACATGTGAACAACACGACAGCATCTTTGAAGAACTTGGATGACATGTTTTTCAGCCTGCATGCTCTCTCTGGAGTCTTTTGTCTGTTGGCAAAAATCTGATTGCTGATAAAAAGGTGGTGTGGATGATGAGTAATTTTGGACTACTTACCACCAGTCAAAATATAAGGCTGATGCTAGGACTATGTCAGCATGACCCGCAGCATGACTGAGTCCTCACCTGTGAAGGGAAATGTGTCACAAGAACCGAGAATGACACCACTGTGTCACTCTGGAATCCACAGCACGCTCAGACTCAGCCCTGGTGCTGCAGCACAGCTGTGGCCACTCCTGTGAGATCACCTCCAAGTACCTGGGCAGCAACGTCAGAAGGATTGCCTGGTCCTGAGGTAAGTGCTCACTGAGGGCTGAAGACCGATACCGCTAAGAATCACCCCCTGCAGTTTTACAGGGGCACCTGCCCAGCACAACACCAAGTTAAACTGGAGACAACAGCTATCCAAAATTCAGACTAGCAGCAGTCCAAGCTGATTGCCAGGTACTGTACCCCTGCAGAAAAGCAACCTCCTCAGTGCCTTGTAAATAAAACATTCTATCCAATAATGCCATTTTGTATACATGAATAAATGAATTTTAAAAAAATTATGAACTTTGATATATTTATAATTAATCAAATTTATAGTTTGATTATACTCTTGTTGTTTTGGGTTTTTTTTTTTTTTACCTTAGCAGATTTTCAAAATATTTTTTCTATAACTTATACCTTCATTAAACACAAGATTTCCTGCTGCCAAATACCAGACTAGCTCAAGACAGACCTTCAGATATGCTATGCTAATGCCTGACACTCAGGAACAGACACTTTTCGCTCTCTTCAATATGTGCATTACAAGTAGTATTTTAATTGGGTTCCCAATTCAGAAGGCTGGAATAAGCCTGTGAGTCATTTTTACAAGTTGACTCACATGCTGCAAAACTGAAGAATTTGGTGCAGGGAAAAAAAAAAAGGTAGAGGGTGGATTTCTGCACATCAGGGTCAGTGGGAAGAAGGGTGGGTTTGTCCCCAGTACCCAGCTGCAGCAGCAGGGTGGGTTCTGCAAGTGCATTACTTAAAGGAGGTGCTTTTTTTTGTCAGTAACTGTTAAAGGGTGCTCTTGGAAGGCTTTTGTTTCATGAGAGCTGTGATTACGAGATTATATAAAGTATTATAATTTTGAGCTTCTTTCCCCTTTTGAAGAGGGACCAATCCTCGCATCACAGAATGCCGCATTTCAGTGTATTTCAACCAGTGCATTTCAGTGATTCCATTTCAAGGCTTGCTAACACACCAACAGCAGGGAGAGGGCTGCTCCTCTCCCTTAGGTGCCAGCTCTGCAGACTCGAGCTCAAGCTGGAGGCAGAGTCACATTAAGCTCTTTTCTCCCTGCATATCACTAGCCTTGGAGCCTCAAACCATTTGCAAAGGTGCAAAGGATGGGAACTCAGTCAAAACAAAGCAAGTGGAATCAAATCCACCCTTCCATTTTTGCTGTGTCAGCTTCAAACGGCGGTAAAAACCATAGCTGCTTACTGAAGCAAGTAAGGGTGAACAGCAATACACAGAAACTGCAGGTATGTTGAGTAAAAGGCTTTTTTGAACTGTCCTTTTTTTACTGGAAATAACCACATTTCAGTATTTTTCTTTTTGTATTCTTAGAAGAATCCATACAATACACAAATGAAAGGCAGATTCAGTGAAGGCAGAAAACGCCAGGGTGTTTTTCACTGTCTTGAGGACAAATGCCAGAGCCCTTCTGGGACGTTCAGAACATCCAGTCACTGTATCTTATTCAAGGGAAAAGCCATTTGTCAACAAACTAATCACTGGACAGATTCCGAGACAAGGGAACATAAAAAGCCAATACAAACGTGCAGATGAGGTTCCAGTCAGCAGCTAGCCACAGAAAACAAACAAATGTTTGTCCTCAAAGCATGGCATTTGGGCCCAGCCATTTTTCACTCTAGTCAAAAGCAGAGCAGGGATAATGCTAAGTGATCTTCAAACTAACTTTTAAATCAACCAACATGACTATGGAAAAAAAAAATGGGCATGAACGAAACATGGATCCAATCCCTGCCTACTTCAGCCAGCAACAGTGGCAGAATTGGGTATGGACAGAACTGAGCCTGCTGCCACGTTATTAGCAGCAGTAAAAGCCCCACTATTTCATATTTAAACTTTGAATAGCACTGATGCTTGGCTCCTGGCTGAAAGCAGCCTTCGTTTTTGATTAGAAACACAACGCCAAGGGAAATAATCCCAGTGACTCACATTCATAGCGGCCAGGATTCGTCACCATGAAAAGTGAAGCATCTGGCCCGTGGTGTGTGGGCCCAACTCTTGTATTTTTTCATGAGTATCTTCTATGACATGGGACTCAACCTGAGAGACCTTTCCTAGCCTTCCTCTTGCAAAATGAAAGCCCTCTGCTGGCTCACCACGTGCACACTTTCCTCAAGAACAAAGCCACAAAGGAGAACTCTCTGTGAAGGAGTTCCTCAGTGACGAGGCTCTGTACTTGCTTATTTTTCTAAACCTTATTTCAGACTGTGCATGCAAATAGCAAAAGGATTCAATTATTTTGTTCTGTACCAAATCCACTTCTCAATTGGTGAAAAAAACTGAACACCACAGAGGAAAATCAGGGCATTTTAGAATGCCTGTGTGTACCATGTTAAATACACAAGTGAGATCTCAGTTTCAGCAATGTAGAACACGATAGGATTTCAGCTTCACATGAGCTGAAATCGACCTGAAGCAGTCAGAACTTCTGAGAGCTAAAATCATAATTGCTTCCTTAAAGGCATCACTTGTATAAAATTAAATGCATTTCTCCAAAAGCTTCACTAACACAGCAACTGATTGGCCCTTGAGGACTCCTATAGATACTTGTCATTCAGCATGAAATCAGGTCAGCAGCTAAAATTAAACACACACCTCTACCCTGAACCGCATGTGGAGTCATCGCTTTTAGTATCGCTCAGCCTCTGCCTCCTCAAATGGGCTCATTCTTACCCCGAGCTTAAAGGATGCCTTATCAAGGAGCACTGATGGATGCAGTCATTCCTGTTCTGAGATGAAACTGTTGGGAATCAGACCCGCAGTCCTGTTGACTCCATCTGCATTGATTAGCTCTTGGGCAGCCTGCCAAGGCAGTGCACTGCCTCTTACCCCAGCCACTGTTAATCTGCCTGAGTGAGGCCTGCAAGCCCTACATAAACTGCAATTTCTCTTCATTAGTGTGATTCTGCCTGCATGAATCTGATAACATATGGGATATTATCATAAAACAGCCTATTTCACCAATTCATTTTCTCCTTTATGAAGATTATGAATGTACTGCAAGTGCATTGGGCAGGATAAAACAGAAGATGTGCAGTACAGTTCCTTTGATTTTGTTCCTAAAATGCAGATAGCGTTCCTTTTAAGTTCACATTTCCCAATAATCCTCTGCTAATATGTTATAAAAACTGCTGACTCTCTCTCCCTGACTTCCTCTAGTTCATTATGGGCCTGATCCACAATACAAGTCACTGCCTAGATTGAGACTTTAATGATCAACAGAGCTAGCAGATGCCTCACAATGGAAAAAATGAGAGGCACAGTAACGTTTAGTCAACTCTAATCACTGCCACAGTCTGACTAAGCATGAACATGAAACATGATCATGGTTTGATGACAGATTATGTAATTCCCAGCATGTGCTTTGTGCCCCCTCGCTTCCTGCCTGTTTCAGATAACACACGATGGCCACAGTGGGCAGTTTTGGCACAGCTGAACGAGCGCTTTGTCTGGGAATGCTGTGGATGCAGGTACACACCCACCTGCATCTGAGATTTATTAATTAGCACGTCCCCACTGAATGAAGTCCGCATGCCCTCTGCTGGTAAATGCATGCATTCCCAAGAACATCCACACATAAACCGAATTAGTGAAATAACTCGAGGCTACTGCCTTACATACACAACTACTGCTGTAAGCCCCTTGACAATGCATGCACAGCGTGCTTGCCCTGGCATGCTTCCACATGCAATATAGAATAAAATGAAATTAAATCCCCATTCATTCTAAACCTCACAGCTGTTCTGTGCTTATAACTGGGAGGTTGTTTTCATGCCTGCGCTCCGAGGGCATTTTCTGCTGAAATGTACCATTGTAACTGCGCAGCTCACGTCTCTTTCAGAAGAGATTTTGAATGCATTGATCCTTTAAGGAGTTTGAATAAGGAGACATTGCACAGGACAGACACAGAAGCCTGCAGCAACTACAGACTTTTGTTCAGAGCTGCTTCCAAGAAAAAAAAATGTGTTCAGCTTTCCAGGATTAATCCATTAGCAAAAGCGACACTCACTCCTGGCTAATCTGTATCAATTACTGAGAACAGATATATGCAGCAGTGGTCATTTTAATAAGCAGTTCACTCCTTAAATTACTTCTACTGCCAAATCAAGTGAAGATCACTAGGAATCATAACTAAGGGGGTCATTAGCTTAACCCATCTGACAGCCTTTTCTGCAGAACCTTCTGACTAACAACAATGGCAACAACAGACCCGAGAAGAACACAGAATGGCAATTTCTATTATGGAAAAGCTATAGCTTTGTGCATATAGCACAAGCCAAAGGAGAGGCAGGGTGAAAGGGGCATCAGATGAAGATAAATGTGCCCACAGACTACCAGATGCTGCCAGTGCCCAGAGAGAAACTGTTGGATGGTTTCCAGGGCAAAGGGGAAATACCCAAGTACCACTCATACATGGTAGCAGAGCAGAGGAAAAGCATCTTGCTGTGCTCTAGACCATGACAAATTCGTCAAAACCCCTCAGAAAAAGAATATTTTCATGCTTCACTAATGACATTTAAAACAATAACCACAACAAAAAGGAAACAGCTGAGTGCATGGCTGACTCCCTGCCTAGGGAAGCGTGTTGGTATACACTGATCTGTTCCTGTCAAGTGCACACCATCACTGGCACAGGTGAGAGTGCATCAAAAGAATTAACCAGTGCACATCAAAGAGAAGGTACAGGCATTAGCGTAATTAAAATCTGGCTGCCCCAGGGCATATTAAAAGCTGTATGAATTTTAAGTGCTACTCATCTACAGGACTCAGCTCTGAATGCTGATGTACTGACCTACACCAGTAAGGTTTGCTCGCAAGAGGAAGTTATTGCTATGATGCATATCAAGGACCTCTATCTATTCTTTCCTTACCTTTCAAACTGAGCAAAAGCTGTTGCATCAGCAAGTGAGTACAAACCACTGCAGAAATGTCAAACAGCCTTTCAAGAATAGAGATCTGTTGTATTCAGTCCTACCTGGATGAAAGCGTAGGACAAGATGACCTACAGTGGCATCTTCTCTATATCTGTGCTACTTCAATATTAAACTTCATTCTCTCTGCCGTCTCATCTAGACTAGAAGAGGTCATGTCCAAACACATTAGCAAACACAGCATTTCCCACAGTTTTATGCCCAACATACAGCTACTTCAGCTCCATTAAAGTATTGTGGTCTACCCTGGGGAAGGAAGGGGAACCAAGAGAAAAGTGTAGCCAGGTATTTTTTCAGAAGTGTTGAAAAGCATGAGTATCTAAGCAGAGCCTGGCAAGAAAGAGGTGAGGGTTCACTAACCTGCAGGTGCTAATGTATTTTGAAACATGACCAATTTTACAGAACACTGCTCTGTGCTTCTAGAAACAGCCGTGTCAGTGGTAAGGGCACTGCTCCGTCCTGTTGCAGGTGTGGGAAGCTGTAAGCGTGGGTGAGCAGAGCAAGGGGTCTGGTCAAACTGGACGAGACAGCTTCCTGAGACAGGCACAAAAAACCACACTGTTATTTCTCCAATTCCAGGTACAAGTTCATTGATTTCTGTTTCAAGAATTCATACACTGTACTGAAAAACACATTCTCAGTAGGAAACCTCTATCTCTACAGGCTCAAGTTGTTTTCCTATAGGTACTTTTGGGGCTGGTGATGTCTGTTAGAAGTGTGTGACTACCAGTGCTAGCAGTATCCCCAGTTGCTAAACGTTAATTGCCAGAGAGCAACAACAAATTGCTTAAACAACTCATCTAAACAACGTCTAAAATCTTCATTCCAGTTGTACATCCTCCCTTAGTTTTACAAGTATTCAGATGGATTTGTAGGAGACCAGACTTTTCCTCCTCCTGTTCAGAAGATACAAAGGAAAAGAAACACAAGAGGTAGAAGACTGTAAGAACAGAGCATATTTTAAGACAGTGACACAGTTCAGGAAAGTCAGCAGAGAAGAACCAGTTCATACTTACTTGTAATTTATTTATGTATTTATACTTATAAATATATTTAAAAACTGGTCTACTAGTCAGACTAAGTTTCTGAAGCAATCAGATCAGCTTCTGGAGTTAAACATGAATTTTCTTACCTGTGCAGGATTAAAAATGATGGTTAGGTGGGTTTTCTGATTTCCTCTTACCATTCTTGAAGCTAGTTACAAATAAAGAGGAAGTGAAATAAATAGCAGCCTTAGAAAGATGGGGTTAGATAATAAATGCCAGAAACATTATTACAACTTTCAGCCCGTGAGGACATTAGTGAAGATCTTTTCCAAGATCACAGAATGGGTTGAGTTGGAAGGGACCTCAAAGATCACCCAGCTCCAACCCCCTGCCATGGGCTGGTTGCCACCCACCAGCTCAGGCTGCCCAGGGCCCATCCAACCTGGCCTTGAGCACCTCCAGGGATGGGGCACCCACAGCTCCTCTGGGCATCTGTGCCATGGCCTCAGCACCCTCTGATTAAAGAATTTCCTCCTAACATCTAATCTAAATCTCCCCTCTTTTAGTTTAAAACCATTCTCCCTCGTCCTATCACTATCAGACCACATAAAAAGTCAGTCTCACTCCTATTTATAAGCTTCCTGTAAGTACTTCCAGGCCACGAGGTCTCCCTGCAGTCTTCTGCAAGCTGTACAAGCCCAGATCCCTCAGCCTTTCTTCATAAAGACATCAAAGCACAGAGATGCAGAAGACTGTAGGTGGCACAGTGGGAGTCCAGTGGTCCTTGCTGGTTACTGGGCCATCCCAGCTCCTCATTACTAACGCTCTATTCTGCTTGGCAATGAGTCAACAGTATCAACTTGGCTAATAGAAACAGCCACGGTTCAGTCTTGAAGTAGAAAAATATTTATCACTTTCCTGGATCTAGTTGATGTCTGGATATTTGACTCTGAATGTTTACAAAGTTGCCTGCGCCAGGTCTGTCTTCACTTCTCCTACACATCCTGATCAAGAACAAGCACTTTATATAAGTTTGGATTTTATTCTTTCAGTCAAAACAAGTATAGAAAAAAGATCTTCATTTCCTGTGAACAGACCTGGCTCTCTTAGAGCCTTCTCAAGTCTTAATCCTAAGCTTCCAACGACCTTAGTGCTTGGCACTTGTTATTGCATGTACCCTCTCTACTGACAACTTACCACAACCACAAGATGCACTGAAGAATCAAACCAGTAAAACTTTTCTCTTTTTGCTATTTTAAAAAGGAAGTAGACTATTTCAAAGTTTTAAGAGCAATTCCTGTACTCAGAAAGATCTTAGAGTTTAAGTGAACTGAGAGTACTCATTAACAGTGACCCATTGATAAACCCGGAGAATGAAGTCCTGTTTCCATCCAAATAGCAGATAGCCTGCGCAGTACAAGATCTCACACTTCCACCTCAATCTTGTTCTTACGTCATGTCTAGGACTGAGAAATTTGCTTAGTCTCCACGTCCATTCAATCATACTATTCTTGGAATTAGACTTGTGCCTTCAGGCTCCAACCAATTCAAGATTCAGTTGTATGAAGCATTCATAATGCGAGACAGTCCCTGCCCCAAAGAGCTTACCATATAAATAGCACTTTCTAAAGGCAAAGAGCCCACAGTCAAGCTTTGCATTTCTGTATCAGACCATCCACAAGGATGCTAATTATTGCCAGGATAACTACAGTTACACGATGTGAAAAATCCTGTCTATTGGGAATCAAACCTCATATTCTGCAAAGCAGTCATCAGAGGACGGTAACTATTTTTAGGCTACTTCTGACCTTTCTGAGAGTAAGGACTGTTCAAAAAAGATGATTAAAATACTAAGTAAATTATGCAGAGAGTTCAATAGTCTGAAGAAAATGTAACTTCATTTAGTCTTGCATAATGCCTTCGGTAACACGGTTAGATTCTTCTAGCCCTTAGCAGTCAAATTTTCCACTGTAGTGATGGGACGTAAGTTGGGCTGGTTATTGAGTAATAGAGAGGGCTTTCTTATTTGTGCAAACTTAACCTTCAAGAGAACAAAGATTAATCAACAACATGGAAGAGGCTGTTGTCATGAGATCCAGTCATAAGATTTGTAGGGACTCCTGTAGTGGTTGCAATCCTTAAAACTGGTTTGGAATAAAATCTGAGAGATGGGAGTCCACAGAGAAAATGTTTTCAAGATAAAATCCAACATCATTATTAACAATGGAAAAAAGTAGGCTCTACCACTACAGAAAAGAAATCTGGACAGCAAAATCCAGTTCCAGTGCATGAAGCAGCATTGTGACGTTGGGATAAACACAGACGAGGGCATCTGGTTATAAATTTGGCATTTAAAGCATCCCAGAGACTTTCAAAGCAAAAGCTCCTCATTCTGAGGTCATCTCCAGTGTACTTTTTGACTGACTTCTTTTCCTTTAGGATATTTCTGGCGTTTGGAAGCGTTCTGTACCCTAAAGCAAAATATCTCAGTGACAAATGGCTGCACGGTACTGGCAAGCACCTACATGTAGCTGCCCAGTCTACATGGCTCCAAGAGACTGGGGACAAGATTTCCAGGACACCCAGTTTGCTGAGCCCACTCTGCAATGTCAGTGTTTCTTTTAATGGGAGCAGATCTTCACAAATGCTGTGTAAAGCCTCAAAAGGCTGTTTGGTAGCATTTGAAGAGGGGAGGGTGACAGTATTCACATGCTGTCTCAGCCCACAGACAGGTTGAACTTAAAAAAAATCTTAGCAAACACTCCTAATATAATATGGATCAGCAAGCATTTGAAATTCCTTAACCAGGAGAAAAGCCTCATCTGCAGGCTTGTCACATAACGCAGCCTGAGACGGGTGGGCTCAGTCTGTCACACCACTTTTCTCCAAGCTGCTAAATATCTTTCATTGGGGCTTACAATAAAGCGCCTACTGCTACCTGTGAGTCAGTACGGCACCGATCAAGTTGAGGAGCTGGGAAGAACCAAGTCATGCTCACATTAGTTTATGCTTCCTTAACTCTCTACAAAATCACTACTTATCTATCAGGCAAATAAAAGTCTGGGCATTGAAACATTGGAGGCTTTGCTGTCAGATCTCTCAAAACAATGGAGAAAGGGAACATGTGGGTAGTGGGAACCAGCAGAAATGAAGGAGCTGAATTCAAGAGAGAAGGACTGGCTTAGAGACATCAGGAAAGCTGGAAGCAGCTGGCTTGTGCACCTGACTGAAGGGCAAGTTCCTGGTAGGAACCAGGGGAAGCAGTCATAGCACCAAAGGCTGGGCTGGGTGCACGTCAGACTGTACTTCATCTGGTTCTACTGCGACAGGAGCAGGTAGCTGCAGACCCACATGTGCCTGAAAGCAGCAGGAGCAGATGGGCCACAGATCCTGGTTTCCCAGCCACCTCTAACAGGAATGAGCATGGCATAGGAAAGGAAGCTGCAGCAAGCAGGCGCTCTGCATGGAATGTTTAGCTGAGTTTTCCCTGGGTTGTCAGCAGCTCTTTGAGCACTTCAGGGCAGCCAGAAAAAAAAGAAATAAGGAAACCAAAAACCACAGGGCAAACTGAAGGCAAAGGAGTGAGGGCCGAGCACAACAGCCTGCAAAGGTTCCTCTGAGTAGCTGCCTATCACCAAGAGCGTGTGAAGAATTGAGACTTGCCTTTGCAGGATCCTTCGTGGGGACATGAAGGCGCGCAGGGGGAAGAGAAGCAGAACCCAGGCACTGTGCCAGCTCAGATAACCAAGGGGACCGGAAGGAGGAAACCACAAAGCTCTGCAGTAAACACAGGGATTAGGAGAGGGGTAGATGGAACAGTCAGATGAAGTAACTGACCCAAAACTGCCTTCTCAAAACTCAAGATTTGTGTTTTAAAAACATCAAGTGCTCTTTCCCCTCCTCCTGCTTCTCCTGTTGTTATTTTTCCTTTTTTAAGGTGTTTTTTTGTTTGTGTTTTTTTTAATTCAATTTTTTAACACTTTCTGGTTTTAGCCTAGGTTGGATAAGAAAGTGCCAGAACACTGCTAGGATATCTGCCTGTTCTCAGTGTTTCTGGCCCAACCAGGAGTAGGAGAGAGCTGGACTCTCTTGAGAGTGTCTGTTTCCATTTAATTTCCAGGACAGTTTCACAGACTTACAAGGTCAGGGTAAGGTGCCAGACTTCTGGGTGCTGCTGAAAAAAACTTGAGCCCTTATTCTTTCTCAGCTGTCAGGAGAAACGTTGTAAACACAGAAGGTAGAGAGCCCAGAAAATGATGGTGTCACTGGTAGGCTACTGACACCCCATTATGAAACATGGGGGATTAGAGCTTCGCATGCCACCTGCTTTATCAAGTCACTCTTTCTTTCTTTTCTTTCCAAGACCAGGTCTGTTTCATAACAGAGGCCTACATGATATTATTCAAAGCACTGAGTCAGGGATAGCTCCTGGCTGGGCTGCACAGTACCAACCGGGCACTAAATACAAATGATTCCATTAACCTCTTCATGCTTCTTTTAGTTCTGTATTTCATGCCTCTAAAAAAATATCGGGGTAACATTTGTCACTGTGAGTTGGACGATCTGGGTAACACCTTGTGGGAACAGAAGGTGCTGGAGGACCCGATCAGTGAGAGGCCCCTATGGGCTGCTCACTGATGTGCTATAATTCCCTGGGTGTTATTCTGGGGATGGCAGAGAGTAAAGCTATTCCCAGGCTGATGACTGAGAGGCAGGAAAATCCTCCCTGAGAGCAAGCAGAAGTAAAAGCAAAGCCTCCGGGGAGCTGTCAGTGTGGGTGTAACCTGCTGGAGGTTTGGGTTTTTCCTCCCCTCCTCCCACGGCAGCAGAGCCTGCACTGGTACCTCGCTGACTTTCCGCTCCTGCCATGGCACCCCTCTTACACAGCTTTGCGATCACTATAACTGCCAATAACGGAAGTGGGGAAACAGTGCTGAACCTGTCACTCAAGGGGGTTGTGGAATTAGTGCAAGAATTTGTCCAGCTCTTCTTCAGCACTTCCGTGGGATTAAATTCTCAGCCCTTTTGAATATGTTTATTTTCTTTCAGCACATTGAAAGCACCTCTTTTGCTTCACAAAAACCCAACCCATCCATGGTCAAAAGGTCAGTCACGTTTTCTAGAATCCTGGAGACAGAACAAAGCAAGTAACATACTACTACTACTACTAATAACCAAAACAACAAAACAACCCACAACTCACCTTACCTCTGATGCAGCTCAGACCTTTGTCGTTTTCAGAGTTTTATTCTTCTAAAGCAATCTACTTGAGGCCAACTCTCTCTAAGCTGCCAGCACCGCTTTCACACAGTCCAAAGGAAGCAACACCTCTCCTTGCTCTGTTTATGTAACCGCTACGTTCAAAGCAGAATGACTGCACCAGCAAGTCCAGCACCAGGCTCAGAGTTAGCAGAAAAACAAGACATAAAAGCAGCTGCTTGACTTAAGGTAAGCGATGGCAACACATGACACGTGGAAAATGAATGTTAGGAACTCCAAAACACTTCTGAGAATGAGAGCTTGCACTGAGCTTATCAAGACACTGGGTAGGAATAGGATTTTCCTCTCCTAATATTGTATTTAGCTTGTTTAAGAAACAAATATTGCTCTTCTAACACTCTTCTGACACCTTTTCAACTGTTCACTGGCCTATGTAACTCAAAAAAGGAGTTTTTACACAGGGTGACAGAAGAAAAAACAGTTGGAGTTTTGTTGCTGAAGGCATTTTGGAAATACCTGGGGGGAAACTGGAAGCAAACACTAAGCCAGCACTACAAGCACAGCTTAAGATACAAGCATTTGTATTGCTATTCCAAACCTGGATTTGCCTTCCTAGAAGACGTACCATATACTACATATATTTGAAGAATCTAGCAAAGATATGAGAAACTGCCTCACTTGTGAAAGACAAGGTGCAACACCAACTGTAAGAGTTCCAGGTGCCAGCTACGCTGCAGCATGCCTCCAAGCCCATTTTAAATAGCACAAACAATAATAATAATAAACGTAGAGGTTCAGTTGAAAAGCAACCAACACTGAGCAGATGTCTGTACAATCTATAAAGTGTTTAGAATCAGAAAAAGGGAAGGCTAGACATTAGTAAATAGCACAGCTAACAAAACCTGGGCTATTAATTTTCAGAACTGCAGAGAGTGCATAAATGGATATATTGAAAAAAAAAACCTCAGCAAAGACATTTAATTTTCAGGCACGTCACAGAATCACACAATTGCAGTGGTTGAAAGGGACATGTCAACTACGGTAGTTACAATAACACGGATGCTAAATGAAGGCCCAGGGGTTGGAAGGGGAACCAAGGAAGAACCACCTGACCATGGTGATGGCATGCAGTACCATGTGCCTTCTCAGAAGAAAGTATTTAAAAGCTCTCTGAAGATAAAGAGCATTCTCTAAATACAACTTTTGAGTCCCAGCATCTTGTTTTGAGGTTATTTGAATAGGAGCAGGTCCTATCATCCTCTCGCTTCTGGGGAGAAGGGCAACTACACAGAACGATGTATGAAAACACAACTTTTGATGCTATATGCTGTCAGATGATTTTGAGAATTGCATGGCTGATGACGTTAAAATTATTTGGTTTTGTTTAGGTATTGTGGGCTTTAACATTGGCAGAAAGGCTTAAGGCCTCCATAGGCTTTAACTTATAAGCAGTAATGGTAAACTAATAATCTGAATGTTATTTGGTCAGCCCACAAGGACTAGAATATTTCCTTCAGTGCACCCAGCCTTCACCTGATGACTATCTCCAGTGATCCACGAGCAGGGCCTATGGCTGTAGGCACTGAACTTTAGGAGTCTTTGAAAGAAGGCCATAAGGCAGGTCTGTAATGCATCTGACAATCCACTGGGGAGCTCAATAAAAACACTAACACTTTACCTAGCCATGTAGCTTTTGGCTTCTGAAGATGAAAGAAAACACATTAATTATTAAAGCCACCCACTCTTCCCAATAATTTTAAATCACAGACTGAATAAACATTTTGGCTAGTTCAATAATGACATCTACATATCTTTGAAAGGAAGAGTTAATGGACACAGCAGACGATGGGGAAACCACCAGTGCTCCTACAACACAACAGCTGGTGGGTTCATGGCAGCAGCTGCAGCTCGCAGCCCGCTCCCCAGCTCAGCTGCCTCACTACACACTGGGATGCGAGGAACCTCTCCTGGCCTAGCAGCTGCCTCCCTTAACGGACTGCCCAGCTCGCTGCTTCCAGGCATCATCAGTTTCTCCCTGCTCAAACCCTCTTTGCGCCCTTTCATGCAGCTCTGGGTTCAAACCTGCCCTGCGGATACACAGACAATCGGACCCCTCTCTGCCATTCCACAGGTGAGAAGCAGAACGCTCTCATTCTGGCACTCAGGCTGGGAACCAGATAATCCCATAAGTGAGCCGAGCTGCCACTGTGAAGCTTTCTGAGAAAACAGTTATAATTTCCTACCAGACTTCAAAATCAGCATGGTAAACACGTGCCCAAGGCAGACCGCCCTTTGAAGGATACCACAGATAGCATCTTCCTAAGCAGATCTCGACTTCCTTCAGTGCAAATAGAACGCTGGGGATAAGTGCTGAGACATGTCTCTGAGTGAACTGGCATTCAGAAGCGCGGCTCTTATCTCTCTCATCTTGTCACTGTGATAGGAGCGGGTGAGCAAAGCCAAGGTTAGCTACTGGCCCGCCAACAATAGCAGCATGTGGTGCCTTTCAGAGCATGAATGCCCGTTTTTTACTGCAGGTGCTCTTGTGGTGGGGCCACAGGAGGAAAGCAATAACTGACATCCTTTTCCATTCAATTTACAGTGAAAAGAGTGTTTGTAATTTCGGAGTTGACTGGCTGAAGCTCAGCCCATATGGTGGCTGTTGTTCGACAAAGGAAAAAAAAACTACAGTGCTTAAAGCGGAAAGAACAGGCAGTCTGTGCCTGGCTCTAAGCTACAAGGGGTTCTGGCCCACTTTCATTCATATTTAAATGTATGCGTTCACACTCGGGGGAACAGGGACACCGAGAAACGTTTCCTAATATTGCAAATTACAGCTTTCCTCTAGGTCTTGTGTGTTATGCACAAAGAGAAAAAACTGAATGCAGATTTGCATCAGTGTCCCACGAGGAACGTTAAAGGTTAGAAGCACAAGCAGCTGGAAAACGCATAAAGAGCACAACACAGAGTACAGTTCGGTTCCTTCTTTTCAGAATATTCCCCTCCCATTTGCCTTCTGATCAGCAGCTCTGAAAGGCCCAGAAATTGCTGTCAACAGCGCATAATCCTGTGCACAAACAAACACCAATGGCACAGATCACTTCATCTATGTCTGTGAGGGGAAATGTAATTCTGAGCGCAAATGCCTGGACATAGGAGGACAACCTCACTTGGTTTTAGTTCTCAATTTTCTTATATAGGTTGTTAGCAACATTTCCTTCAAAACAGGTATACAAATTGAATGTGGCAAATACCTCATGTGGACTCTTGTAGTAAAGAACACTGAACAAGAAACTGAAACAATGAAATTGAAGTGAAGAGAGGAGAATGATGACTTCAGGTCCAGCTCAGAATAAGTTAGCTATCGAAACAGTGCGCAGTGGTTGCACAGTAAAGCCAAGAGATGAACAAACTGCACAATGTTCGACAGCTCTGGGGCTTCCCAGGAAAACATGGAACAAAGTACAGCAGACAAAGAGAAGCAGCAGCAAGCTGGAAAGAGGGGAAGGACAAGGCGACAAACCTGATCTTTTCTACACCTGGATCTCACTACTGTCCAGCACAGTTCTTAAAAACATTCGTAGGGGAATCAGTGGACCTGAAACTGAGACGTAACTTGAAGTGAAGATGTGGCTTTGTACACAATGCTTATTAAGTTGTTTTTCCTGCGCAATATAACCCCAGAGATAGGAACTTCACAGAAATGTACTTGCATGTCACTGTACACATTGGCAGCTACTGCCAATCAGCTGCTTTTGTTTTCCCTCCACTGCAGGGCAGGACACAGATCACATTAATAAGCCAAAGAGGACACGTGTCAACCTCTAATGGCATCAATCAAAAAATGGTCAATAACAGCATCTGTAGCCTCCTACCACTTCTCACACTGCCCATCACAGGTACCTTGTGCTCTTATCTTCTTAGGGACGGCTTTCCTGTAGTGTAGGAAAGGCCATACAAACAAAACAGGAATGTGTCTGAACATGCAGGGCAAGGAGTGAAAGCGGCTGTGCACAAATCAATCTGAAAACATTGCTTTGATTTTGTTGATTTTGATGCAATTATTATAAGACATTAATTAGGCATTGGAGTTTAAGACCAGTAACACAGAAAGGCAATATTGCCCTTAGAGGCAAAATCCAGATAGGCCAGCCCATGGCAGGGCCAACAAAGGAAGAGGGCTCCCTTTGCTTCAACCTGGTTACAGACTGCAGCAAGAAAATGCAGTTCTTCAGTCTCAGAAAAAACTGCAGGATGACAACATGAAGGTTATCACTAAAGAAGGTGATAAACACCATTCAGAAGAAGAATCATTTCTAAGAAGGTCCACTGAGACAGGTTGTGTTAATTTCCTCATTTATGTTTGTTAGTTCACGTAAGATTGCCGCCTTCTATAAATGAAGGACGCTTGCAGTAGGTAAAAAACAATAGACTGATTTTTTGCTACGTGTCTGAAAGTCAAAAGTTAACGGTCGTGGAGAAGAGTTTCTTTGCTGTTGTGTCTCAGCCTAAATGATAGAGCTATTTAGATGGGAATTTAAAAGATGTTTGTAACACAGGGGTTGGCTTATAAGGAGCACGTTAGGAACACTGAATGTGACTACATGGATGCCAATTTACTATCTCTGAAATGTTATTTTGAGCAGCTAAGGTAGTTGCACATCTAACAATATTAACACAAGCACGTTGATGTCTGCCCTATATTTCTGCAGGTTTTATTAGCAAGGCCAGGAGTCAACATCAGTGATTTACAGTAAAAAGGGTGATGTCATTGAAATGCAAAGAAGATCAGAATCCCCGAAGACAAATTATCTTAACAGCAGAGTGAGATCATTCCATATACTCGTCTACTCCAAGGAGCAATAATCATACAAACCTACACATAAAGACTATGTTGAGCATTCGGTGAAAGCTACTGAGGCAGCACTTATTCCCCCATAATACAGTGGAGTGCTGTAGATTTTGCTCTGAGCTTCACCATGAAAAAGCTTACTCTGCAGAAGCCCTGATACATTTAGTTTTGCTCAACATTTATATTCTGCTAAAACACTATGAAGAAAATATTCTAACCACATGTAAAGCCGAACGGAAAGATCTTTTGGTTCCATTTCACATAGAAACACTGATGCCTACATGGAACAAAATAATGGGGCTCACTAGAAAAAGGAAGTTTGCCTTTGAAACTCCATGAAAGTTTTAAAATAAAGCTTCTCCCTGCGCTAAAAATTCTACAGGCTGGCTAAGATCCAAATCTATGAAAAGAATGAAATTCCCTGTTGATTTTCATAGGTTCTCAATCAGAATTGTTTAGCTTCATGGATTTCACAAAGCTACAACATTACCTAACTAACATTAGCTACCAAGACAACAGATGTGTACATGTTTACAATTAGCTGAATAAAGATCCATGGTTTTGTTACTACCAGAGTAATTTACACAGAATCCTATTGGATTTATATCTCCATTATCTCCTGCACCATTCTCCTATGGAAATGGGGAGGTGGTTGCTGTGCTTTGCAAAGAAAACTCATCTCTCCAGAACAAGGAGTGATGCTGTTCATCTGCAACAAGAACAAACAGTTCATCAGCATTTAAAAATTAAGAGAACTTTTAAAAAATGAGTTAGTTTGTAACACGAGGTCTCCTCTCATGTAGAAATTATAAGCTCTGAATTGTTCACTTGTCTCTTTCACCTAAGATAAAGCCAAACTGCCAAAGTTCAGTGCTTCCAAAGCGAAAAGGAAGGCCTACATCATTCATCTAATAAAAAATTGCAATTGTGCTCCTGCATGAGCTAGCTCGCTTCCTGGATGTGGGTGTTTCATTTAAACTTCTAAGAGGACATCAAAACACATTTACATGAATATACAGCATTGCTTCCGCTGGGTGATTTTAATGCATCTCACAGCTGTAAGGAAGGGTTTTCTGTTTTCAAAACATTCTTTTTTAGAAAAGGTGTTATAAACTCATTCCTTTCTTTCTATGTACACCAATAACATTAGATCTACCTCTGAAACCCCTTATCATCCTAGCATCAGCCCCCACCTTCCTCCCATTTGCCCTGTCCCAAAACTCTGATACTTTTACCTGACAACATTTTGCAACGCATTCTGATCTTAGAGCGAACGCTCCTCTAGGTGGTAGGCACGATCCACAGCTATTCCCTCCTGATGCCATCAGAACATCCCAGCACCACCTACTCAGTTTCTAAAATCAGGTCCTTCCACTACTGATTAATTCTGCTGTGCTGGAAAGACCGACCATTGTGAGGAAAGAGACTCCTCTGTGAAATAGGTTTCTCCTTGGTGTTCCTTCCAGAAGACAAGGATAACCTTGTCAACAAAACCTACACCACCATGGCTGTAGAAAGCAGTGAGAATAGAAACACATTTTTGGACTTATCTCACAAAGAAGTTAACTGTGTGCTCATCTGGCAGATAGTCTGCGTGGGTGAAGGTGAGTGATGCAGCCCTATCGGCTGATCTCAGGAATGTGGTCCACTAAAGAACCATCCTGCCCTTAGGGACGCCACAAGGTCTCTGTGTGGAAGGTTTTATCAGTTAATGCTGCATAAACCAGTAATGACTTCTGATTAGGTATTATAACACATCTCTGAGCAATCAGCATAGAAAAAAAACACCCCAGATTTTTCCAACAGTTTCTCCACCGCTGCACAATCCACAAATCATTCATTTCACTTCCCACAAGTATGCGTTTAGCTTTTTAAAAGCCATTGTATAGCAAATTATGCAGCGTTCAAGACAACATTTGCTAGGGCTGAAGGGAGAGAGAAAATACATTTTTGATACGTTGATGAGATCCAGCAATGTTCTCCCCTATTTTTGTATCTCAAAGGAAAAGCAGCATTCTCTCAGAGAATGTAACTATCAGCCAGTAAAAAAATCTCATCACAAAGAGGTCTGACATAGCAGCGTCATCAGAAGAAATATGGCACAACAGGGAAGTCTCCATCTTCACCTTGAAACACTGAAAATACACCCGTGACTCAAAGAATTTCCCTAAATCCACAGAAAAGGGAAATAAAACACTCCCTCCTTACATCACTATAAATCTAAAAAATGTTTCCTGGAGGATAACCACACAGAATCAATGTAGCTTGAAGGCACAGGAAATATCCTCTGATTTGGAAATTTACACAAGTTACAGGATGTCAATCAAAGTAGAAGGAAATCATTATTTTTGCAGACTTTCTCTGCAACAACTCCACCAACCCTTCCAAAACAATGAGTTACAGAAAAAAAGGTTACCGAACCTTCCAAATTCTTATTTTCTCTGCTATAACGTTACTCCTAGTTGCACAATTTCCAAACTGAAGTTCGCTCATTTCTCCAGTAACCATCTCTCCATCTTCTGGCCCTGATTACTGTTGCACCTACAACAGCATTTATCGTCAACAAAAGCAGAGTAAAAAGCTCCCACTGTGATCTGCTGCCGTTTCGTTACTTATTCAGAATGATTAAAGCTGATCTGAAATACTCAAGTTCAAATAGAATTTTACACCTAAAATACCAAACATTATTTTGTTTCTCTCCCTGATGTTGCAAGACTGTAATGGCATCGTGCAAGAGTGACACATAAAGTCTTTCTCTTACTGAGCAAAGAAGAAAGGCTAATTTATAAGAACCAGTGAACGATGGAAAGCTCCAGTCCTCTTTATAGTCTCATTCAGTACCACTTGCCCAAGTACCCCAAAGATTTCACCTAAGCACTTCAACTCATAGAATTCACATCAACTCCCCCAGTAAAAGCACAGCACAAACACATTTGCTCTAAGGCAAGCAAGAGGCTAAAGGAGTTCTAGTTGTGGTGTTGTGCTTTGTTTTCTTCTTTAAAATCCTACTTAAGTCACAGAATCATAGGGGTTGGAAGGAACCTCCATTATCAGGGCACCCACCTCATTCAGCAGCAGGCTCACGTTGTCCCTAGTCTTCCTTTTGCCATTGAGATTCTTAAAGAAGCCTTTCGTGTTGTCCTTGACCTCTCTTGCCAGATTTAATTCCAAATGGCATAAGCCTTCCTTGTTGCATCCCTGCATGTCCTGACAACATTCCTATATTTCTCTCAAGTGGCCCCTTTTCCACATTCCATTTCGTCTTCCCTTGAATTTTCTCCATGAGCTCCTTGCTCATTCATGCGTCTCCTGCAACATATGCCTGATTTCTTACTACTTGAGATGCACAGATTTTGAACCTGGAACAAGTGGTGCCTGAATGCCAACCAGCCTTCTTGGGCCTCCCTGCCTTCCAATGCCATGAGATACCTCCAAGTAGGTCCCTGAAGAGGTCAGGTTTGGCTCTCCTGAAGTCCAGGGTTGCAATCCTACCTTCTTCCATTAAGATCCTGAACTCCATTATCTCATGGCTGCTGCACCCAACACTGCCCCAGCCAGTCCTTCCTTGTCCAGCAGCACACCTCTCCTCATCGGCTCCTCTACCGCCTGCATCAGAACGTTTTCTCCCACGCACTGCAGGAGCTTCCTGGGCTGTGTGTGCCTGGGAGCACAGCTTTTCCAGCAAATACCAGGATGGCTGAAGCCTTCCATGAGAACGAGTGCCTATGATCACAAGGCTACTTTCATGTGTCTGTGATAGTCATTATAAGGAAAACCCCAGGTATAAAAAATAAACCAAGATCGACTATTTAAATATTTACCCTGATAAAAAGAAGGATTAGCTCAGCGTACATTCGACAAGGAGTGAAGAACAAAAACTAGCAATTAACTGTCATTTTGCCCCCCAGAGCAGCTCAATATTTTAGGACAAGAATTACTGTCAGCCTCCAACCCTTCTGCTTTGGAACATGCAGACTCAGTGCAAGAATTACATCTAAGGAAGAAGGCATCTATTCAGGGGCTATCAGCAGTTCTTTGTTTTACCAAGTGACCAACATTTTCAAAGGATTCAACATCTTCTCTTTTTAAATAAGGATTTTGCAAGAAGCTTATCTGCAATGAAGCAAATAAATAAATACATCCTTTATAAAAAGTATTACAAAAGTCACTTTTACAGTTACAGTAAAAGACCGCAACGCAGACTTAAGAGTCTGTCCTTCAAAACCACAGGTCTTTCATTTGCTTGGTGGTTTGGGATTTTTTGTTTGCTTTTTTAAAGCAAAATACTATATTTGGGGGTTCTTGTATGCATTTGGGTTTTTTTTTTTTTGCCATCATGATGAAGCTGCAAACATTTCTGAGTTTTCCTCTAATTTGATGCCAACAAACTGGAAAGTTGTTTTTGGTTTCTTTTTTTAATGAAAACAGAGATGCAAGACCTGAGGTTTTCAGGAAAAACAAAACATCACAAGATTTGTCATAAAAACACGGAGCTGGCAACAACAACAGCCTCCTCATACACAGTAGTTTGCTGTTTGTAAGAGTGCTCACAAGCCTGTAAAAATATTTCAGCTCTCCAGTAAAATAAAAAATGAAGAAAAAGAATAAAGGCTCAGCTAGCATTATTACAAGTACCTGGTATTCACAAAATGAAGTGTCACAAAAAGCAGCTCCTCATCAGGCAGAAATCAAACAGGACTCAACTGACACAACAGAAACCACAATGATTTACCCCAAGTGATACTCTGGTCCACAACCTCAACCTGCATCTATTAAACCTGGAAGTTAGGCTGTATTGCATACCACACTTCCGTGTAATCAATTGCAAAAGGAGTGCACAACTTCCACAGAGGCATCTTGCTACTCTAATGCAAATGCCGTGCCAACCACATGGTACACTGAAGACTGTCTGAAAATGCGCCAACACCACTATTAAGAGCATGCATGATTTTCTTCACCTAACAGCTCCTTTGTTGTGCCTTCTCTCCTAGCCCAGGTTATAGCAAATATTCAAGTTCACTGAATTCCAGCTCTTTTGGTCTCTGTTTTCCCTTTGGCTGCCTGCCCAAAGGAAATACAATCTCTGGCTTAAGATGGCCAAAAGCATGACCTGGGTAACTCTTTTTTGATTGTATACGAGTGACTCACACATCATATGACAATGACATTGCTCAAGTGCAAACTGCTAATATCAATACTAAAGTTGTTTATATAATGAAAGCAAGGGAAACTTAAGGTTACTTCACCCCTCAGACATGCTTAGAAGATGCAGCCATTTGCCAATATTTTAGTCAGCTATGAGAGAAATCTACAGTTTCTTTCTTTCTGGCCAGAGAAATAAGTCACCCACAAGCTCTAGAGCAAAAGCAGAATCCACTATGCTGGTCTTCTCTCTTCACAGTTCAATATTTTCCTTTGTCAAGCACTGTTTTGGCATCTTCTCTTTGGCTTGGAAGAAATGGTGTTGACAAGCTCAAGTACAAGTGCCAGCTATCAGAAAGCAGGACAGTTACTGTACTTTCCTCTCCTATAGCCCAAACTCTTCAAACCTAGGATGGCAAAGGCTTGTTCAAGCGTGTAGCAGTATTCAGCTTTGGGCTGCTCAACTGAGAGAGAACACAAGAACAGGAAAATCATTATAGTTTCCTTTATAGCAGTCTCTTATACACTCTGGCATAGGCGGTGGATCTCAGAACACCTCTTCAAAGATCCCTGCGTGCAGACACTCTTTACTTTAATAGAAGCCGTGATTCATTGTTGGGTCCCAGAAGAAAGGGCTTGAAGTTATACAGAGCTGCTTTCCATGCATCCAGGAAATCAGAACCCAGCGAACCGCTGCTGCTGGGAACGCACAGCCCCCATCATGCTTTCGAGAGTGATGAGCCTGCCACAGCCAAGGGGTTTCTGTGAAATCTACAGGACAGCGAGGAAGACAGAGAAACAAGTGACAGGTTCTTTCTTCATGCTTTCCTTCACTGAGGCAAGACTGTACAGAAGAGATAATCTGACTGGTAGTTGCATTCTGCCTGTCAAGACAGCATCTTCCATACTGCAGACTTGCACATTATTACTGAGCACTTTCAGAGAAACACTGCAATTCCATTATGCAATTGCTACAGTTGCTATACAGGCATCCACAGAAGTGAAGTGTGATGTGATTTTTTTCATTACATTCTTACACTTCTTCTCTAGCCTTTCCCTTTGACATCAGCTGCAGTTCATTTACTCACTGGCCTTGATGTTCACAGTGTTGGATGTGATAGGAACAGACGAGACATTGTTTTAATACAGGAAGGTTAATCTAAAATAACCTTCCTAAGCTGTTCATACTGCACTACAGCAACATTACAAGAGACATGAGTTCATGAATAGGATCAGCTTTCAATCCTCAGACCAGCGATAACAGCACTTGTCATGAACATACTGCGCCTAGTCTCCAGGGGAAGTGCAGCTTCAGCTGCCACTTACACAGCTCCTTCTGTCAATCACTCCACGAAGCAATGCCAGCTGCTTCCTCTAAAAAAGCCATTCTCTTGACCTCCTAAAGGTAAATGCTATCATGACAAGAGATGAAAGACGGAAAACAATTTGCTGCAAGTATGCTCCGTAACATCCCCATCACCTGTTAGTGCATTACAGCACCATGTGGCTCTGAACACATCTGTGTCGCTAAGCAAGAAAATCAGTCTTCGGAATTAGATGGATTATCATAAACTCATCATACAAAGGAGCTTTAGAAAAACAAAAATAAGGATTTTTGGTCAACATGCATGAGAGGCAACAAGTACTCATTGCTAAATGAGTACATCATTCACACTACAATTTGCTTTTTTTTTTGTGTCATCTCAGTCCATATTCCTACATGACCGATCTTCACTTTAAATGCTCCCCTTCATACCAAGTAGGACTACAATCTCAGAGCACTAAGCAGTAAGCCTAGCCCAAAAGTTACGCTGCCTTCACACATGGCAAAGGAACAGACCTCCTGAAGCTGCCATGGACTTTGAGTTCTCTTTAATCATGACTAAATCTGCCTTTTCATCAGCCTTCTTGCAGCTCCTCTAAGGACAGCACTTGGGCTTGCACAGCAAACCATTCCAAACCATTTTCTTGAACCCTACAATTACAGGACAGCTGAATTCCCCTTCTTCAAATTCTATGAAGTCATCAAGAGAGCAAAAAATTGTATTCTGACCTCCTAGTTAAGAGGTCAGAGATCATTCAGAACTATCCCTCTCCAAAATTATTTTTGTCCCTCTAAAGCCATCTTTTAAAAGTTTGTGGGTTTCATTTTTTGCAAGGCGTGGAGGCAGGAAGTTACTGTCTGCAGAATAATATGGCAGAAGGGACAATGGTGCACGTGACTGTTGTAAGTCATCACTGAAGCTCAAGACCTCCCTAAGCCTGAAGACTTGTACTACAGCAAAACAAACGCCATAATATTCCAGAGTAGCAGTTTACACCAGCGCAAATCATTCAGAAAGCAATGAAACAAGAGTGATTTATTCATTACCTGACTTTATTTATTACAATGTAAAAGAACCACCAGTAAAATTCTGGGAAGAACTCTCCACAGATGGGAAAAAGGCCAGCATTGAACTGGTGACGATGATCAATCTGCCTCCCATTTGTAACCTCTCTTGAGGAGATGCATATTTCAGCTGTGCTTTGTGGCCACTTCACAAAAAGCAGCAGAACATTACTGAATTTCCCTCCCTTTTGAGGGACAGCAAACGTGTTTGTGAGCGTGTAGGAAACGCACAGTCTAAAAAAGGCTATGGATTTTTTTTTTTTTTTGACAGAAGTTTACTTTTGTTGCCTCTGCAAATTATTGTATATTGTTAGCTTTCTACACTAGCAGCTTTTCTGAGAGAAAACAAAAAGCACCTAGGAATCTCACTGGAGAACAATGGGACACGATACTTTTGTAAGGGTGAAGGACAATCCTTTTATGCAGCCACCAAAAACGCAAACAGGGAAACACTACTGAAACTTTGCTCCTCTTCTTTCTGGTTCTAATTCCAGAATCAGCAAATCTTTACAAAGACGAGCAGCTTCAGTAATGATATTTAAATAAATTGATAATGAAAGATTCCTCTAAACATCAGTGAGGGGTTATGGAGTTGGATCCCTGAGGAAAACAGGAAGTAAAGGAGGAAGAATGAGTAGGGAGGAGGAAAGATTAATTAAAAATTAAGAAATATATAATGCATCTGTAGGAAAACAGGATATGTTGAAACAAAAGTCTCTGCCCAAACCACACAACTTTAAGGTGTCTGTTTTTCCCTCCTGTTAGTCATGCTTTGCAAGAGTTTTATGATCATGGAATGATACTGCTGTAAAAGATGAATGCCCCTAAACTCTTCAGTTCAGTTGATTCATAGAAACTATAAAAAAAAATCATTTTCATCTTATTTCCTTTAGCACAAAAGGAATCAAAAAGCACAATACTCACAATGAAGAATCTGATGGAGTCACATAAAATAGAGACCAAAAGTCAGAAATATTGATAAATCAAAATGGTATTTACATGTAAATGTTTTATCTTACATGTAAACTATTTTTCTAAGCCCCAGTAGAGTCAGTCAGGCCTATACAGGCCTACACAGGCATTTCAAGTTATTATCTCAAGTGCTACCCTACTCAGGAATAAGCAAGAAGCAAATCACAGATACTAACAAGTCTGAGGAGTACAACTGCAAACTGGTGAAAAATAGCACAATCAGAAATGTACACACTTTTCATCGCTTCAGATACATGTATACATCTGGATCTAACACTAAGCAGTAGAAAAATTAATAACATTTAACACACTTCAAAGAAGAATTTCAAAACGTTATAAATACCAAAGGATCGTGTCAACACTGCAACAGCTGGTGAACAAACCTTAGTTGCTTTCTTGACTGTCCTCCCTCACACAATGCAATGAGGAAAACTATACTTCCTTGCCTAATTTCAACCCTTCCATTTTTATAAGCAGTCTGAACAAGAATCAAAGTCAATCAGAATTCAAATCATGCATTAAAAACAAGTGCTGACAAAATAATTGAATGTATTCATATCCTCTCCTCCACATGCTTTACTTCTGCTTACAAGGAAAACCAGGAAGAAGCACAGAATAAGTCCACACAGCATTTTGAACCACACTGAAGTAGAAAACAGAAACTGTAATACAAGAAGCAAGTCCTCAAGATACCCTGCTCACAGAACTCAGGTTGATATGATCAGAGTCAAGAGAAGTCACCTGCATTTGCGGTTCCAGTCCAGCTGCCAAGTCATAGTGCAGAAGGTTTTAAGATCTGCAAGCTTCTGTTCCTTAGGTCATCTCCTCCGTAAATGGCACTAGGTTTATAAATGAAAAAAAAAATCGGGCATATTGGAGAAATAACTGTCTAAGCAACAGTGCTGTTTTACTCACATAACTGCCAATTGCTGTATCTCCTGCACACTGTACGAGAATGAAATGGATGCTCAGATTCTCAATTATACCAGAAATGTCTATTCTGTCATCTACTTATTATCACTTCATCTGTGGAAACAAGCATCATTCAGCAACAGTTGCAGTTCCTTCATCCTCATGGGCTTGTGGGTCTCAAGTAGCTGTACAAACAGGTGACTCCTTGCACCAATAAATACACAACCACATGTTCTTCAAGCATGGCAGTATTTCAGGCCTAGCTGTAATGTACTCCTTAGTTTAAGGCTCCTTTTCAATCTGTCTGTCTACAAGATGAACTAAAGATGCCCCATGCAGAACCAAAGGTTACCAGGGAGATGAGACTTTCTGGTATTCGCATCTGTATTCACATCTAATTTGGGAGTTCTGTTTGGTACAAAAATATTTTGCACCCCTGGTGTCTCTGCTCTTATCAGCATTAATACTGAGGGCGCAGCTGATGGCCTAAACGGACACGGAGTCACTGGAAAGAAAATACAGCACAACGTTCCAATTACACTCTGATTTCTCCTTTCGACTCCTGCTTTAAAAATGTGAAGTTTGTTGAAAAAAAAGAAAATTCTGTGGAAAAAATGGTTAATCACCTAAATTACTAGTGCTTGAAAAATGGAAGATTTTTAAAGCTAGAAGATAAAAGCAACATCCAGAGCCAACAGGAAGGGTCTTGCTAGCCACTCCTTGGTCTTCATTGTTTTTCACTGGAGAAATATAGCTCCTTTTTCTTTTTTTCCCCCCCTTCTACAAAGTGGAATCATTTGGAATACCCACCCAGTGAATAATTACCATTCTCTAATAAATACTACCACTTAGAAACTTAATGTTGTTTTTATACATTATCAGTTGCAAGGAGGTTTGATTCTCCTAAATATAATAGAGCCAAATCAAATCGAGTGCCTATTTTTTTTTCCCACAAAGTTAAAAATTGAACATTTACACAAATGAAGTACTTTAAAAGTTGTGTATGCTCATTTTAAATATGCACTATACTTAGCAATAAAACTGATGATAGAAGACGATATAATGGCTACCTCTCAAGCCAATCTTTCCATGACTTGCTCCATCAGCAAATTACTTTTCCTGCTTGGCAGAGATCTTCCAAAATTATCTCATATACATGTAACAAAGATAGGCAAAAACCAGCTACAGCAAGCTAAGTTTCCAATAATCCAAAGAAAAAAATATTCATTGTATATGAGCAATTAGATGCTCTTTGCACTAGAAGCCATTACCAAAGACAACAGAGCTAGCCCTTGTAGGATGGTTTGATTTTCTAGCATTAATTAGTGGAGTTTTTGCCCCTTACGAATATTAGGGTTGTGGCTTCCTTAATTCTCATCTTCATGCCTTTTGAGATGCAATCTGAAAATAAAATAAAGTATCAAAGCTATAGCTAAATCTTTTAAAACCTATATTAATGCTCCCTCTGCTTACATAAGTATAGTAGATTACAGTTAATTACTTGGTCACAACAAGGACCAACACTTACCCATCTCTGAAAGGCTACTTACTATGTCAGCTGTGCAAGCACCTCCGTGACTGCAGGCCAGACATCCTTAATTGCATCCTGGATTCAGCTATCAGAGTAGCTGTAGTAGGCAAGGGGTCATTAAACAAATATTTATTTACGTCTGAAGCAGTTTCTGCAGGCTGCAGTACCTTCCACAGATATACAGCTGGCAAAGCCCTAACAACATCAGTATATTTGTATAAGCTCTATTAGGGCTGCTGTGCAGATATACCCATTGCAAAACAACAGTAATTTATGGAACAACCATCTAAGGAAGGTAAATATCATCTGCTTGAATAATTCATAAACACAATCTTAAAAGGAAGCATTTCCATAATGAAAGCAAACAAACTGGAAAAGAAAAGACTGCTATTTAAAATAAAAGCTAAGCAGTCAGAGTCATTCTACTTGTGAAACAAGTAACAGTTTCCTTTCCCCTAAGGAACAGAATTGATATGAGTAACTTCTGCCTACTGCATTAATTGACACAGAGAATATTTATTCAGAAGGGCCAAGTAGGTGCTAAAGAAATGCTAGGCAATCACAAATTAAAGTGGCTGTACTCTGGAAAGAAAAGAACAGCCCGTTTGCATGGTTAGCTGAAATGCAATGCTTTGCCAATAGTAAGATAAGATTTAGCAGAAAGTCAGTTGGCACAAGATTCAAGGACTTAATTACTCATTCATTTAAATAAACATCAGAAACTCTTCAGGGCCACCTATCTATTCAGTCCTTTCCTTTCCAGTTCAAAGCAGTCGAATGAGAAGACATGAGAGGTCATACATCACTTCTCTCTTGTGCAAGATTTCCATTTCTCTTAACTAAAACTTCCAACCTTTGGGGAATTTGTTAGTGTTGGTCTGAATCACTTTGGGGACTTCAACATCTTAGCCACCTGCAAACGGCAAAACATTCTGTATTATTCCTGCAAGCATTTTTCCTCACTATATGCAAGACAACAGGATGAACGGGTAGAAATTTCTGCAAAGAGTCTGTAAATACTCAAACAGGATTGGCAGGGATAGCTGCGTGCCTAGTTCAGAGATGGCAGGTCCCAGCTTAGGAAAATTATGTAAACTTTTTTTTTTTTTTTTTTTTTTTTTTTAACAAGATGCCTTTCTAAGGAGAGGAAAGAAGAAAAGCCTTGTCTGGTTTGCAGTCCTCAGTCTTCCACATGTGCTATTTTTGCCCTCTAGTTTAAGGACAATGCATTGCTACAACCTGGGAGTAGAGACTGTATCACCTCATTTAGATGACTGTTTACATGAGGAACAGAGTAAAACAAATAGTTCAGAAACTCCAAGAAGGCTTACATGTTTGCATATAGGTAACTATGGAAAGTGCTTGAGGGCAACAAATACATTACAGAAATGAAAATTAATTTTAAAAATAGAGACACAAACTTAAGGAGCTAAATTCATTGCATAGTTTATTTGCAACAGACTAGGTAACCATCTCTAACTCCAATTACATCTGATAAATCAGAAAGAAACCAATTAAATTAGGAGTTCCCAATCCCATGACAGCAATAGCGCAGAAAGCTTTAAAATCTGAGACCAATTCCAAGAAATATGCCCATGATTTAAGTAAATAAACTATTTTCTCAATATGAAAATTGGAAAGGCTTATGCTTTTCAAAACATAAGCCATAAAGATTAGAAAGTGTAAGAAATATGGTGTAAAAGAACAAGTCCAGGAGAAATTTTTAATCCGCTGCATAGAAAACTTAGCTGAACCAGGAGAGAAAGGAAGCAGACGCAGCTACTTATTCCTACTCAGGGTTCTTTGCTTTTCAGCATGCTCCACAATTTTTTCTTCTACATAAAGTCCCTTTCGCTTTCTTACTGCATTCATGTACTTGCGGGCCTGGTTCTCAGAGTCTGCCTTTTCCCCAAAGTGCAAATATTCTTCTTCGGTGGTTGGCACCCAGAATGGATCACTTGAAATGATCTAGAAAAAAAATAAAGTAGTATGAAGGTTTCCTGGTATACTTAGTACATTTCAGGTAATTTTAATCTCCAAAGTATGCAACATGAAAGTAGAGCCGATAGTTTTCTGGACAGTTTCTTGGCTACTTAAGCAGAATACGTGAGCTAGGAACACCATGCAGCATTTGTCACAGAAAGCATGGGATAGCTTTTGAAATTCAGTTGTATTTATGTACAGATTTATTTTAAACCAAATTTAATGGCCAGCCGGTAACCATAACAAATAGCAAGTATAAAAATTTATAGCTTTGAAGAAGGAATTCCTTGCTTAGAATATTATGTCACCATGATCCTCTCAGAATTTATAAGAACTGCAGGTTTCTGCTCATCAATCTGACTGCAGATTTCCTCCCTACATGTAGCTCCAGGTAAAATGGTTTTACCAAGAGAAGAACAGGAACGCTGCATCCATTTCTTAACCAAAATCCTCACGGGAGAAGGATCGCAGTACGTATTAGTTACTGTGAGAGCAGCGACAGCTACGGCAATAATCGAAACACCACGCTGTGATCATTTCTGCACTTTAATATTAGTACTGATGAGGACAGAATAAACTTCCCTAAATTCTAACTTCGTGTTATAAACCTTTTCTTCTGACAAATACTTTTAACTGCCATATGCTATTTCTAGCCAAACAAAATTACTTAAAGCTCATTTAAGTGACATAAACCAGAAGGAAGTAAATAGAAAAAAAAATGGGTTAGGACAAAGGTTTTTCCTAGAAATATCAAATACTAAATTTAATACCTCAGATGCTAAATAACACCTAGCACTATCAATGGAATTACATAAACAGAATATAGGAAGTTAGGACAGTAACTATGGTACATAGTCTGCCCCAAAAGTAATGCCTCCTATTTATTTCCACAGAGACCACAACAGATACAAAGAACACAACAACACTGTGTTGCTCAATGGAGTACATTCTCAGCTACAGAACAGTATTCTTCAACACAGACTCTGCTGCCATCTGTTACACAGCAACAACATGTAATGGAATATTGTTGGGAGGGTTCAATCTCTACTGCCATACCACCAACATCCAACACTGACCTCATGAGCCAATGTCATAAAATAGGAAGCGTTACTTTTGGAGCAGCCCTCATAGAAGATGGCTACTTTTTATTAGGAAACATTGCAGGTTAAATCCTGCAAAATAGAATGTTAGGCCTCTAAGTTAAAAAAAATAAATACATACTAATTTGCTACAGTTAAGTACATACATAGTCCTGGTAAATTAAATGGGATATCGTTCACACGCTAAAAGAGACCTGCAGCCTTACTTATTTAGGTGGGAAATGAACATACATGAAGTTGTCTGGCTGAAAACCAAAGCAAGCAGAGCTCATAAATAAATGGTACGAAGTTTTGGTTTCCAAATGTTTCTGCATATATTTTTTAACATACAAATAAGGGCTGTCTCAGCACAGAAGAATCCACCTGAGCTATACCCATTCTGATGTCTTATACAGGGACTTTCTACCAGCACCTTGAAACTTCAAGGCAATTCCTTGACAGCATATGCCAGTAAAACAGAAAGTAAGGGAGCACCATTATGCACTTGAAATAAAGAAAAGACAGTGAAAATTGCTGGGTTTTTTTTGTTTGGTTGGTTTTCCTCCCAGCTTCTGAGCAAACATCCCATGCTGACTGGATCAGGTTGTTGTGATGTTCATACTAATCATCATCATGCTGGAAAAACACCAGAGACTTCCCCTAGTCAGGACCTATCTAAAGAGCTGAACAAATGAAAATGCCCAAGTTCAAGAAGAAACACAGGAATGAGAAGTGACTCACACTCAATAGACATGCTCCAGAACTACTGCCAAGGGAGAGCACGCAGCTACAAACTATACCAACTTACAGGGCTGTTACTATTCCCTTTGATTACGTTCTTTCACATCAGCAAGTTACCTAACTCCCAAATTACACTCTGAGAGAAACAACGAACAGCGGTTCTTGAAGAAAAGTGAAAATATACTCAAGACTGAACTTACAGGTCTTAACATACCACTGCACTGTGCAGAGCAGAACTGGAAAGAGACCAAAATTAGGTTTTGAAAGCCACATCAGTACCTGCAGGAACTGGCTTTGCATCTCATCATGTCTAAATAGCTCTGGCATTACATTCTGCTTCTGGAGCAAGTTATGGAGGCACTTCAGAATTCCTCTTTCTGAGGATCGTACCCAAGCGAATGGTGAGGACACACTGCAGAAGATGTGGTTAATTAGACACACAGTGTTTGTAGTAAACACCGTGACAAATAAAGAGAAAGAGGAAGCCAGATCTACTGAGTCAGCTGGAAATGGAGGCATCAGTTGTGCTTCTCCTTTAAGAAGTCAGCAAATAGCCATGTTAATATAACTCTAGTATAACTACACACAGGTGTTATTGACACAGTGATACAAAAAAAAAAAAAAAGGAGATTTTCTGATTCTTAAGATCTGACTCAGTAAGTGAAGCTGAGGACAAGAGTAGACTACTCCTCTTCTCTTCTCATCATGTTAATGGATCAAAGCAGATGCACCTAGCAGTTGGCATCCACCATTCCCCACGCTCTGTACATATGCTGCAAGAAGGCAAAAAAAAACCCAACAAAAAATATGTATCCCTCTGATGCTCCGTGATTATTGAATTCAATTTGCTTACAATGGTGGCTGGCAGAACCGTGGGTCTGGGCTTCCTGGAATCAGAACTGAGAAGTTTTTTAACCCCTGAGCTATTGTTTGTATTCATGGGAACCACATAGGGAAGACTCTGGAATCCGTGACAGAAATCATGTTTTTGTCTGGATAGAGTCCTAAATGATTAATGAGATTCTAAACATACCCATCCTTCTGGAATAAGAGGCAGCCATTTAACAGAGAGCATTTACCGTGTGCTTTGGAAGCTCCGTGGGATCGAAACAGAAAATAGAGAATAAAACAAAATAAAATGAAACAACAGAATCAGTGAAATACAGGCTGATGAATGTGCTCCATAGCTCACTGCAGAACTACAAACCAATTCTAGTTGTAAACGAAGTAGTGTTTAAAATGAAATCAGTAAGGATTAGATATTTTAAAAGAAGATTAGATTACTTCAAATACTGTAAGTGTAGAGGTATTCTTGAGAAAAATACGTGATTCCAAAGCAAGATGTTCATTAAACATCACAACTATTCAAACTAACACACCCAAACAGTGATGCCTCCCAAGACTTGTTTAGTAACAGCATGCAGAGTAGCATGGGCAAAACAGCTGTCATTTTCTTTTAGCCTAACAACTTACACACTAACTATTCAAGTAATGCACGTTCCTACCTTTTTCTGACATAATCTGAATGCCTGTAATAATTAACAAATAAAAATGCAAATAATATAAGTACTATTTTAATACTGAAAGACAGTACAGTATGTACTAAATTCTGCAAATGATTATGTAAGTTCATCAAACTTTTCAAGACTTGAGTTAGAACAAACTACTTTCAATTCCAGAGAACTTGGAATTTTAAGCCTTAATACGAGGATGATTTATTATTTGCATTTCAGTGGCACCCAGATGGCTCCAATAGTGGTCTGGGTCCCATTGTCTAGTGTATTTCACAAACGATGGCATGAAACAGCCTCTGCCTCGGGCAGTCTAATTATGCAAAACAAGGTTGAGAGATGCATCAAAAGCAAACAGACTGGATCTGCCTAGTTCACCCAAAAGGTCAGGCAGATCTGGGAACGCAGCCACGTTGCTGGTAGCATTTCCCCTCCTGGTCCTTACTGTCTGATGGAGACAAAAACTTTCTTTTGAGCCAAGTAACATCAGTGTGGAAAATGCTTTAGTTGGACCACGAATACAAAAGAGCAATCTTACTCTATCCAGTGAAGACTACAAGACTAGCAAGTAACATGTGAACCAATGTGAACCATTTAAGAAGGCTCAAGAGCGACAAAATTCAGTGAGCTCGAGCACTACCAAGGACAGCTTTTGCATGCCAGGAACAACATTATGCTAGAAGTGGTTTCTCAAAAATGACTTCAAAAGAACTGTTATGCACCATGTCAAAGGGCATACACACCTCAGGGTACCAGAATCTTTTCTACCTTTGAAAAATCAATGCTAGAAAGATACTTCAGGAACACTGACAGTCCAGATGGTGGCCAGCACTCAGTAATGGCAAAGACTACGTAACTAATATGCATACTGCTGATACGCCTTTTAGATACCCGAAGCAGCCCTGTCAAACAGAAATTACCCCCACCTTTCCTGTAAAACAGAAGTTTTACAGGAGGTTTGCTGAGGTTTATGTGAAATATGACTTTGAAAAGCTGTCATCTCCAAACTGAGTTTTTAATAATAAGCTGAGTCATGCTGTAAAAACGCTTCTGCTTTGAGCATAACAAAATGGTAAGAGAGAAGCTTGGGTGCTGGCAGTGTTTCCAGCACAGAGAGCACCAGGAAGGATACTCAGTAAGATCGGGTAGATTGATCTGCACCCATTAAATTCCAGGTGTCATTGCTGTTCCTACTTAGGAGTACTGAGCAACTGTGCAAAGTGCTGAGCACCTGAAACACTCGTAATACATTATGCTGGGGATGAGGATGAGATGGTAGAGGATGGGAGGAAAAGTACATACAAAATACTTAAGAATTTTACAGAAGTACCCACACATAAATGTTCTTAGAAAAAAAAAAAACGTAGTCAGTTACGTTATTGAAACATTAATTTTCATATTGTACCAAATACTTTGTGTACCAGCTTGTCCATTTTATAAATAGCTCATCTCTATACCATATCCTGAAAGAACAACAACAACAAAAAGAACCCAACTCATCTTCAGCCTCCCTTTTTGCCAATTCTTTGACTATCCTGTAGTCAAACCTGGGCTTCTCAGAAGGATGTGGCCACTTTGCATCACTATGCATCAATTTGTAGCAAACAAATACATTCATCTTCTTAAGACTATTACATATAATTCTATAACATACATAGCTCACTTCATAACTTGTCAAAATCTGTTTTATTTCTCTCTGTATCCTTGTATTTTCTTGCAAAAGCTCATGATTGTAAATTACATGGTTTTGAGAAAATACAATGAGAGAAAGACCAAGAGCGTACGAGCATAAATCCATTTCACAAGTTCTTGTATTTCACTTCTATAGCCATCTGGAAAAGCCTGAAAAAATGAGAAAACAATCAGATGAGTTCTGTTTCAGAGAGGATTTTAGAGAATATGGAATAACTTGCGTTCAAGCTTTAAACATTTAACCTGTAGGTTAATGACAAGAGTGAAGATTCCCTACAAAGTAACCCCGGCACCCAAAGCACTTCAGAAGAACCCAGAGATTCCAGTGACAATATTCCAAAGGGATGGCCCAGGCCTTAAAACACATGAAGTCAGATATGACATCAATAAACACTGTAATAATGAACATTTGCACATTTAGTTAGAAAATAAACTCATGTAAGTTTACTTTGGCTCAAGAACATCCTCCTTGTTTGTGCTCCCATCAGTGACTGCCGAGCTTTAGCTGTGACTTCAGTCAGTAGCTACAAACAAGGATTAGGGAATTGGAAAGAAAATAAGGAAACCTGTGGCTTTGCTGTTGCGTTTTTTCCTATTACTTAAGAGACACATGAGAAAATTAAAGCCGCACAGCTTTTATTTACTACCTTAATTAGCTTCAGATGTTCTGGGTAATATAAAGACCTTTTCATATTCGAAAGGTTCCAGGTTACTCCTAGAATTCCTTAGCATGCCTAAGCTGACACTTGCACAATGATGTAAAGTCACAATTTATACCTAATAAAGATTCACGAACTCTTAGGAGTCTCTCATTACTGTGCCCCGTGTCCTGTTTAATGCTGGCCAAACAGCCTCATCCAGCAACTTCCATGTTAAACCTTTATCTTCTATTTGAGCAGTAAAATGACGTACAACTAGGAATGAATAAAAAAAATCAGAATACAGAACTTCCAGCGATTCAGAACACACCAGATTCTTATCATATATTACATGCAGCCCTTCTTTTACCTTTCTACAGAGCCTTACAGCACAGCCTAGGCACTATTCTTCTCAGAAGGAATAGTCAAACAGAATTCAGATCAAACATATTTACAGACTTCCCTCCTCCCCCAAGAATAAAAGACAATCAATGCAATCTGAAAGATGTGCATTAACAGGAAAACTATACATTTCACAGCTTTCCAAGAAGCAGCTCTGCGAACGTTTCTGCAGTTGCAGAGAATTGTCATTTGAATTGAGCCACATGCATTATTTTCACTGTAATACATTTCCCAAATGGGATTAGAGCTCCATTATTCTAAAGTGCTGCTCCATCAGAAATATCTTCTTGCTCAAAGAACTCCATGAAAAGACAAAACGGCATGACTCAGCGCAACAAGTTACTGCTCTGCTAGAGTTACACTCTAACTGAATGCAGATTATTAATTCAAGGATTAAAAAATAGAAGGCATTCATTACCTCCAAGCTATATACTTTTAACTAGGAATGCAAAAGAAAGTTCAAATCACAAGCAAAGAAAATACAGCCAATGCAACCCAATACACTCAACACAGGGATAGCATAAGGAAAATAACACTTGGCTATCTTTTAACATGTATTTATTTAATCTGGGACCAAACTGAAAGCTCCCATGCTGGTTATTTGGTCCCATTCTTTACAGGCAGAAATAAATTTTAAGTATGACTGAAGAAGTGAATAAAACAAAGGCATGCCTGACAAGATAGACCTTGATACACGTATTGCTCCATTCCCTGGGGCTGGAGTGATATGAACCACACAAGACAAACTAACTGGAAATTTCATTTCCAGAGACTCATTTAAACATCTGTGCCATCACTGATCTCCCTTGTTTTATAGTCTACAAATCATATTAATGAAGTAATAGTAATTAAAAAAAAAAAATCAATCCTAATTTCTTTAAATATACTTCATACGTATAATTCCCATGAGATTAAGTCTTTGAAAATTTAAAAATACCAAAAAGTGGTACTTCAAATGTAAAGCGGGGAAAACAAGGTGGTAAGAGCAGTCTGTGTAGGAAAACCCACGTCCTGGGCACCCAGCTAATGAGCAAAGCACGCTGAGGAAACACCACTTGGAATCAGTGCAGAGTGGCACAGAAGGGATCACACAGAATGCAGTCAAGGCAACAGACACACACTCAGTAACGTAGCAAATGTGAAAGAAAACCCAGCAGCTACCACACTGCCTATCCATCTTTAACACAAAGGAACATACATCATGAAATCTCACAGAGTTCACGCTATATCTCACAGTATCATACATGAAATAATTGGCATGCAAATATGCCATGCATACCATGAATATACCATGACAGCTCACCAGTAACTTGAGACTGTCAAAGTCACACCTAACACTTGATGAAAACTGCTCTCTTGTTTTGTTTTTAGCAGAAGAACCAGAGAAAAGCTTTACAAATTTCTCATGTGATCTGAGACACAAACTATTTCTCCTGGCTTCCCTGTCATACCACCACTAGAGATTCTGAAAATGATATTTATTTAGCAATTTTGCTGATGAAGTGAGAATAAAATGCATTCCCTCTGCCACGGCTGCACAGAGCCAACATTGCTCCTAGCTTAGCAAAGGGCTCATTTTGTCAGAAAAAAAGAGCATGATTTTAAAAGCAACAGAAAACAATCCTCCCCACCAGGTGGAAAGGTGACCAGCTTACAGTCACTTTTCCTACTACCACTACATTTTAACAAACTAGCTATAATTACAGCCTCTCTTGAGGGTCAATTCAAGAAAATGTCACCAGTTGCTGAAATCTCCCTCTCCTGTGCATACCTGTAACTGTGTGAACGCTGTCTTTTATGTGCTATTCCTAACATCTGACAGTGTGAAAATATATGGTACAGTTTGGGGGTAGAAAGGAAGGTCAAAGAGGCAAGGGATTTCAGTTTTTGCTTAGCATTGCAGCACAGTAGCCACAAATCCTAAGGAAACTGGCACAGAACAATGGTTAGCTGGAATTATCGTCCTTCTGACTGATATCCCTCTGGGGCACTGATACAAGAGACACTTCAGACAAAAGACCAGTTAAGCCACAAAACCTCACCAGCTGCACTTCAGATGAGGACATCCAAAACTGAAAAAAAAAAAATCTACTGTAGACAATCCTGCCAATACTTATGGGTTTGAAGTATCTAATCTGTACTGGCTCACATCCCTACACACCAAGTTGTTGTTGTCTATTTTTTGAACACACACTATTTATATGGGCTGCATTTATCCATTGCACTTTTAGCACCAGTAAGGTAGTGCTGCCAAGGAAGATGAGAAGTATGGTTTGTTTCAAGGATTCACAACTCCTTTGATAGCACATGACTGGTTTTCGGAGATGCTCTTTTTCCAATCAGGACTCACACAAAATTCCTGAGGCAGATGCAGGAATTGCTAAGAAAGAAATACTGCTACTGAAGTATTTAACACATACTCCTATTAGGACAATTTAACTACAAGACAATGAGGAAGAACACATGCAGTGTGAAAAAAACAACACATACTTTGCAGAGAAACAGAGGTAAATGGACCATACCTGGCAACTGCACAGAGTGCTCCTGACCTCAAAAATGTGTAGTTGTTTGCACTCACAGACTTGACGTTTGTCACAAAATTGAAGATAAAACAATGAAAGTAAGACTTTCTAATCCATTTATCAAAAGCTTCTAAGGCCCTAACATCAAATAAAGCAACATCTGACCTTGAAAGAATTAAAAACCTAGACTTTATTTTTAGAAGTTAATGTTATTAGTTTAGACTCTTTCCCCTGAACCTATTTTTAGTTCCCTCAATTAAGTCTTCCAAGGCCTCCTACAATGCAGCTTTATTTTTCTTTAACGAGGAACTCTAATTTAAAGCTTTTTGTTTTATTCCTTGAAGATCCGCACCATAGGAACAAAATGAAGTGCACTCTCAATTGATAACAGCTCCTATTAGCTTTCCCATCTCAGCATTTCCTTTACACCTCTACTTAAGCCCGTTCAATTTCCTTAAGTGACAAATATGAACAAAGGAAATGATTTTGAGGACACTTCCATTTACTGTGACCAGACCTGATTTTGAAAGAATTGAATCAATTCCCTTTGCCTTTTAACATGGAAACATATGTTGAGTTGGAATACATGAGGACACAAGAAACCCTGAAGTATTTGTTAATCACTAAAAGGATAATTGTCAGATAAATTAGATCTCTTGCTGCATTTTCTATTAGCAGTAGCCTATGCCCCCACCAAATAAGTTTATCAGATAATTTATTTTAAAAGGCACGTAAAATTTACAGAAACCAATTTATGAAGAATCGATTTCATTTGTGAAGCACTTAGTTGATATTGAAATAAAAAGCATCCCATCTCAAGAAAGCGTAACTCCACTTCTGAACAGCATCATCTTTAAATTAAGACCAATATAAAGCTACATTTTTTCCTCTTCGTTTCAAAAATGAATTAATCAAACATCTTGACCAAAACTTAACCTTTTCCACTTATTATTCCAGTTTGCCACATCTACAGGAAATAGATCACCAAACCAGATGGAGTGAATAGATATTTTTACCTCCCAGTGGCTGAACACCAGCTGCGGACTGGCCAGGCCACTAGTTCTCTTCCTGATTTCATCAGCAAAACCAAAGCTTTCTGCTACTGGCAGGACTGCCTTAATAATAAACACATCCGTTCCCTCTTTCATCTCCTCTTGTAACACTCTGCCTTCTCTTTTGGACAAGACGGCATACACACGACCTGCAAAGACATTACTTTGATGAGCTTACAAATACATTCATATTCTGCTACGTTAGGAGAAACACATAAATATTTACTCAGGAAACTTGAGCGTTATACAAAATACATCATTTCTCTGGCTCTCGTTCTTCCCTGTAAAATTTTAAGTGAATCCACTAAATTCAGACAAACAACATATTCTGCCAGTACCACGTGCAGAATCATATAAATAACAGTTAATGGATGATGGCTACTGTATGAATCTAGATAACACAGGTACTATGTATATTTAAAAAACAGGCATGTGATAGCATCAAAGGCACTTTGCCAGGTTATGTGCCAAACTTGCTTTACTTCAGCTAACCAAATACGAGAGAAACATTACAAGCTAAGGGACGCTACTAAGAAATAACGCTGCTCAGAAATTACAACCCAGCTACCTTTAAAAGTGCATTTGGTTCAGTGTTTCCCTGTATGCTACCTGTATCCCAAAGTGCTGCACTGCTACTCCAAGGCACAGAAAACTTGTTTATTGGGTATTTATTACATTTAATGCGTCCCAACTAGCTTTTAATTAACAAATCGGCAGCAATTTTTACTTTTCCTTCCCAAATATCAAAAGTCCTTTGAAATACACTGCAGATATGAAGAAAGCACTTCTGAAAACACTCACATTCAACTTTACAGAAGGCATCACGTTAATTTGCAGTTTAAATGCTTTTCAGGTTAGGTGTTCTACAGACAAAAACTCACAACTACATTTCTGCTGATGAAGATAAAAAGCATAAAAATGTATATAGTGAAAAAAATGTTTCAGAAATGCCTTCATTTACAAGTATGAATAATTAGTATTAGATGTACAAGTTAACTTTAGAAATACCTTACAGCAAAGAACTTATCAAACATACAGCAAAGTTCATATCAATTTCTAAGATGTTCAAATATTTTATATTCAACTGAAAAAAAAATAAAAACCCAAAAGCATGGACATGCACTGGCAGCTTTTAAACAGTGATCCTTCCTGGAAATAATTAGGATTATGCATTACTTCCTAACAATTCCCACCTATTCTGACTTGGCGGAAAGATACTATTAAATATTATAGTCACACGCGTTGATTTGCATATCTACTTTAAGCCTTTTATAGGGTATTGGAGGAAATGGTGGCATAGGTTTATTTGCTTTTAAGTATAGAATCTTGTCCTGGGTAAGGAAATTTAGCACAAGCACAGAGGTAGTGCAGTTAAATCTTCCTGTCAGATGAGGATAGTGAAGCATCAGTTCAATACCAACCGCTGCAGAGTTTCTAGTTCTCTAATAAAACGTGGGCTGAAGTCTTCTTCCTATCATCACTGATGATTTTATCTGCTCGTGCCCTTACCAGGACCTCCTCACTGCTCCTCTGGCTGAATGTCACCTTTACTACGCACAATAGTCTTATTGCTTGAGAGGAAATTGAGGAAATACTTAAGATTCTACATTTCAAATGACAGGAAGATTAAAGCATGTTGAAGAGAAGTCCCTTGAGTCTGCCATGCAAGGATAGCCTTTGTTCGCATAACTAAATGACTTCAAGTCTAAGAAAATTCCAGTGACTACAGAAAACTCGGGGCTATGAAAGGGTCACATATCAGCACAGCTCACAGATCCATAAGCGACTCTGGTTAAGCACACACTGCTTTACAATTTAGGTTTAAACACACACATTGCAAAAAAGGATCACATTGAGGTCACTGTTTAGATGTTGTGGATGAACCACGCAACGTACATTAAAGCCATTTGTTCAAGCAAGTGAGTCCAAAACCATTTTATAGGTTATTAATGTTAAAAGTCAAAATATTTATTTTTCTAACTGTAATAAGTAGGACTTAGAAAAATTTGCATGCATATTAATGAGATAAGGGAACAATTATCACAAAGCACTTTAGATTAACATATTTTCTAGACACAGTTCATTGAAGACCAGTCTTCCAAAACACGGAAACCAGAAGACAATTTATTTAGCTTACTTTGGGCTTCCAGCAACACGCATTTCATTCATGCAGCCTGGAGTACTGTCTCAGTTTAGGCTATCACAAAGAAGCTATGCGAGGTCTTCAGTTTTACCACTATGGGCGGGTGCCAGTATACTGCAGAAATGCAGGTCCTAACTCTGCACTAATAAGCTGAAATAATGAAAGGCTTCAGCAGCATCAATCCCTAAAAAAATGCCATGACTTGCTGTTCAAAAACCATTGAAACAATTACTTTGAAACAATGACATTACTCAAAAAAAACCTTCAACATGCTGCAACGTACAGAATAAATACGTGCATAGCAGATTCACTTTAAAGATGTGTTATGTTCAGCTCCTTAAAATATTTAAGTCCTGTTCACCACTTCGCTATACTGCGGCGCTCTTCAGAAGGTCAAGGGAAAATGCCAAACAGTTTCTGTTTACCCTGGATGCTAAAATAACTTCTTTTAAAAAAAACAAACAAGTTTCATACTGGATAGAAATAGTGTGCACACACAACAAGATCAACATTTTCAAGTCTATGGGTCACCATAAGCTTAGCAAACAGGGAAAGGAGCTGCTCTTCTGTTTTGGAGCTGGTGTGTTTTCACTTACAGAGCAGAGCCAGACATAATAGTACGAAGCTGTGTGAATTGTTCCCTTAAGTGCTCTGATCTAGGGCTTTCTTTTTTTTCTTTTTTTTCTTTTTTTTTTAATAGCAACATGAGCATTGCTATCCAATCCAGAAACAAAACACACACAGCCACAACAGTGCCTGATAAAATCGTTTCTCAATTAATTTTCTTTTGCATAAGCAAAATGAAAAGACAGTCTAGCTTTAACTGAACACAAAAGAGTTTGCCATAAAATCTTAGAAACAAGCAGGTAAGACAAAGATGCATTAAGCTCAGCTGGATATCAATGCATGGAACACCAACGAAAAAAATTTAGTTATAAAAGCCAATGCTTTATCACAAGTCAACTGCCTGCATAGCAAGCATGCTCTTCACTCACCCTCAAGGACACCATTTATTGGCTTAAGCTTATCCATAATAATGGATTTGTAATGAACCAGTGCGTGTCCATGGCTATCACCATCTAACACACGTTCATTTAACTGGACTAATCTGAGTCCTAAATCATACTCATTAAAAACATATACACGTATTAGAAAGCCATGTTTCCATTTCATTTTATGGCGCAACTGATGAGATGATGCATGTTTATCACATCACTATAAACAATCATGCAGTAGTGGATGTTTTTTGCAAACAGCAATTTAGACTGTTTTTCTCATTTAAAGCTGATATACTTGCTTATAATGTCAAGTATCATGCTTGCGTGCATGCCAGCAGAGTTTTACAGCAAATAACTACATCCTTCATTACAGCAACTTCTATGGAGAACTCCAAGAACAAATGTTAGGGTAAGTTTAGTGGTATTGCAAGGAGACATTAGAGAGTGATTGCAGAAATCTACCACAGAACTAAGAAAAACCTCTGACATTTTTCTCATCTTTTTCTACCTTCTGATTCAGTCAAATTTTATATATCTAAAAGTTCATGCATTAACTCAGAAAGCAAATTCTTGACAAAGGATTGTGTTGTCTTACCTAGAACTTCCGCTGTAGCCATAATTTCACAGGTGTACATTGCTGCCATAAGCCTCTGTGGTTTTGCCTGCAAAGCATAACGACAAGCTTCCTTCATGGTGGCAATCAGCTGTCCAGAGAAGGGACCATAACAATCCGTAAGTAAAACTTCTCCCTTGTTTTTACTATTTTTTTCAAATGACTTTGGAACACTTTGACTGCTCTGTTCGTGTTCACTCTCACTGCAAATGTCAACAGTGCAACTGCTTGTTGGAGAAACAGTATCTTCACTTTCTTTATGTTCTACAGCACCACATTCCCCAGAATCCTGACTTTTAGTTGGAAGCGTCTCTCCAACCTTATTCATTTCCCATTTTTCCACTGTAAAACACACACCCATGAGGGGTTCTTCACACATGGGACCCGAAAGCGTAGCCAGCTGAAATCCACTTACTATGCTGTTGTCGAAGTCTCCATACTTACTTACTTCTTTCTCAGCATTCTCAAGGCACTGCCACACAGAATTTTTATAACCCTCAAATTTATGTAACAAAATATTAGGCCCACATTTCCGTGGTCCAAATGACCAGATATGATCAACCGCATTTCTCCACTTCCTTCCCTGCAGATTTTGCTCTAATTTTTGTTTGAATTCCTTTATTTTGTCCATAGTCTTCTGATTTATTTCATGAGCATTTTTATCTTCATTCAGAGATGTGCTAAGTTGCTCCATAGTTCGAATCAAGTCACTGTTCTCTTCAAGAAGCCGAGTTACCTCCTCAGGAAGTGGCAACGCTCTTACACTGAGAGTAGCTTGTTTATTTGGAGTAGATATTGTAACAAGCCCATCTGAATCGACCTGAATTCCTTCAGGAATTTTACTTTGGTCCTCTTTCGTTTGGTGTATGACAGCAACTTTCTGCTGTTTTCCTATTTCTTCATTTACCATGTCGACTTTTGGAGGTCTCGTTATCGTTTCTCGAAATGGAATAATAGGTGCTGACACGCTAATCTCTATCTTTGCAAACCTGTAAAATAAAGTTTTTTAATTAGCTTAAATTTTAAAATTACTTTTAAAACGAGGGGGTGGGGAAGGTAGGGCAGTGGCCTTAACACAGAACAGATGTTCATGGATAAATTGAACTGCAACACGGATTACCAGATAATGCACTTCAAACTATTAGGAATACCACGTACTTCAAAAAGGAAAGTAACAGTGCAAGACAAAAGAAGTACTGTTATGTCACTGTATAAATCGCTGGTTCACTCACATCTTGAAAACTATGTGCTGTTCTCCTTCCTCAAAAGAACTATTACAGAACTTGAAAAAATAAGAATAAGGATGATCAATGGTATGAAAATACAACTAGTCTTCAGATGTATCAAGGATACGATAGAAGTCTACAAAACCGTGCGGGGCATAAGGAAGGCTGAGAGGGATTAGCTGATAACCAAACCGCAGCAGACCCCGACCTGTCCTTGAACTGAAAACAATGAAGGCCCAACAGAGTATCAGTAGGAGTTTTTGCATCTGGCTACTTTGTTTTTACTCTTTCTTAAACATCCAATTTAAGCCACCCTGTTGGACAGCTGACTTGGAGTTAGATAGACATTTGGTTTGAACTAGAACAGCTGTTACTACAGAGAGATGCTCTGAAAAAATGCAGCCCTGGGAAAACCGAAGAGTTTTTGGTAAAGAAATACAGAACCACGGTTCTATAACCTTTTGGGTTATACTAGAGTTAATATAACAAGCATTTCAGACCACAACTCTTCCCAGTTTAGTAGTTTACTGAAGTATACCGCCATCACAACTCAATCTAACGCACAAGAAATGGTGCAAGATAGCAATCCCCTCCTTCAAAAAGCGAGTAAATACACTATGCCCCTTTTCTTTTTGGGAGCTGGTACCCAAGTGAGAAAAAAGGCATCACAAATCATATGTCAAATGAATCAGTAATGGGAGTCCTGCCACTCTGTGCCTTCAGGTGTTTCTTGTTTCTGCTTATGACACTACAAGCACAGCGTTCACATGCTTTGGTTGTTTGGAACATCACAAAATGGTGACTCTTGACACCTTATAATTCTTTTAAAACTCAAGTGAAATGGCAACTCAGAAAAAAAAAGTCAAAATCATGCTTACAAAAGAAAATGTTAGACAAGCAAATACATGGACTGCTACTAGCTGCTCAGTAACATCCTATCTCGTCACCGTTTAATTATTCCAGTAATTTTTTTTCCCAAAAGTTGGAATAATGCCAACAGTAAGGATTTTACACACCCTGGGGAAAAATGCTGAGCAAATTGCAGCAGTACATCTGTTTTCAGAAACAATACAAATATGTTGCACTAAGTCACAATGAGGATAACGTTAAAAACATATTCAGTTTGGAAGTGATCCATTCTAACTTCCATAAGAAGTAAGCACTGTCTGATATTAACTGGAAGCAGTACGGATCAAGAGCAAAGGAACAAGACTTTTGTCTTGAAACCTTCTGTCACGTTGCTAATTTTGGGGAGTTCAGTTCCCAGACTTGGTTCCCCTCACAGTTTCTATTTTGTACAAATTATATCATTACACTCTTAACTGGAATCCTGAAGCTACTGCCATTTATCACTTCCTTGAATATGGGCTTTATAAAAGCAGTGAACTAGTTGCTTCTGCACATCTGCACGTACTACAAAAAGGTACAGCTATGATCCAACGATAAAAGCTGTTTCACCATAACATAAATCAAAGATAGATGCATCTAACTGACAAAGAAATAGGAAACAGTTACTGAACAAAAATATTCCATCTCCCTGACCCTTCTAACCTTTCCTTCAGGTCATCCAAGCAACGCTGCAGATGAACTTCTCCTGCTGTCACTAGCACATGCTCTCCTGTCTCCTGGATCAAAACTTGGACGCATGGATCAGCTTGGTTTAAAAGCTTCATTCCTCTCACCAGCTGAGGCATATCACCTGGCAAAAGAAGGTATTATTAACAAAGTAACACCGAGGAAGGAATACTTGAAGACAAACATATTTAAGTTGAGGAAACAGTAATGCTCATTTTGTTGGGAGTCTAAACACAAATGCATATCTGAGAGCTTATCTGAAAGTTTGAGAATAACTTTTAAGTTCTAGGGTGTTTTTATGGCAATTTTTTTTTATATAACAATTCTACTTTTGAGACTGCAGAGCAACAACCAAAGACATGAGCTACAATCAGAATCTGTCTCCAAGAATTTACATATGGTTAAAATTCACGTTACACAATCATTACAATGATACAAATTAGGATGGATTGCTATTTTCTGTTTTATGAGTTTTGCAATAGGTTTATCATGTCATACTCCACATGGACTACTTATAAGGCATAGAAGATTGAATCAAGTACTAGAAAGATTTAAACTGGAAGCCACTGAAAAACTTTAATGCTATTACAACCTGAAAAGGAAAAAAATAAAAAAAATCAGGAATCTGTGTGGTTTTTGGTGAAACAAAACAGACATCACTGAAATGAAGGTGTTTTAAAAGAGCTGCATTGAAGTTAATGAACAGTCACAGCTGAGTCAAATTTGGCTTGTCCACATCAAACCTATGCATAAAACAGCATGTCAGCAGCCCTTCATAATTAATAAAAAAATCATCATTCCTTTTTCTTACTTTACATATGGGGTAAAAAATACCAACAGGCTTTCAAGGAATGCAGATCCATATTCAGAAGGAACAGTGACGTTATACTTGTCATTCTCTTGGAGACCATTAAAAGAAATATCATATTTATACTAAGCTTTTAAGTGTATAAATGCAAAGTAATTTAGAAAACCAGAAATTAAACCATAAACAAAAAGAAATAGTACTATTTCACATGGCCACCACAGTGAAACAATGACATTCAAATTTGTATTCTGCATTTAAGCATTCTGAAAAGGAGGAACGGCTTTTCTTTCTTTAAGGGTTTACAGTAATCATATAGGCACCCACATGAGCCAGCATGCGAGGGTCACCCCAAGACTATATGCAACTCAATAGGAAATTGATCACTTTCAAGCTGAGCCTCCAATGGCCTAATCTTGCTTGTCTTCTCATACTGCAAGGAGCAGAGGACTTTCAGACACTGTCACAGGTATAGATATCTTTGAGACTTCTGTCTCTCTAACAAATTTGGCTCAAACAATAGATTCAGGAGTTGCTGAAGGAAGGAGAAGTTGGTGATTAAAGAATGATACAGCTTCATCTCCTCAATGAGTAAAAAAACCACCCTAGAATTACACAGTAATTCTAGAATTATACTCCTGAACAATTTTCAACTTAATATCACACTTACTAGAGCTAAAAACTTTAAATATTTCCAAAACTGCTTTAACAAATGAGGATATACAATATAGAATTAGCTATTACTCAAACATGAGACAAATATCTGCTAGACTCTCCTACTACTTCAGAAAAAAATTAAAAACTGAACAACAAAAAAACCATGTAACTTTAATGTTAGAGAATTTTGGACCTGAATTGGAAGCTAGTTATTTTGTTTCTACTAACACCACAACAAGAAATGGAAATTGGACTGAAACACAGCCAGAGATATGCTACTCTGGTTGGGGGTAGTGGGAAGGAATCAATTAGAAACCCAAAGTAGTAGAAATACTGCAAATCTGTATCAAGAGCTTAATGATATAGCACAGAAGAATGGCAACAGAAGTGAAGAACAAAGATACGCTTTACTTACCTTCACAGTAAAGGAATACTGAAATGTTAGCATCATGTAGTGTCCTACTTGTGATATAGCTAAGTGACCACAAAATGTGCAGCAAGATCTTCTGTAACTCACCCCTTACTGAGACATGGGCAAACCAGCTAGAAGAATTCACTAGGACAATGAAATATGTCCATCTAGATTTATTTGGTTTGTATTGGACCTATCACTTAATTTAATGGATAGAACATAAACTAGCTCAATCAATGAGAGAGGGAAGCTGAGCTGCTGTCACACTGAATTCTCCTTTCAAACTTACTTGGATGTTTTGGTTCAACAGCTACCCGCACAATTGGCGTAGCCTCAAAGTTGAGAGGTGTAAAAGGAGGGCAAGCTGGTGATGTTGACAAAGTTGCAGACTTTAGCACAAAATCTTGCAGGCCTCCTATTCCTAAAAGAAATTGGAGGGGAAAAAAAAGAACAGAAAAGAAAGTGTCATATGAAAAGAGACTAAATACACTATCTTCAAAAAAAGAAAAAAAGCTGAAGTTATTCTAATCACAAAATCAGAACTAAAAACTCCTCGTTGTTCTTATAAACTATTTGTTAAAATGTGTGCAGTAATTTTTCCCGATTCTCTATCATAAAAAAATAAAAAACAAACGTCATTACATCTAATGATGAACAGATTCAATACACATGTAATTTAATATGAAAAAATGGAACCTTTATTTCATATTCTATATCTGATTAGCATTTAAATTTGTATTTGGAAAATGCAGGAATGGATCTGTGCTCCGTCCTCCTCATTCTCTCCTAATGCCAGAGGAGGGATAAGCAGAGAAGCCCTTAGCCTCAGCCCTCCATTATCACCCTAATACTGTTCCAGGTTCTTTTTTGGCTTGGTCTTATTTATTTGAGAGCAGAAACAAAGAGAGTCAGCTTCCACCCTATGAGATCATGAGGGAGTTTAAATTCTGAAGAGCCTGTCTGCTGCAGAGTTATCATCTGCAGAATCGGGCTGTTTCTACAGCTCCGAAGGCCAAGTGTCTGCCCAGCAGGGTATGCCAAAATCTGAAAAGTCACTATTTAAGAAAACTTGCCTCAAAAATAACTGGAAGCAGAACAGCATTCAACAGCTTTAAATGCAAGATAGCAGATGCTAGTGAAAATAAATCCATATAAACTCTGTGTTGCACCTGACCTATGACCAGCATCTATTTCCTCTTTTTCACTTATTCAACATGTGGTTTGAATGAAAAACAAATGCTGCACCATCATCACCACCAGGGACTGAGTAAAGGGATGGTCAGTTTTATTCTGATCTTCTCCAGCTGGTAAAAAGAAAATATTTAAAAGGGAGGTGAACAGCTTCTTTTCACAATGCAGTGTGAACCAGAGCAATCAAGTTATCAAATCTCGCATCAGACAGACTAAGCCTTTTCTTGACAGACTTTACAGCATTCTTACTACCATGAAGAAAATCTAAAACTCTCTGCTCTTGTTTTTTTTTTTTTTTGAAGGCAAAAGTACAAAATTTATACCTGTGTCTGGCAGCAATAAAAAGGATCTGTTTCCATGTAAATCTGTTCGATTTACAGCCTGAGTATTTCGACTGCTTAACTGCATGTGCTAGCAGAGAGCAGCGCTCAGCCCCGGTAATCCATTTATTTTAATGAAACTATTGGTAATGAATGTTGGCAAAATAAAAAAAGAAAGGCAAAAAAACAACACACCCATCAAACCAAAGATACAAACTTCTTGGATAATTCTTGCATTACATAATTAAAAGCAAATGCTAACATTTTCTGAATAATACTACAAGAAAACATAACATAGCTAATTCCAAAGTACCACATAAAATGCCAATAAAAGTATTCTACTATTATGCTGCTGCATCAATCTTACCACTGACCCCACTGAAACATTCTACTTGATATTTAGCTTATGGATATTAATGTTAACTGGTTGAATGGACTTAGAAAAGCCACTCCAAAATTATGCTTATACATTTGCCACCACTTTTAAGATTTTGATGTGTTCAGCCCTCCTTTGTTGTACAGTTATTTTCAAAAAGAAAGGAACCATAGAGAAGAAAAATCTGCTTATGCAAGAAATATGAGAAAAGCCAGTGCTCTTATGTTTTAGGTGAGATGAGAATGAAAGCAGCATGAGAATGAAAGCAGAAATACAGCACTGCAAGTATTTTTAAGTGCTTATCTCTCAAAGAGCAACCTAGTCCACTGTGCTCTGTCACACAGCTAAACTGAGATGCCATTAGGTAGTTTGTTGCACACTGGTTTTATTTATTTTATTAAGATAAGGTGGAGTTAAAATATCTAGGGAAACTTTTAAATCTGAGAATTAACATGATCAGGAAACTGCTTCTTTTTATTAACTCTGCCTTGTGATAAATCATGTAAATTCTGTACAAGAGTAAATGCTGATGTCTGACTCCTCTGAGGAGCGTGTAAACTTCAAGACACAACAGCTTGTACGTGAACCCCTTACCGGAAATATCACATATTTCATTATATACTGTGCAACAGCCTTCACTTCCCAGAACAGAGTCAAAGTACCTTAACAGATTTTGTAATGGATGGCAATGAGCCACACCTACTAAACGGGTTACTACTGTGTATATCTTTATCCTTTTACTAGAAGATAAAAACAACACAGTAAAATCAGATAATGATATCATGACAGGACAAGGGGAAATGGTTTTAAACTGGAAGAGAGCAGATTTAGACTAGATAGTAGAAAGAAATTCTTTCCTGTGAGGGTAGTGAGACAGTAGAAGAGGCTGTCCAATGAGGTTGGATGGAGCTGTGAACAACCTGGTCTATGATTCTATGATTGAAATCAAAATTTAAGACAAGACTCCATATATTTTTTGCTTCTGTGCCTCTCTGGTAACCACTACACTTTCAATGCTAATTTGGCATCCTTGAAAGGTAAAGCACACTTTTCCCATTGAATTCAACTATTAGGATCCACAAGATAAAGATCGTTGCAATTAGTTTCTCTTTATGTCAAAAGACTTAGCATTTGATGCTCTTTCCAGACACAAAAAATGAAGCAGAAAGCACCACCATGTACAACTTTTTCAAACAGATAAGGAAACAATTCAGTTTGCAGCTTCAAAAATCAAACAAAGAAGAACGAAAGCTGATTAAATGTTGACTTCTGCCACATTGTTACTGGCCTCAACATATCAGTTCAGTGGATCTTTATCCCACTGATGATATCACCACTTAAGAATCCTTGGCTGCACTGGAATGGAGACATGTCAAGCTTTGACAGTGTAAGGAACTAAGTAACGCCAAGAGCTCATGTTAATCTTCCCAGTAAGGCTCTGTCTCCACTGAAATACAGTTTCTTATCAACACTGTTTGTTTGGAAAGATTAGGACTTTACAATATGCAAAGCCTCCTGGTTTAAGCACTCCTGGCACTGCACTATGCATTAGTGAAGAAAGGCCACGCAAGCTCATTCATCATTTATGTAAAAGGAGGTGTGACGTAAGCTTTGGACATCTACACAATGTAACATCTTAAAATTAGTGTGCTCTTTTTTCTTTCCAAAGGGAGTTTACAAATACTAAGACCTTCCCAATTTTCTTTGGACTGTAACACAAATATCCTTTTCATCCTGCTGAGAGATCTTTTAAAATAATTATTTTTCAAAAGGTATTTAAAAACACACAGTAGGAAATAAAATTCACAAATCCACCTTAAAAATACAATTTGCTTTTAGACATTTTCTGCTTTTCCTCAAGATAAAACAGGCTAAAAGCCAACAATGACAAACAGAAGGGTAAAATACAGTTGCCAAATAATAATAAATTCATTAAGAAATTAATGAAAATAACTCCATAGCAATCATCATTCTCACCCAAACCTATCTAGAGAATTCCCTGTTGCCCATTATCTAACAAAAGAAAAAAGAAGTGGATTTTTGGAAGGAGGGACTGACTTCTGGTAGGAGTAAACTCAAACATCATAGCAAGCCTTTTTATATTCAAGATACCTCAAAATGTTTTACAGATTACTAGGATTAAATGACAGTAACTGCGGGGACTTTGGACAAGTAAGTAGCTACTATGGCTTAAGAATGCTTCGTATTATACATTTATTGCATGAGATTTTAAAGCATGTTTCCCTTGTGTCTCATGGGCACTGCACAGAAACACCTGAGGGCAGAACTTGACCTTTCTATATTAGAAACTGTTTCTGGAAGAGAAGGGAATGTAAATCAAGACACAGACCACATTCTAGTTGAGATTTCATCAACTTTTTCCATAATACAGACCACATGTTAGCACAGATTGCTCGTGAGCCTCCTCATCATCTGTGTACTTATCCCTCAATTGTTCATACTTGCTTCTGAAGTGAAATTGCTTGTAAAACAGAATATTGTACAGTATCTGCACGATTTTAGCTGCTCTCAGTACTTTATAATCATTTTACATAAAAAGTTAATTCAACATTTTCTTTTGTATTTCATTTCCTCTTTCCCTGTTTTTCTTAAGCAGAATTTCTAATGGTCACTGGTATCCAACAGATGTTAGAAGCCTTCATCTTAAGTTTCTTCTTAAGCTTCAAAGAAGTCTACCTAAAAATTCTACCTAAATGCTAGAGATTAGCAACCAGACACTCAATTCAGTTCCCCAATACAAGGGAGTTAAGTTATAATTTCATCGTAGAACTTTTCTTGTAGGATCAGTACAATTTGAGGGTAGGTTGAGTGTTAACTTTCTGATCAGATGAAAGTAAACCCACGTTATAAAGAAATTAATTCCCCAATGGACACAATTACATGATAGAACGTTAAATGCAATAAGCAACTTTTGATGCAAGAAGCACCTCAATGCTCTACTACTGCATCACTGAGCAGTAACAAAAGATGCATAGCAAACCACTGAGTTCTTCTAGAAAAAAACCTAGTAGCTTATGGAACAAATCTTTGTGTCTGCTTTTGTAAGACAACACAAGGAAAGCAACAGTGTGACCTAAAACACAATCCACTAAGATTTCCCATTGCAAGATTACAGTTTCAAAGAGGATTGCAAACATATATAATTAGTAAACAACTATCATTTATCTTGTGCTGAGATTCTCTAGAAAATACACTATATAGTTGATTATACATTTAGACTGCATGATAACATATAACAGTTCCAAACCGCTGATTGAGCAGACAATTGTAATTAGGATATTTCCTACACTTTTCTCAGGCTAAAATAAAAATATTTTAAAGGAAACTATAAAGCAAATCATAAAAAAGAATCACACACAGCCCTTTATATTAAACAGTAAAATATTACGAATGATGAGATGAATGTAGAGCAGGCCCACCTGCACTCAGTTTTCATTTAGAGTCAGCAATTTCATTGATAAAGTACAAATTTACCTTAAAGTAAACAGAACTAAACAAAACTCAGTTCACTTCATGAACCTGATTTCTGCTTTTACAAATAGGTATAGCCAGAACAAAATATGCATTTCCTTAAGTTGCTCAATGAGACAAATAGAGAAGATCAAAGTATTTCAGATAATGATAGCTCTGTTATGCTACAGAATTACTTGCTTTGGCAAGTCATACTAACCTTTGGAGCTCAGAACTAAAGGAAATGATCTTGTTTTTTAAATATTGTCAGTTCAACTTAACTTTAGTATAGAAACTTAGAAAATCCATGCTTATATCTGTAACTCTGCTGCATTTCTCCTTGCTTACTATGAAAACAATGCACTTACTGCTGGCCCGTGGCTTCACCAGAAATAAAAATGAAGCAAAAAAAAATCTTTACCCCAATTTAAGTTACTTCAATCTTTTAATCATAAAGCACTCTTGATATAGACACTGAACAGTGTGACTTCATAAAAGTGTTAGTTGTTCTACTCGGGAGAACAGATGTTTTGCCCAAGCCCATGCATTCTAATTCCTTTACATATAGTAGCTCAACTTCATGTAACATGAAAGCAGGAATACCAAACAACAATAAATATGCGGACAGATTGTTGTACAGTGTGACAACACAGGCACTGGAACTAACTTCAGTTACCCTGTACATCGAATTAATACTTCCATTACTGCATGTGGAAAGCATTTAGCACCATACAAGAAGTCTTCAAGGGTCTCTGAAACACCAACCAAGTTTTACATTCATAATTACTTTGAATAGATGATTTTAATTTGACTTGACAGCAACCCATTTGAATTTACTTAATTTCTTTTTAATGACTACCAGAACTTTAGGTGCACTTCAACACAGATGTCATCCCAAACAAATGGAATTTAGAAAAGGTTGTTTCAACATATTTACTTTGATAATCTGGAAACCTTTTTTAAATATTGATTTGATGTGTTTTTAATTAGCAGTAATAAACGAGCTTTAGTAAATAAACCCATGAAATTGCATATTGTACTGGAAAACAGAGCAGCTCAACTCATATGGAACATCTATGCACAGGAAAAAAATTTGCCCAGCCATCCTCTAAGGAAAAAGAAAAGCTTCCAGAAAACAGAGCATCAATTAAGCTCTCTGAAGCACACACACAGCTCTGTGGAGATGAGAAATGGGTTACAAGTGTCGCTTTGGATATTTCTAGAAAGCTTTCTTACTTTGTCACACAGATAAACAACGTACACTAGTCGTGTCCTGATGATTTCCACTGGTGTAGTGGGAGAAAAATTTCAAATGAAACAAAGTTAAAAAAAACAAACCTTTTTAATTTGTATCTCCTATAGCTAAACCCTCCAAGACTCCAGCTGTAATGCTGATACCTACCTAGCAGAAAACAGAAAAAGATGGGCCAATTACTCTTCATAACACTGGCTATATACATAATTAAAATTTGGTAATATATTTTACCCATGGAAAAAAGGTCAAGAAAAATAAAGAAAAAGTTGAAGTATTTGGAAGATTTTTCTTTTTTGTTAGGCTTGATATCAATATCTAACTAAGTTTGCAAAAGGAAGTTATACTAAAAGATACAAATTACCAGAAGAGCAAGAAAAGTCTACGCTGCAGAAGTCCCCCAGCAAAGACATAGTTTGCATTGGTTATGTTCTGGAAATAAAAGAAAATTCAAAATATTTCATATAGTAAACATCTGATTCATTCTGATTTATTCTAAAATCAGATGAGTTATAGCATAGCCTAAAACCAAACTGACCCTTAAGAGAAAATGCCATTTTATTTGTTATCCAGTTGTAACAACATATCCTGAAAACAGGCAGACTTCATGCACATATTGTTTTCTTACGCTGTAGATTCTAAGATGTAAGATGTTACCAGATGTTACCTCCCAAAATCAATTATAAATGGTGTTAAAATTAATGAGGCCTTCAGGCACTGATCTTGCAACGAATTCATTGTAATCTGTAGGTATCTTGGAGGTTTTGACATGTCTGTCTAGAAAAGGCAACATGAACATAGCGGTACAACTTCTGCACTACACACACAAGGCACACGGGGAATTTCAGAACTACTACGACTAATGCCAATTAGAAAAGACAACGATAACTTAAAAAGCTTATTAATTTTACTTCAGTTTTGTGCTGCATTTTAGAATTTGTTTAATTGTAGGATCCCAACATATTTGACTCACATCTCATGTATTAAAAAAAGAATCGGATATCTTTATCATTCAGTATATTCAGTAAATGCAAAGATATGACATCACAACTAGAAGCAGCAAACCAATTACCAAACGTGTTTAATATCCTATGGGAAATGTTCTACTGAATCACTGGCCATTTATCCTGTTAACTTGTAAGACATGCAAGTAACTAATTAAAATTAAGTTTTCTGAAACCTAACCCAATGCCTAATTTTCTCCATTACAGCAATCCCCACACACACCCCACTACATTTGACTATAAATGATTTCTGCTTATTTTGTTGCCTTGGGAAAAATGGCTTGAAGTGTTCCAAAGTACCATGAATAATGGATAATTTCAGTCTTCATTATACAGAAGCCGATGTTTATTTTAATTACAATAATTTTCAAGATGATAAAGGATAACATAAAATTTGTCTTGAAGCTAAAAGAAACCTTTAAATATCTGATCTGTACTTACATGAAAAAAACATTCTGGGGAATATTTAATTAGAATAAAGATTTTAACAAAAGAAAGTACCTTTCCATTGCCTTGGATAACAACTGCTTGACACAATGAGCATACAAATAGATGGCGTGAGATGAACAGGGAGTGCCTTTGACACACTTGTTGTATTAGCAACTTCCTAAGTTGATGATAGTAAGTTATTTATAACTAATTTCAGTTTAATAGCAAAATAAATTCAGAAATAAACTGAAATGCATTTAGATGCAAAAAAAAAGTTATTGCTGCAAAACAGCCCATGACTGGGACATAAATACTCGCTCACATTGAAAGGAGATGCGCTCTAAACACCATCTCACAACGTAGCTGGAGTATTTTTAGTGAACAGTAAAGGTGGGTTCCAGAAAGTTAATTAAAAATCCACAAATTAATCATTAACATTGCCACTTCCCTCCCTCCAATATCTCATTATTTCAGTGACTGTATTACTATTCAAATTCATAGTCCATATAACTTTGACTTCCTAGCATATTCGCTTTTATTAACCTTAAGTTGAGAGGAAATGGGAAAAAAATATACAGAAGAGATCATTTCTAAGATATGAGAATTCTTAATGACAGTGCAGAAGACCACATAACTGAATGGAGTTTTAAAACGTCCTCTATTTCAAAATGGAGAAATTAAATAGAACTAATCTTGCTTGTTAATGCTGCTTACAAAAGGCTCACTACTGAGGCTTAATTTTACTTACATCCCACCAGTCTAAATGCAGTGATAAAATCCAGTGTTCTCCTCAACTGTTAAAGGCATGAGCAGAAGAGAGACTGACAGAAGGTTCTGGGAAGGGAGCCTGGAACTTTAACATCTCCACATCTGAAAAACCTTTCATGTTTGATTTCCTTTTCACAAGTAATAACATCAGTCACTGAGTGCCTCATTTGCATTAGCAGATAAAAGGGGAAGAGACCCAACTCCAAAAGGCACAGTCTAAGAATGCCATCCCACATACAGCTAAGATGACTAACAGCTGCCATCAGAAAAGCATCTTGCCCCTTATGTCTGACTTCCCTTAGCACCAGTTACAGCATTTGGCAGACACTCTGTGAGCCAATTCAGGAAACTAAACACACAGAATAAAACTAACCTAATAAAAAGGCAAATGTGCCATCTCATCCAATCCTCACTCATTCAAGTAATAAAGCATGATTTTTAGTAGATAATGCTTCTGTCATGCTGCCCAAGAAAACGTAAGTCAACACATGAGAGACAGTGAGACCCCTAAAGCCTCATGAAACCCAACAGGAACAGAGGTTTAACAGCACATTATAAAACAGCTTAAGAGCCTTATTTTTCTGCCCATTAATGTAGTACATGGAGCTAACTACTTACCAAAGAATCATAGCATCATTAAGATTGGAAAAGACCACTAAGATCACCTAGTCCAACCATCAACCCACTGCACCACGCCCACTAGCCACGTCCCTCAGTGCCACGTCCAGCCTTTTGTTGAACACCTCCAGGGACAGTGACTCTACCACCTCTCTGGGCAGCCTGTGCCAATGCCCCAGTGCCTCACCACTCTTCTGGAGAAGAAATGTTTCCTAACATCCAACCTGAACCTTCCCAGAGCAATTTGAAGACATTGTGGTCCAGAGACGAGTAAGTTTCTTTCCATGTTTCACTGTCACCCCCTCAAGACAAAGTAAAGCACAGAACGTCAGCTGCTTTTCTGAACAAAAGAAACGAGGCTATCTGCCACTGCTAGGTATCAGCTTTAAATGCACTGGAAGAGTTCTGGTGTATGGCTTTCGTTTCTACTGAAAACTTGTGGATTACATAAGTGACTTTCTTAGTTGAGAAGCACTGTTTCCAACACAGTATGCCATACATCCTGATGGGATTGTGCACACAGAAGAATCTGTTTAACACGGTGTTTTTAGTCTCCCTTCCAAAGAAAATGCAACTCCTGTAATCACACTCTCCCTTCAATGACTTTTAAACATGCTGTCAACTTCCACTAAGTTTAACCATGACCGAGAGGAGAGGGTTCAGATGTAATTATGATTCCACAAGTTATGTAAGAATCAACGAATAACTACTGAAGGGAGACCAAAATCAGTAAGCTCACACACCAAAAAAAAGGGGAGGCAAAGCGCAATGATTACATACCCTGCTTGGAAGCAGCTGCTGGCGAGCAGCATGCACATCCTGGCTGGCCCACTGGGATATGCACAACGTAGCATGGGAGCAGCTTAGCAGGAAGCTGAGCATTTTAAGGACAGCAGTCTTTAGGAAAATTCAGGCTTTGTTAAAGTCACTGCTCAGAGAGCTTGGTTCTTGAACGTGCCACAGAACAACTACTCTTCTGTAGAAAAGCCCTGAAAGCCAAAACCACCAGGATTTCATACATTTTAGATCTGTTTTGCATGCTTCTCAAGATAGAGCACTTTGCATCAATAAATCACATAGGCTGTCATTGGAACTCATCAGATGTGCTTTCAACTTCCTTGTCCTCAACAGCTCCTGCAGACTAGAGAACAGGGAACCAGTTTGACTGCCATTGCTGATATTTTGAAGACAATAACTGATGTAACAAGAAGTACCAGCAGGTTCACATTTCTGTTTAGATTAATGGGTTCACAGTCATGCAACACACAATGGTAACCAAAAACTTTAACATTGAATAGAACAGTATTTGTACAATTTTTATTATATGACACTACCAAAGCAACTAGGACTTAGACAAATACTTGTTCCCTAATAACATATTTCAGAAGTACAATTAGTCACTGAAATTAGACTTCTATCAGAGTTTGCAGCGATGATAATTTAGCCAACAAAGCTTAAAATGATAGGAACAAATAAACTGACCTATTCTCAATGCATTAACTTAATCATGCATCTGATTACACATTCTGAGTGTGGGTTTTCTGTTTTCCTCCAGAAGTACACTGCCTTGGTTCTGGCCAACCTATGCTGAAGTCCTGCGTGTTTACACCAATACCACGTGCCTTGAAAACCCTGCCAGCTTCCAACTCATTCAGATGACAGAAAGCTCTCAGCTCTTTAAGGAAAAGCTCTCAGGTCTCAGCTGGGGTCCTCATCTTCATAACTATTCTTTCCTACTGAAATCTTACAGTCTCCATGTAGACAAACCCAGAACTAAGGATGGCAATACAAAACATTCACTATCAAATTAAATGAATTACCTACCAAGTATGTATGCCTTAAGAATGGCTGCCACACACAAAGCCCTGCTAAGAGTCCATGCCAGTTATGACAGGAGTGCAGTCTCAGAAAAATGGAACCACTTATTTTTTAAATGAGTGGCCTGACTTTTGCCCAAGTACACAGCACACCTCACTGAAGGAAATAATATAGTAGGGAACAAGAAGAGTTAGAAAAGAACCAAGTTTCTTTTAGTCTTATATGATGCAGAAAAGTACTTACATTTAGTTCTATGCCAATACCAGAATTTCCAAATACTGTCAAGACACAGCTGTTCTGTATCTTAAGACAAAAACTCAAAAGCAGTAATCTCTTAAACATTACTCTTGGCTACTATAAGTGGAATAAAACAATTTTTTCTTATAAGCAAGTTCTTAGAAATGTCATTTCTGAGACCTGTAAGGGCCCAAGAAGTCTCCTCTATCCTTACTGTTCTCAGTTCCTGCAGTTCTGATAATAAATTAGAATAGCTATTACCAGGTAAGTAAAAACAGCACTGAAAGTTACACAGCTCAGCTTGCAACCTCTGCAGAGGAATATCTGTAGTAAATATAATCTTTTCCAGTCATTTACTGAATGATAAACAGTGATTACACAACCTAAACTTTGAGTCTCAACTACCCAGTGCTGCCCCTATAGCACTTGCTAAGCAGTGCTCCACAGTTGGACATCAGTTGATACTCCTAAATATAGCTCTGCCTTAACTCCCCCCCCACAGCTCACAAGCCAGACAAAGCCAACTTTATGACTCACACCCTGATACAGGCCAAACAAGCCTCACAACACTTCTGCAATTTAACACGAAGCATGAAACAACATCAAAATCTCAGAAAATATTTAGAAAATAGCTCCCTAAAACAGCCTTTTTAAACAGTCTCTTGACTTATAACCCTCCCATTTTTGGAACAGATGATTTCTATATTTCATGTGCAGTGGGGCTGTATGCAGAATAAATTCCAAACTGCTCTTCTTCGCTCACACCCCCATGCCCTCACTGGAACTCCCTCCTGCTTCTCCCAACTCCTTGAAGAAATTCTGGTAGCAGCAGACAATGGAAGCAAAAGAAATATGCAAAGCAATGAAAGACTTTTGTGGCTAGCTCAAATACAGAAGTAGAGGCATTTCACAACCACAGATGGTATTTATTGCAAGAATGCTGTATGCTATGAGCACTGGGTCTATTACACAATAAGATAAACACTTTTTCACATGTGGGTATGAAAGCACATACACTGCTTCTTACTCCATTACACAGGAGGCCCAACTAAGATTATGAAGTGTTCTAGCAAGACTGTAAAATGTATTCAAATAAATTGCCCTCGTGGATTAGTGGTTTATATTGCATAAACAATGGCAGCTGGGAAAAGGGCTTTTGAATTTGCTTAGGATGTCACTAACTACAAGATCCTCAGAAGCAAAAATATTTTGTATTATTAATATGATTGTCAAGGTAGGCTGGTTGTGTTCTTTAAGAACGTGTTGGGAAAAGCACATTGCTCTAATTGAGACTGCAAAAAAATAAAGCAGCAGCACTCCAAATGAGGGCTGGCAGGAGCTAAACTACATTAGGAACCAACATCCACACACATTTCAAATAACTCTATGATTATCAAAACCGGTAACTTAATAAGCTTATGTAAATTCTTACACCCTCCAATACCGTGGCAATTCCAAACTCTGGTAGAAGCTTGGGCCAAAAGACACTTATGAGACATCATTCCTACTGAATTTCTGTTTAGCTATTTGCTAAGAAGTATGCTAAAGGACAGCATGCTTGATACTGTGATGGAGATCTACATTCTTTAACTACTTTTGCTATGAAGCCAAAAAGCTCAACTCATCTGACAAAAACTGAGCTTCATCTGACCAGAAGAGCTGCAGTAGCAGCCAGCTGAAAGTACACGTTTATCAAACATCACTACATGACTCAAGTACACCATCACACAAAACGTACTTCCTACAAATAACATGAAAGAACTAAAAATTGTTTAAGAACAGAACACTTTTCTGCTTTACTAAGTACAGATATCCCTCAACAGATTTGATGTATGGTGTCTGTTAAAAATTTGAATTGCTATACATGCATTTACATGTATTTTCAAACGTGTCTGCATAGATCCGCTGACATCAGTGTCACAATACTACACAAATATTGTCTACAGAAATTCTGCTTTTTTTTTTTAAATCACACTGAAAAACACTTCAGTGTAGTTAATTAGCATTGACTACAACAACTCAATCCCAAGTTTTTTTTCAATATGTGACATGGGAAAAGGGCAGATATCTGCAGAATAGCTGTGTGCTTATGTAGGTTTATACATACACAACAGTTTTTCCTCAGAAAACTGGGATTCTTCAGGTGCAACAGTGTGTTACCTATGTACTTCAGGGTGACATCTGCACTAAAATGAGAACGGTTAGTTGTTTGAGCTCAGTACACTAAAATCAACATGCTTAAATCAGTGGCAGAGAAGAAAATTTTTCTGTGTTAAGCATATGCGAGGTTAATGCTTCTTTTCTGGATTGGTTTTCCACCCATTAGTGCTCCGTGGAAATCTGCAGTCAGAAATACTTAGAGAGACAATAGCTCCCCAACAGCCATTGAAATGTTCTATTTGTATATGTGAGTAATAAATTTCAAACCTGACTCAAGAGTCACACGCATCCATTGGGACAGCAGAACTGTTAATACTTTGACAATCAAATCACACAGCACAGCTTCAATTTCATATACATTATTTTGAATACTACCTGCATATGATCTCAAACTAAAATTTAGCTGTTCAAAACGTTGGAGCAATCTCTGATTTGACTACCTTAAGTTATCCCCCGTTTTAAGCCTGTAATTAGGGTAATTATTCTGTACCTACTCCTGAAATTAGACAGTTTGTATTTTAGAAAACCCACAGCCACATTAAACAAAGGAAACATTCTTCTAAAAGAGCTTTTGGAAGTTTAATTTTCCAGCACGCTATTTGTGCAAAGGGGATTCTCCAGCAAACTTAATTCAGAAGTAGGAAATCAATTCTAATGCAGTTTTGTACAGAGGAATAAAAAAATTTAGTTACATAGCCTACATATAGATCCTTGTTAAACCAGGTCATTTACACCTCCGCTGAAAACTCAACCTTAAACACTGATTCCTCAAATGATGCATGCCTGTCGTATCTCTCGGCCATTCACTTTGGTGCCCTGCTGTCCTAATTCATTCCTGAACTGATGTTTCCCAGTTCATCATGCAGCACGTCATAGCAGCACTCACAGGCTGGATAGTCTTAGCTATGGAGCTCCAAAAGCTTGGAATGCAAAACCAAAGTTACTTTGATTTATATATCATAGATCCTTATTTATTAGCAGATGCAAAGATCTCTTCAGACAATCTTCTACCAGGCAAGTCAGATATATCCTCTCAGACCCATGTTTGTAAGAAAGGAGAAAGCACACAGCTATATCATAAACAGTCACTGAGCAAGCTACTCATTCTACTTTAAAGCAAATACTACTAGTTAGAAAACATGAAAACAAACAAAGAAACTAAGAGCACAAAAACATGACGCATATAATTTGCACGAGTAGGCTGAGGAATGGAATATTTTTCAGGCTCTTCACACGAAACCTTAAGGAACTTACCCAGAATCAGCTGTGATCTCAGTGTGCTGGACAAATTCCCACATACAGCATTATGGATGTGAGCTCAGGCAATGGCCTCGGAACTTCACCTTAAGACTTCTATTACCATTCTACGTCGGTGGAAGTAACTACTTCAACACTCCTGTTCTCATACAGCATTGAAAAAATACAAGCTACGTTACCCAAATAACTGTTTTCCTTTATGAAATCGAATATATTCATGTATAAATAGAGGGAGAGACTGAAAACAATGCACCAATGCTGACTAAGGAAGTATAAAGTACTGGGGAAAATCACCATCCTTGCATATTAATTTAAAGAGACATGAAAAATCACACCAACCAAGCACTCACATAGAAGACTTGGAAATTTTGGAGATAAGCTCGTAAGTATACGGGATCTAAACCCACAACAGTTAGCTACTGAAAGGCTGAGTAAGGTCTGCCTGGAGGCAACGACTATACAAGTCAATTCTCCACCCTCACACAAGAAAAAGGAGTTGTCTCCTAAATTCTGATCCAGGCTACGTTCTCAGCAACATACATTCGTGTAATAATAAGCATCTAATAAATCTGAAGCCCCAGGCAAAAAAACAAAATAAAAAAAATCAGTTCTTTCTGAAGCAAAGAGGAGTGATAAACAGAAATGACTGCCTGCACCTCAACCCTCTGTGCAGCCTATTTCTGGATCTGTTCTACTCAGCAGCTCAGAGCACGTGCCTGCTGCTGTGCCGTGTGTGAGCTCCTTCAGGCAGCAATGGAATGAAATCGCCTTGATTCTTCTGCGTCCTGCTGCTGCCCACAGGCACACAAGTAGCAACAACAAACACCAACAAGTCTGGGCAGTTTTCCTCCTGGTTTGGGAAACCTCAAGCATCAGCAGTACCCGTCTGCATACAAACCTTAAGCAATCAGGAATGCTCACCTCAGGTTCGGAAGATTATCTAGAAATTAATTTTCATTTACATGAAAGCTCAGATTTTGCAGATGATAATAGCTCAGAGTTGCTTAAAAACTGATCAACATACTTCACTGCATTATCTCCGTTCCTCACAATACAGGATTTCAGATAACACTCAAAAACTTAATTATTTGAAAATTTTGACTTCGCAATCCAGTGTGGTCAAGAGCAAATCTAAAGGCATTTCTGGCCTGGAACATAATGTGATTTTATGATAAATTATCCCAATACAGCTCAGTTTTTAAATATGACAAAAAACGTGCATACCAGTGGAGAGACTAAACACATTTTTAAGATCTCATAATAACCCCTGAAAATTTGAGCAGAGAACATTCCAGAAGCACTACAGAATTCAGAAGTGGTTTTCTTCAGAAAGAATTACTACACATGTGATTTCCTTTTATAGTCTTAAGAAGCTATGCTCAGAAAAACAGAAAAAATGAAGCTACTGAAAAAGCCACTGAAAATCTTCAATAGAAACTTAAAAACAACCATTAACTTAAGGCTTTATAAGGAAACTATTAGCCATACATGCTATTCCTTCCCAAAAAAACTTCAGCTACATCAACAAAGACAACGAAGTCAAAGTGTTACAACTCTGACCTCCGCCTTGTCTTATTTTTTTCCTCTCCATTAATCTATGTATGCCCTAGTGATACACTGATATTGGTTGGAAAACAAGATAATTAATCACTTCTACTGCAGTCCAGCTTGTGAAGTCAAATCCCATGAAATGAAAGCACAAATAAAGCAATTAGCAGAAACGGTAAAGCAAACTTATCAGCAAAATACACTTCCAGTGTCACCTGATGCGAGTGCATCAGCTGTGTGCCATGCTACGTTACACTGCCCAGTGAGTACGGGTACGTTCCTCAGCCTGCCTGGAACAACATCATCCAGAGAGCAGGCACTGCAGGAGGACAAAATCCACTACAGCTAAGACAGAGCTAAGAAAATGGTTGCAGTATCCAGCATTGAAAAAGGCCAAATTACAGATCAACTACTGCACCCTGAGCTCAAAGAAGCAATTTAAACATACTCAATTTTTCAATTATTTAACTATTTATAAAAACACCCATTGGTAGGAATTCAGTATAGATACAACAAAGCCAGGTAAACGCAATGGTTCACAGACATAAAGCATCGTTCAATAATAAAATCTTTTCAATTAAATATCTTTTCCTGACCAATGCCAGATTACAATGCAGTAGTTAAAAATTAAGTTTTTATTTTAATGAGGTTGTAAGATGGCAGTTAGCAATTCAATCCATAAGTGTTCAAAAGCGAAGACAAAGGTTTGAGTTTTCTTTGTTTCATTCACTATTTTCTGCTGATTTCAGTAACATTCTTGAGAAAGACTGCCCTCCTGTGTTCACTGATGGATGCTGAGATGAGACCGCCCATTCAGCTGGGATCACTTGGGTTTGGTCTTTGTTTTTTTGTTGTTGTTTTTTTTTTTTTCCCCTGAATGATCGCATCACTGATTCAGAGATTGAAATTAGCCCACTGAATGTTTGCACAGAAATAACGGGCTGGTGCAACAGCAGTACTGTTCCTAGGGCTTTCACATAAGGTGGTAATGCTTGCTAGTTGGCATCAGTCCTAGAAAGCCATTCTGGGCCTTTAAAATGGCACCGCTGCTTGCAGCTGCTCTTTGCTTTTAACAGAGGCTGCTTATTAAAAGCTCCTAAATTGTTCGATGAAGCCCTCAAGGAATAAAATGCTTGTTAGACACCTCGTAATGAGGTTAGCTGCACTACTTCATAGCAGCTCCTCACACTGACTGCAGCTGTACAGCACCTATCTTTAGAAATCCAGAAGTATCAATCCCTAACTACCTGGTTACCATCTTATACCGCTTAAGTTTCAAGAATCCTTCAATTGCTTTATAAACAATTAAACATTGAAAAGAACATTGTATGGGGAAACAAGCATTTCAGAAATGGAAAACAAACACCCTAAGGTCCTCACAGGCATTCATATAGGAAATGAGTTCATAGTGAGCTGACAACAGGAGCAACTTCTATCACTGCCTTTAACATCATCATTTGATCTATTGAAGAAAAAAACACTCCTAATTCCAACACTTGACTCACATGGCTAACTGCATTTCCAAACACGAGGAAGTCATCCAACCCCTTACGAGCACTACACCAATGCACACTGTTGAAGACAGCAGAAAACTTCCAGCAGTATTCAAACACACAGAGCACTGAAGGAAAAATCCAATATATTACATTAGCAAACATAAGACTATTGCTGTGGTACTTGTGGAGAGAGAGCAGTAAACACCTCAAGTTTCTGGATGCACGTTATTTGGAAGCCATGTGCGCACAAGCGTGCATACACAACATGCTCTGAGATACATTGTTGTTCACTGCAATAAAGTCTATCACTTCATGATCTTCCAATTATTAATGCAAAAATCTACCAGCAAAGAGTAAAAGAAACAACAAAAAAAAACACTATCATAACACTGACACAAATTTTAGAACAATTATTCATATATACATGTATATAATTATATATCCCCATGTATAAAGCCATGCTTTAAAAGCACTGCCACCAGTACACAACACATTCCTTTGCTTTCACATCAGTACTTGCTTAAATTACTCAGAAGTTTGCACCAGTACAGGAACTGTGGACCTTTCATCCTCTCATCTGCTCACGGCATCACAACAAACACGAATTCTTTTTGCCTACTTAAAAACACGTTTTTGCATCACCTCCAACAACTACTTTTGGTATTGAAACACTGGTTTTTTTTTTCTTCTGAACAGAAAGAAAACATCATTTCACCTTCAACTTTAGGACAGCAAAAGGAAAAAAAATAATTCCAGGCCAAACATATATAACAGAAAGGAATGAAAAAAAAAAAAAAAAGAAGCTGTTATGTGCATTTGAAGAGCAGGCGCTTGCTCAGCTTTAACTTCTGAGCCCAGATTATTTTTTTCCTCACACACTGCCTTCTAGTATTCCTTTGCCACTTTGAGGATCACCCACTAAGTTCTTTCTATCCTTTTCATCACATCAGAACCACTTTGGCGAAGAGTTCTGAGTGTTAATTCCAATCTTGAATTTCTAATGAATTCCTCCAAAGACAACAAACCTTGTACTGACATTTCAAACTTCCGTATTACTCTACTTGTATGTTTCTGTTTATGGAAAAGTCACATCCCATAGAGTAGTTTTCAGCAGTAGAGACGACTCACAACTTTTTAGTAGGGTGAACTGTTTATATCTCTTGAAATTTGGTCCAACTCAACACGAAAGATGTAACACAATTTTCAGAGTATATTCTTGACATGATGCAACTGTAGGAGTACTTACTACTTGACAAGCAGATAGATGTATCTATCAACATCGTTAGTATTAGCTGGTATTAAATGCTTAAATATGTTCTCCTTCCAACACTTTTTTGTATAATACAGCAATACTTTCACTGTAACATTCTGAAAACCATAATATATGCATTAAACAGTCTTGTATTTTGGTGTAGTTCACATTCAACCACAAATGAAAAAAATTCTAAATACTGTTTTTGATATTTAAAAAAAGACAAATGAGGGACAAAACCAGCAATGCATGTAACCAATGCTCTAGAGCAAAACTGTTCAAAATCTGGCACAAAAGGGCATAACTCAGTGATTGCAATGACTTATCATTCAAAAACATGTGCAAGGAAAATGTTCCAAATCTGCCATAAATGTAACAGAAATAATTTTTAGCACCATAGTTTTGAGCAGGCCCATTAAGAGAACTACAATTATCCACATCAGTAGAAAGGTCATACTACAGAGCTTCCACTGTTGCAAAAACAGTTATTTATAATCCTCACAATGTACAAACTATTAGACCTTTCTGCTGCCTTTGGCAGTTCCTGGCAGCGATGCTTACCTGGCAATATTTCAACCTGAAGATAACAGTAAATAAAGCTATTGTAATCCCTAGTTGTCCATTACTGATGCATTTTTTCCCATCTCACAATTAAAAGTTCGTAGAAAACACAACAATCTGAGTGCCTTCATTTTTTGCACATGCAACATAATTAAAATTACTCAAATTCATCTAGGTTCTCTTTCCTTTAATCATATCAAAACAAATCTCAATGCATTTTGGATGATGTAAGCATTCAAGCTCTAAGAAATTAAATCGTATTGAAGTCTTACCTAGAACATTTCCTGCAGGCACTTCTTCAAGCTCTTCAAGTTCTCTTCCCATGAGCAAGTATAGATTCTCCAACTTACAGCAAGACATATGAGGTACTAATGGCAGATCATCGGTAGCAGAACACTGGGATGACAGCTACACAGAATAAAACAACCAGTACTGGATATTTATCACCTACTACTGATACAAACCTCTTCCTGAAAGCCTACTTGAGCCTCAAAACTAAGAAATACATTCTAAAGTGTTTTCATTTCAAAAGTCAGACTTGTATACTTAGTTGTTTCCCTTCCAAGAATTCAGTTTTATAGCAAACGGTACCTGGAAAATAAAACACTGTGCTTGCTTTGCTGCTGTTGAAGTGCATACTACTTGTCTCTCACTGTTCACTGTCATTAACAGAACAAATGTTTTCAGGTGATTTCTTTAAGTGATTAACTTCATGATTGCAATCTCAATACATTTAACACTACTTTTTTCAATACCAGCAAAATCAGCCGAATATGCAAAACCAAAATATATCACCACAGTAACAGACTTCAAACGTTCTTTCAAACGAGCTCAAAGTTTTTACTGATTAGCAGTTAGAAGGATGAGAAGAAAACTTCCTCTATATATACTTCAGTAAGAAGCTCTTACTGGACTGGACAAGTTTTATGCTTTGCTTTAAAATCTGCAAACCAATTTTATTCATACAACATAAAATTCATATTGAATAGAAAAATAAAGGCAGTTTCATCCAGATGTAATGCTAGCTCCATTTTTGAAGAAGTGCTCCTGCTTTGGAGGTGCTCACATCTACCTTTGTTGTCTAAGACATTTCAAAGATACTAAGCAAAATTCAACACGAGCTGGAGTCAGCCATATCTAAAGAGCTTCACCTTCATCGGATTTGAAATAGTTACTTTTAATAACACATTGCAAGTGAAATCTCCAAGCAGATTTTTGAGGCATCACCTTCACATTCTATGATGAAAGTAAGATCATAAGTGCGTATCTGGTATTTACTAAAGTATTTCATCATCTTAAAGAATTAAGCTAAGTGAATGTTTTTTTTAAACACCAAATAATCAGCTGTGGAGACTAAGCAGGCAAAGTAGGAAAAAGAATATCAAAGAATCAACAAAACAGAAAATGCTGCACATCCATAAGATAATGACTAACAGCTTCCAGCCTCTCAGTAGTTTAACAGGTCTTAGAATACACTGTTATTTATGTTGTGTTCAAATCTTTACACAACTCCTCTGCCCATGGATGTGCAGCCACTACTATAGTAATTATTCTCATTGCAATGGTTCAGCATATAGCTGAAAGCCAAAGAATAAGTTTTCAAGCATCCTGTGTGCTTACAACTGTGTTCAGACCTTTTGTGTCTGTCTTTGGTTTCATAGGAAAAAAAAAAATAAATCAACACAAGGTTTTAAATCTAATTATCTTGAATCTAATTAAAAACAGATTATACGTGTATACATTTAACTGACATCTCTTTAAGGACAGCAGAAAGTAAAATATCTTTTATTAGGCACAGACAGGCTGTAATCCTTAGATTAAGGATTATGTATTTATCTATTCCTCTGAAAGAAAACATACATAGGCTTGAGATCTTCAGCTAAAAAGTAACAATAAAGAAAGTCCATACATTCTTCACAACAGCAACTTTATTACCACAATAAAATAAACACTAACTTCTATTAACTACTTCCCTAAGTTACACTGATTCTTCTTGGAATTTCTGATTTGACCTTTTTTGGAGTGAGCAATACATTAAAAGTTGCCAATATTTCAAAAGAATGCCAAGTTATGGTAACGTTTCACTGCCACCTCTTACCTTATGCAAAGACTCAGCAGGATCATATTTGGGTCCCAAAACAAAGATCTTTTGCCCTCTTCGTACCACACCACTGAACACTCTGGCAAAAGCAATGAAAGACTCCTTGTTGTCTGCTTCCTGTTTCGCTGCCTTTGAGGTCACGACGTCCATCTGATCAGGGAGCTGTTGCTCTTCACCTAATCAAAGTTATAAAAAATGTATCAAGTATAAAAGCAGCTTCTGTTTCATCAGCTGAAGAAAAACAAAAAATCAGTTACATGCTGTGGTATTACATCTGACGACACGCTGAAAGACAGAAAGAATCCTCCACTGTAACTCACAGTCCAGCCCCATTTATCAATCATTGCTTCTGTACCAATTTATTTTGAGCATTTTCTTCAAAAATACAACACATGCTCTCATAGAAGCTTTGGCATAAAGTATGTTAGCAACAAGTCCGTAACGCAAATCTAATAGCAGCAAGCCAAATAACCTCACACTATCCACATGGGCAAAAATAAACCATTCTGCATTCCTACTTAAAGTGAAAAACTACTTATTTTTTTCTGCAGAGCATCCCCTTAAGGCATCATCTACCGTCAAGTGACTCCAAGTACTGAGACTATGCACAATCGCTGGCTTATAAACAGGTATTCTTGACACTATTACAGCATTTATAAACTATCAGCCTGCCAGTAACTCCTTCCCCACTCTTCATTTAGTCCCATCTATTGACCTGTTCAGACTCGACTGTAGACTCTTCTCTGTAAGGTACACAGCTTCATAATCAGCCACTTGACAACACCCAGAAGCTACTATTAAATATACTGTTAAGAAAAACAGGTATCAGATCATTATATACCTTTCTTATCACCAGTGCTTCCAGTCACTTCAGATGAATTTTCACTTGGGGGCTTTTCAGAAACCTCCTTTCCTTGACTTGCTGCCATTTTTCCTGCATGCCTCTGTTTTGCAAGTTCACGTCGTTGAGCTATTTCTTCTTGGGTTAAAGGCCTAAATTGTATTTTAAAATGTTAGCATTTGGAAATTCCCTTTACTTTAAACTAAATTAAATCATACCAATTAGAACATTAATTTCAGGCTAAGTAAAAACTCACACAGAGTGTCTTTTGTCCCTGTGATAACACGTATTTTAATCCAGCTAAAATAAACAAACTATTCCTCTATCACGTTTAGAAAGAGGTTACCATGTTAAGCTTTCATACATTTCGTTAAAGTAAATGCAGCTACTCCCACTGATGTGTGAATTCTCACTTCTTCTGGAAAAGACTCAAGCCAATTTTTAAAATTGCTCTTTACATCACGTCCATTACATTTTTCTGAGCTAGAAAGACAGCTAAGACTAAACAGTGTGCAAACCTAGACTTATCTGTACCAAGCTGGTCAGAAAAAGTTTTCTTCCAAATATACAAGAATCAAATACTCTCATTTTAAATTACTTGTGATTTTTTTTTTATTTTTTTATTTTTTTAACTATTCTTGGTTGGTTTTACAGCAGGTGTTAAAGTGCAGGAAAAAGACTTTGCCTGCTATAATATCCTTCCCATGAAGTGACCAGTCCATAAAAGACAAGAGCCTTGACTGAAGCGACAACAAAGAAATGAATTTGAATGTTCTGATGCCATTTCTATCTGCTCACTGGTAATCACTATCTCAAAATAAAGGGCTTTAACATACGATTTAAAACAAATATGTAAATAACAAAATAAACAAATAGATAAAATAGTAATATTTAAGACAGGCGTTTTCACCCTTCCTTAAGGCAGCATAAAAAGATGTGCTTTTAAATACAATTCTTCCCAAGCAATTTAAACTGCAAAGTAGATACACATCCATAAAATCTAAAAGCGCTGCCTGAAGTTGTGGCCTTGATTTTTGAATCTGGCCCTAAGTGAGAATCTGTGAGATGAGGTTTTCTGCAAATGAAGCCCAAGGAAGCTCATTTCAGATACTGGACATCTGTCATTTCCAATCCCTTCTCTGCTTCTATTTCCCTCATAAAAGGGGACACATTCTTAAAAATACGAAGTTCTATTTAGAAAATTCAAGATCCTCTGTTTCTTGTGAAACGTGGTGTCAGGTGCCAACACCAAAAACATTTTCATTATTGTGGCTTAAAAGAATAGGAAAAAAATTGTTACACAGATTTTTTCTTTTTCCATTGGAATTAGAATGCTTTCAATTTATTTTTCCCTATTGTGAGCAATGGAAATATAAACTGCTTTCCAGCATCAATAAACTTATTTCCAAAATAAAAACAAATGTATTTTTTCCCGTTATATAAGTATTTGTAACAGACCTCCAACTTGAGATGAGACAGAAGAATTCTTTCTATCACCCACATGCACTTGTAGAGCACAAGCAGACCAACAAATCACAACACCTCAGGTGTTCGTTTCTTCTCAAGAAGTATAACATAATCCCATAACAAAACCCCGTCTGCATTTGCTAACGTGACGAGGGCAAGGACAACAGCTCTAAGTATGAAGATGCTGTAGGGTTCTTTCAGTACAAAGCACACAGTACAACCAGCAGAGCGCTACCATCAGAAGTGCTCTATTAGTTTTAGATTGTTTAGTAGCTGTGGACAAGGCACTGGGTCTCTTTAATTTCCACACTGTGAAGTGTAAATTATACTCCTTCTCTACAACAAAACAGTTCAAGATTTGCTCAACTCTCTTAGATGCAAAAGAGCCGCGTTTCTTCACCAAACGACATGTAAAAACCATCTTTAATTAATGAAGGAATCACATCCACATATTAGATCAACCATCCCAAATGACAAAGAGGGAAACAGCCCGTCATTTAAGGGTCCAAGTTTTTGTAAGCAGTAAGGACACTGCTTGGACATTTACTCTGCCCCTAATTGGATTAATGAGAAAGCTGTGGATAGATGATGTGCCTGAGACCAAGTCAGTCTCAATACATCTTTTATATCATGATATGTATGCCTTCTGTATATCATATATTCTGTAGGAAACTATTTAAAAAAAAGTTTTACAGAACACTTCACTTTGCCAAAATATTTTTTAGAATTCAAGGAAATCACTTTGAACAGTTCTTGTACTTAAATCAAATCCAAACAGTAAACTCAAAAGACCACAAAAACTACCTTTGAATTAAAAATATCTCTAACAATTACTAATAGTCACCCCTAATCCGCCAAGGATAAAATGCTAGAATTTGAAACAGTTTCACAACTCGGAACCTGGAACAGACACATTACCTGCCACGGGAAAGGCAAACGTGACAGAACTGCACCCATAAACTTCCCAGAATGTTATTATTACTCATTTAAATAATCTCTTATATAGTCACTGTAACAGAATCAAGAATCCGCATCTCTGAAATTTCAGACAATGCGTTCAACTTGTTTATTTTATTGCAAAAGAGAGCGAGGCTGAACAATAGAAAACGCAAAGCAGATGGTGAAGAAGAAAACTTTTTTAAATGAAGACTTCTGTCCCAAAGGCAGCTGTTCAAAGCTATTTAAAGGTCTGGAATGTCTGAAAAATTCCCAGGGGTCAGAGACTGATAGGGAAAGTAGTGAGGAGACAGCCAAGGGATAAATGCAGTCTATACGTGAAGGCAGAGAATGCACATGAGGACGTATGTATGCATTCCAACACATTTTGTTATCCAAAAATGCTTTTCATTTGTGTAAATAATTCTGAGAGTGCACGTAAAATGTATGCTCCCCTCCCACCTCCTCCTTACATGGTACTTTTATAAATATCACTGTATTTAGGCGTTAGACAGTCCTTACCAAAAATCTCAAAAGGTATCTCAAAATTCTGAATGCACAAACTGCAATACACACATAAGTACTGTTAATCACATTCTCAATTTGATAAGAAGCAGATTGAGTGTGGGCAGGTTTTTAGCTAGTAGGTAAAACCTAGACTTCCACCCTACTTTGTGTCAGCGCTGATTTCCATAAAGTTAGTCACTCCTAGTAGTACCATTAGAAATCGCAACAATGAGATCATTGAGATCATGAGATGTTGTCAAATAAATCCTTATGTAGAATTGTAACACACTTAAGCAGAACACAGCATGAGGTCAATGCACAGATCTGCAATAATCCCCAGGTTAAATTATACCCTGATTTATTCTATTTGTCCAGTTGGTAAAACCAATGAAAGTGCAATCAGAGTTGAGCTAATGGTGACCAAACCAGAAAGCTTCTCTCTTCTCTACCTCTTCCCTAATTTCTTTTTTTCTTCCAGTCCATAAGAAAAGATACAGTCCATAAGAAAAGCCAATGATCTCGTCAAGAAGGAAAGAAAAGAGACCACATGGTCACAGAAAATTCTGGAACAGAAAGGAAGAGATTCCCTGCCTACAAGAGATGCTATAACACACACACTGCACACATGAACCAGGCAGAGGTGGCCAACCACATTATTACTAACTCACATTAAGCTCAACCACATGGTAAGCGAGAGCTATGGAAATAACACGGCAAGCAGTGTAACATACACAACGTTATCGCCCAGCAGACTGTTGATGCAACAGACTCCAGGTAAAATAAACAAGCTGATGACGACTATTTTCTTACTGTCACATTCCTCAGTTCAGCCCGAATGACAACTAAACTTCTTCACTCCTTCAGCACTGTGAATGATAGCTTTTCTGCCCTTCCATGTTATGAAAGACAGATTTTGTTCCAAAACATTTGAAAAATTCATAGTCAGAAATCACACACAAATTTCTGGTTTCTAAATAAACTACTGGGTTGGGGTTTTTTGTTTTTGCTTTTCATTCTACATTTTAGACCACCTGAAGAAGGAAACATCAGTCAGAACACCTCTTGACTTCCTGAGATTGATACCACTTGCAACAAGTGTCTGTGGTGCATCTCCCACGTTTTTGGAGGATGAGGATACTTTCTCTCCATACAGTTTCTAAAGTTTAAATTACCTGATCTCATGGACACGTGCTTGATTCTGTCAAACTAAGGAGGCCTAACATCTTAAAATCTATGTAATGGAACAGGTTGCCCAAGAAGGCTGTGGATGCCCCATCCCTGGAGGCATTCAAGGCCAGGCTGGATGTGGCTCTGGGCAGCCTGGTCTGGTGGTTGGCGACCCTGCACATAGCAGGGGGTTGAAACTAGATGAGCATTGTGGTCCCTTTCAACCCAGGCCATTCTACAATTCTAATTTATAGAGAATCTTCTGGATTGCACTTCATGACACCAACATGTGTATCCTTTCTAATGTAACCACAATCCCTACGCAGTTTCTGGCAGAAATATGTCTATACACAACAAATATATAAAAAATTATGCTAAAAAGTATTTTGGTAAAATCTGAGATAGAGGTCTTACAGGTCTCCAGCAAAAAGGCATAAATGGATAACTTTTCATGTTATATTACTGTACACTAAAGATCGTTTGCTCTAAGACGCATAACAAAACTAAGACATCAGTATCGGGCTGTCCTACCTCATCCTGAAAAACTGCCCTGACTGATATACCAACCTTCGATGTACCTGGCATATAAAGTGCACGATGAAGAGAGAAGAAACTTGAAACAGAACTCTTCCAGAATGCTATATGCTTTTCTCTCCCAGCCTCACAAATACACATACTAAATTATGTCCAGAGTTTCACATTCCAGCTCTTAAATCAGTTCCAAAGATTCAAATGTATTCTGGATTCGAATGTACACTGTAACAGTGACATTTATTTCAGCATTTTGAAAAGCATATATTACTCTGTTAATGATGTAACTGGCTGCCACCTCCAGACGTAAAGCTGTAAATCCAACGGGCTGTTTGAATGACTCGGGTCATATTCATTTCTAATGCACCAATTACAATTCAGTACAAATTTCTGTTTAATGCAAACAGAAAATGATGGGTTCAGCTCAAACTGAAGTCACTGAAAAACATACTGCCTTTAACTTACCTAAAAGGAAACAGTAATTTCTTAAAGAGCATGAATTTTTATGACTGTTACTTACTTATGATCAAGACAACGTAAAGTGTTTTCAGTTGAAATCAGGCAAAAATCACTGGATTTACATTTTTTTCTGCAATACAGTATTTAGGAAACAATAGAAAGGAGACAAAGTACACTACAATCTGTTGGTTTATAACATGCAAACAAGCTGCACCACGGGAAAAAAAACTATCATAACAATTTCATGCAGAGTTGTGTAAGAAAGGGCTGATCTCATAGTGACACAAAAAAAGACCAACTCTGACTTCCAGCTGATTGAGGAGAATGCACTATCTTTCAATACTATCTTCAGGAAAATGCCAAGGATAGGTTTTATATCCCTCCTGCACTCATGAAATACCATTTAGTAGATCAGGTTATTAGGTCAGCAGGCCTTTCTTAACTACCATTTAGAAATAGAAATTGAATACGTAACAATAAATAAGTACAGCTATCACAAATAGCTGCTGTCTTTTAATACAAAGCAAGGAGTTCCAGAGAAGCCAATCTGGTCCTATTTCCCATTAGTTTTGATTTTAGATATTTAAATATCTAAAGTGAAGTAGATCATACTGCACTGTTTTAGTGGGCTCTTAATCTGTTTGCCTATCCCACCCAACCAAGGGACCAGCAATTTTCACAAGTTTACTGGAACTTAATATTTTCAACATCTCCACCTCTGTCTCAATTCATTGGAATTAGCAAATAATTTCACAAGTTCAGCCAGAAGAAACTGGAAGACAAAGCATACTTGCACAATTCTTATTTCTTAAAACACTGACAAAAAAAAACTCAGTGTCACAGTGGTACAAGAAGTCAAATTCCAAGTCTTCCCAAAGCAAGATAATGATAAGATGCCAACAAGTTGAAACGTGACCACAAATTCATTTTCTACTTATTTTAGTGTTATAACTTCTGGCAAATCTTGTTATTTAAACAGTAAAAGAAAAAAAAAAACTGCAATTTTAGTATAGAAACTATTGATTTTTAAAGTCACCTTCTAGATGATATTAGTTGCCAGCAGCAGTCTCAAAGGAAGCTGGATTTTTAATTAAAACAACCTTCTTTATCATTCACTGAATGCCCTGGACGTAGAAGAGCCTTTCGCTTTCCCCAGGCTGTGATTAAAAAGTATTACAAGCAGGTGGAAGAAATAAGGCAAACTATAAAAAACTATAAGACAAAGTCAATTTGCAGCTACAAAGAAAACGACAAAAAGGTAACATTACACAACAGCACCTTGCAAAAGGAAAGAAAAAGACAGCAGAAGCAAAGATGTGCTTGTTACCTCTGGAAGCACAACAGCATAAGCCTTGCAAAACAACACAAAGTAAAAACCAACAAACAAAGAACACAAAGCACTCTATAGAAAAGTATCTATTTCTTTACATGCTTTAACACATTTAAATAATACCCCCCATCCAAGAGGATGCAAACAACCTAGCAGATAGGTCCTGCAGTTAAACATCAGAACATACAAGAACAGTAATGGCCCTTGAAAGTCAACATGAAATTGAAACATAATATGTACAGGTTTTCATATTAGCAAGTATGAAACCACTATTGTAACACACTCTTCACCTCCATATGCTAAGCATGTAGCTCCCTTGTTCACACATCCTTAAGGAGGATCCTCACGGAGCCTTATTTGATCCTGCTGGTTCCAACACCAGATCTCACGCTCACAGCACAGCCACCACAGTCTTTGCTGTGCCACTGTAAATAGCACATGTTGGCCAGTATATTTCAAAGCATGTTGAGGGACCACATTTACACAATCATATAATTTTAAAACATCAGTATTTTGTTGCACTGAAAATATTTTTGCAGTTTTTCCTTCTTTTTTTTTAGAAATAAACTCATTTTCTGAATTCTTCAAGAACTGCTTATCTATAGAATCTTAACCATTAAAACACTGAAACACACATTTAGCTACATTACTAGTTTTCAAAATAATGGGATCCAACTATCGCTTCAAACCAAACTCCCCAGTGTTACCTAATCAGCAAAATCAAATGGTGATGATCATGACTGATTATCTCAAAGTAAAGTCAGGTGATTTCACTTTAATATAGACGACCAGTAACTAACTGAATAATTCTGTATTAAAGACTTCAAGGAAAACCGTTCAGAAAAGCTATCAAGAAAAACACTACAGTGTTCAATTTCCTGAACAAAGGTAGGGAAAGGACACTTTGCCTACAATCAGAGCTGGCATCTTGCAAACCCCCCAGAAAGAACTCTAAGCCAATTCTCACTCTGCTGCAATATTATCTCAGAAAACCCACTTTTTCAGTGATTTAGTCTGGACACATTTACCTACATTTTGTTTCAATTTTTGGGTGAGCTCTGCATTATTTGAACTACCGCTCAGATGTAATCTTCCACTCAACTCAGTAAACAATTTACGTTTGCCAACCCAGATCAATGACTGTCAGAATTCCTGAGGGTGCACGACTAAAGAAAATTTCAAAAAAGGCAAACAGGAAAGATGCAAGATGAATATTGGAAGAGACAGGGAAGCAGAGTTTATCCATGAGTGGTCATGCAGAAGTATGCAAACTATGTAGAATGAAAATATTAAGAGCTATCCATTAGTCCTGGGAAAGTCACAATCTCCCACACGTGGTCTTCTGCTTGAAATCACAGAACAGGACCTGTAATAGCACATTTCATTGCTGAAAATCTAAAATCCTGAAAATATGCCCAATACCTTCTGTGTCTGGTATATTTAAAAGCTACTGCTGCCACTGCATAGCATCATGTCAAACAATCTTGATTCTCTCAACCAATAAAAGAACAGATTGCTATCACTGGCAGAATAGTGAGAAAGTGGTGGCCTCAGCGTATTTGGAATGAAAAATAACTCTTCTGTAATCGAGTACCTATGAAGGAAAGCAGGAATAGCAGCACAATGCTGCACTGATGTCTGATCGCGCTCAACATTACAGTAGAGAACTCGAAGCAAAACAGCACCATCTAGCGTCTTGTCAATCCACTAGTGGAATGCGGTTGGGTTTTTTACCCTGAAGTCAAACTGAAGGCAGAAAAGAATTTCTGGTGGAAGATTTCAGATAACTGTGATAGAAAAAGATTGTGGTCCAGGCAGCGAATGAAATAATGGAAAAATCTTCAAGCATTATTACAGCAAGAGTATCATCTTATGCACATTCAACAGTCCAATCTAGTAGAAAGCTTAATACATTGTGTTACTTAGCTGTAATGACAATCTTCTTAGTTTTAAGATCATAAAAACATAATTGATTCCTGAAGATACTAATGTAGATTAGAAGTGACATGATCCTTCTCCTTACCTTGGTTTATTGTGTGGCAATGCCTTTGAGTCAACAGCAAACATTTTGGAAACAAAAACAATCACTGGGGCCGTTCCTTCACTGCTGCATTTCAGAAAAGCTGAACAAACATAAAGGTTATTTGCAACATTTTCTTCCCCAGCTGTATGAACAACATTGTGGCTTTCCATGAACGTTACAGGAATTACTGTTTCGCCGTTTCAGTGAGTAACATGCTAGGGACAACAGGAAAAATATATACTTCTCTGGCTTTCTCATTTGATAACTCTACCTCAATCTTCAAGTTTGTTTCACAATAAAAAGAGTAAAAGTGTAGAAAAATAGACCCTTCATAATAAAGCATGAAGTACACATGCTCCAACTAAACGTACTGCTATGATATTTAAAACTGTGTTCATGTGCAGGTTAAGATCAAAATGAAAAGACAGGGAGTAGCTTAATATTTAGACTGAGCTATTAATCCAGTGTCTCACTGTATTCTTCCTCCTTACAGATCAAAGGCAGAAGTCCTGCAAGCATCTAGACACTCATGGCTTCATGAAATTCCAACAACTCAGCTGCAAGAATGGATCTACCTCAAGTGTTAACACATTCAACACTTAGGAAATACTTTTTTCTTCATCAAACTTGGAGCTCATTATCACAGTCAAAGCAAACAATACTGTTTAAAACTTAACAACTCAGAAAATAAATTGTATTCTAATGCTCTGCCTTTTATCTTTTATGTGTGAATAGACAATATTGTAATCATAAGCACTTCACATTATAGTAAGTTTTTTGTTAATTATTAGTTGTAAAGTACCCTAATTTCATACCCAAGAGCCGTAAGACCCAAGTTTACAGAAGCAGCTTTCTTCCAACTGACTTACACTAATACGATACTCTGTCCTGAGAACACATCTATTGTACTTCAGAGAAGGAGGAAAGCATTAGTTTCCTCATGTCAAGAAACAATTCCTAGCAACCTGTCAACTGGACATCACAAGTGGACATTTGAGATCTCACCCCTTTGGAGAGATAAAGCTCTAGGTAAAACACTGTTTTAAAGAACACCTTTAATTACACACACAGTTTAGAAGTTGTTCCAACTGCTCCTAGCTTAAGCATGCTATCTTCTTGTAATTAGCATTCAACTAACTCTTGAAGTGTCATATTTACTACCTTACAACAATCCCATTCTGTTATAAAGCACATTCATTTAGAAATTAAGTTATCAAAGAAAACAAAATGATGCACACGAAGCTCACTTTCTCAGCTTTTGTTTGCTATTCTGTTATCATTTCTTGAATGTTACAAAATAATTACTAACTATATCTTGAGCTATGAAAATATAGCTGAAATAACAATCATGTTTGAAGTGACAGTTAAGCTACATCTTACTAACAATGTATTCTCAGTACATAAACTTCTTAGTAATAAATCCAACGGAAATTGTTTTTATTTTACATTAGCAAAAGCTGGGCCTCGCTAATCAATATACTTGTAAGTGTAAAATTCAAGTTCAAACCTCCTACTGGCTGAAAGTATTGTTTTTAATACATAAGACAGCAAAATATTACATTCTTTCTTAATTAAAATTGCAGAATATCCTGAGTTGGATGGGGTCCACAAGGGTCAAAGTTCAAACCTTACGTGTGAGAGTGCTGCCCAAATCATCTCCTGCCGCTTGCTGCTGTGCCCACTGCCCTGTGCAGCCTTTCCCAGTCCCAGACCACCCTCCTGGTGCAGAACCCTTTCCTAACCCCCACCTGACGCTGTCCTGACACAGCTCCATGCCGTTCCCTCTGGTCGTGTCACTGCCACCAGAGAGTGGAGATCAGCACTGCCCCTCTGCTCCCTGTGAGGAGCTGAGCTGCCATGAGGGCTCCCCTCAGCCTGCTCTGCTCTGAGCTGAATTACACGATGAGTTCCACTGTTCAGCTATAAATACAGGTATTAACCTTGTAACTTCCCAAAACCCAGAGTTTGAGTCTTAAACTTTGTTACTTGCAGCTTCAGTTGTCTAGAAGTCATGAATATATGAGACTGAAGAAAAACATCAGGTGTAAAAATAAGACAATACTATGACACATCACAGATAAACATCAACAAAGCTACTACGAGTGAAATAATTATATACATCTAAGTAGAGGTTACCACGCATCTTACAATCCAAAGACAAACAAAATAATCAGGTGTGAAGCAACACTGTGCTCCTGGCAATGGCTGAGCACCTACCACTTTTCAGTTCCTGGGTCTCCGGTGGTAAAGAATCAAACGTTTTAGCTCCAACACACATCAGCTTTTCCACTCTCTCCGCAGTGATGTCAAGGGGACTTGGAAGTTTACTACACACCATAGCTAAAGCATATTGCTAAGGATATAGAGAACCTTCTTTATATTTCCTTACTGAGTAGAAGAAAAAGGAAGACAAATGCTTGCAATGTCTGTTTCTCTAAATCAACGCTATCATGCACTAACTGCCATCCACAACAGACAGCTCCAATCCAGCCCTGTCTCTCACAGCACGCTCAAGTCAGCAACGATTTCTGACATTCGCCCACAGAGCAGAGCAGAGAGCTAAGTAAGGATGGATGGCCCACTCTATGTGCAACTGGGAAGCTAGGAGCTGCACAACTGACAATTTATAGAGCTAGTACTTGTAAAGCATTAATTTGCACATATCTACTGATTAATAAGTGCATGTAAATGAACATGCTTGCATATACAGTTATTAAAAGAAGATATTCAAAATGTTTTGTCTAACAGAAGAATGTTCAAGAAGTTAAATCTCAATCATGCTACGAATTTATTAACTTCTTCCTTCTTGGTGGTAATCACAGAGCTCTGCCTTTGATAAGCGTTGTAGTGAACACTTGTTCCCTGCTATCACATTAATACAAGTGTCTTCCTATGATTACTCACAGCTTCTTCATCAGTACCTTCAGTTATGATGAGAAAGTATGCAGCACGAACTGCCCTCTCTGCACTGCCTTCTACTCCGTTATCATCTCAGGTACTTCTGTTAGTTTGTTTTCAAATCAAGCTATCATTAGTTTGGCCTTTATTTCTAACACTCCTACCATCCTGAAAAACAACGTCAGAACAGAAACTATTATTGAAGGGAAATGTAGAAAGCAGATATTCCTGAGGAATTTCTCAAATGGAGGCATCACAGAAAACATAAATGATTAAAAAAATCAGGACTGGCAAAGTACCATTACCACTAGCACCAAATGTGCCAAGTCATTACACAATTAAAATGCACTCTTTCAAGTCTATGAACCACCAATAGAACAAAAAGCTGCATCTTCCTGAAGGATACAAAGGACTGCATCAGATATAGGCAGCCACTGACTACAAATGGCATTAAGGTGAACTTTGGGGTCTGCATGCCGTGACTCCCGGGGACCAATTTTCAAGCCCAACGAGGTAACTATCTTCTCAATTTTTTCTTTATCTCTGTAAGGAAAATATAAACCATGTTGGTAATATCTAACGTGCATTCCTTGTTAGAGTAGTTCAAACACCACTTGAAAGGGATTCCGTGGAAGCTTTACAGGATCTTCTCACCTTTTCATAACAGCTTCATATAGACTCCATATGTTGTCCAACACCAACTGCACAAACAAGGGCTTCTTTCCTTTTGACTGGTAGAACATGAAGAGACATGCAGCCAATTATCAGCACTTCCACGCTTTGCCAGCAGGCTTAAGGCTCCACTTTAATTAAGCATTTTCATAAGTAGTATGTAAAATCTTTATTCAAAATCAACCCATCTCCTGTTCCTACACAAGATCCCTACTTCAACCCTTGTCTAAGAAATGGCATAAATCACAAAACTAACATGGAATTTTAAAGTGCAGAATAAGGATTTCAATTTCAGAGAAAGAGCCTGATAAACAGAATACATCCACCTTGAGCATGGTTATCTTAATTCTCACCTGCTGAGAAAAAAAAGTCATTAGATGAAAACAGAGAAACTCCTGCCCTCTGAGTGGTAGAAACAATGCCCAGAAAAGCACAGTTCTCATGCCGCTGTTTCAAGCACAGCATTCAATTACAATTTACATCTCACTATGGCAAAGGTCCTCTAAAATCCTAAATCCTCAGTTAAACTTGGGAATCCTAAATCAGGAGTGCAGAAGCACTCTTCAGTTCAGATGAAGGGAACTGAGGCCCATTCACTACACTGGTTCCTACACTACCAGTCTTGCATTCATCTTCTGTGTTCTGCTGTACCCTGAATCTCTAAAGCTGGAAAAAAAAACAACTAAATAAACCCCAGGTAATAGCTCTGGCAATCTGCCTACCTGATCACCTTTCATTATCTTCTTTGCTTTGGTATTTAGATAATAATCTCCCCATAAAGTCTTCAGCAGCACTGCAGGCTTGATTCCAATCTTTTGGCTGTACAGTTTTGCAAAATGCTCAATGCTGAAAGGAAACAAAATGCATCTTGATTAAAGCGTAATGCTGTTTGCACGTGCTTGCCAGCCTGAGCAAGTGAGCCTTACACAAATCTCATGACCTCGTTTTGCTCCTTTTTCTCTCCCCCAACTTGCCTTCACGTTAGCTCCTGTTTTTTTCTCATTTACACCTACAGAAACATTTCATGGCAACAGCTCAAAAATGCCAGCAGTATTTGTATGTTTTTGTTTTATTTTCAGTCAGCTTGAAGTCTGAACTTGTTTAAACTAAACAAACACTTGTACTACCCCTTGAGAAAAATATCAAATACAACACAAAAGTTTTCAGTATTTAAAGCCACATCCCTCTAACTTATTCTATAGAAGAGATCCTGTTATACATTTAACTGTGATCAGCACACTAAGAATTAAAAATCAAGCATTTTCTCTAGTCATACTTTAGCCATCAAATGATGGCAATTATTTTCTAAACTATTTTAGGCACTTACTAAAGCAATGTTCCAAATAACAACATGTCTAACCCATAAAATAATACAAATATTAATACTGAGGAGATACAACCACTGTAAACTTATTAAAGTCTGAAGTCAGAATATGAATGCTTTCCTTAATGGATGTGAAAATGGATTAGAACTACATGAAGAGTACTGGGTAATTTGCAGCTTACGTTTGTTTTGGAAGCCTGCAAAAGGAAATATATGCAAACAAAAACTAGCAGTTTGGTTCTGAGAAGCTGAAAGGTGACCTGGGTTTAATATTAGCATTCTAGTTATGTTGTCAGGCAACAATACACCAAGATGCAAAAGTTTGAAAGAGTTTTTTTTTCAGTTTCCTTCACTGCAGTGATAAGAGCTCAAGTTAAGACTAAAACCACACCAAATAATGAAATCCAAATCAAAGCCTGAGCAAGGCTTAAGAATGCCGGAGTTTATTTAAAGGTTTTACAACATCCAAGAAATGTACTGGATTATCAGGTTTATCCTCCTTAATTACAGACTCGTGCTAAAGCTGAGGACTCCACCTTGTGGCCAGTCAGAACACAGCGTGTATCATCCTCACATGCATAGCATGCTGCCCTCCAAAACTGGTTACTAAGAACAGGACCGCAAAACAGAACTTATCAGACTCAGATCAGTCACCCTGATAATTTTGTGAAACTGTTCCATCCCCACATTCTTACTTTTACTTCCGTCACAGTGTTTCCAGCTGTGTAGTGTTAATATATATTAGGACAGATAAAGTGTTGCATATCACAGGGAAAGAAAAATCAGAAGTAGGAAGGAACCCAAAACACTTTAAATTTGAGGTTACCTGTGGCAAACACATATCAAAAGAAGGCAACGAAGTGAACTTCATACCTACCCAAAACCCCAGCCATCAATTGCACTGGCAAATACCACATTTCCATGGTCTGGAGAAAAATAGAGGTGGGAATCATCAGTATCTTCCAACCCAGCACTCCAGTCATAAATTTGATCTCCAGCTGCTGTGTCAGAACTACTTTCACTTTCGGCTTCTTTTTCAGCTCTTTCTTCTAAGACTTTCGAGGTAAAGAGTGATCCAGTGACTGCATTTATCTGTGAAAGGGCAGGCAAAAACACCCAAAGATCTGTACAACACAATCCTTCACAACACCTGTAATTAAAACACAATTCCCCCCACCCTCCAAAATACACAGAGAGGTTTTCTTTAAACAACTTTGCATACTTATGATTCAGTCCGCAATTTAAAACACAGACCTGGTGTATCTAACCCTGCCAATCTGAAGACAATGAGAGTTTGACAGACTAACATTTCAGCTTAGAGCGGGTTTTCTGATTCACTCAGTCATGTCAGGATTAAATCAGCTTTAGAGTATTATACATCACTCAATGTTTCTCAGAAGGAATGATGAAATACAAACTCATTACTGCTAACAAACAAACGATGACAGAGGGCAAAGGGAAGCCATGCAGATAATTGTTGAAAAATGAGCTCTGAAAAGAGTTTGAAGGCAATTTACCTTACAATCTGAGAAGAGTTAACTTCATTCTGGCATAAATCTATCATTATCAATAACAGTCTAAAGCCTGGCTTCAGCAGAGCTTAGGCAATTTATCAGGGCAAGACATACAGCACGTTATTTCTAAAAGCAAAGAGATTTCCATGATGGCTTGCCCTGTGACATTTCGTTCTCTTTTCTCCATCAAAGACATTCAGAATGAACCTTATATCATTGATACATTTTCTTTTCAGTTGGCTAAATGAGACAAGGCGTCCCAGTGCTCGGTTCCACAACGTAAGGAAAATTGGTTTTGTTGCAGTTCTAAGCCATTGAAAACCACAATCTCTCTCAATTCAAGAATGGAGACAAGGCGGGGGGGAACTCACAACCAAGTCTGCTGTGTGAACGTGACACTAAAGCGAGAATACCTGCTCTAAAATATTCTTAAGGTGCATGTATGCCTCCTGAGGGGTTAACTTCAGCTCCACAATCAAGCGATCAATTTTATTTATCACCAATACTGGACGAATATTTTCTAGCCATGCCTGCCGTAGAACTGCTTGAGTCTATTAAGAAAAAAACAGTTTAAAAGAAAACCCATTACAGAAAGCTTGACACCACAAGAGATAGAACGTTACAGTTCCACATAGATAGTTCTTACAGAATCCTACAGAAAATATTTTTATAGCTAAAAAAGCCCACCAAACTAACCCATGCTCCTATAAAAGCAAGCCATTAAAAAAAACCAAAATCATTATTTTGCATAATTCTTCCATTTTCAATACTCTAAAAGCACACAACAATATTAAATAATTTGCTTCAGACATTGACTTCTTCTCTACACAAATATCCTATTACCAGAAAAATTACACACACAGTTTTCCAGCCCTACACCACTACACCCACTCCACAGCTTTACTCAATTTTTCAGCAAAACCAAGAAATAAAATTGCCCTCTTTCAGACCTTGAGTACATGATCATCCATTACAAGTTTTCCAGAACTCCTTAAGCCAGCTTATCTTTTATTTCCACATAATATATTCAGACTTACAAACAATTCTGGTTTGCTTACTCACTCTACACTGTTCTCTTTCTCTAGTATGTTTTTTATTTCACCTGTGGACAGACGCCTTCAACAGCATCCACCACTATGATGCAACCATCACAGAGTCGGACAGCAGTAGATACTTCTGAAGAAAAATCCACATGCCCTGGGGAGTCTATTAAATTAATCAGATACTCCTGACCACCTAGGATCAAACAATAAATATTTCAGAACAGTTTCCATAAATATGTATTTTGGCCAGGTTGTTATACTGCTAATCTAGTATCGATTTCCAAGGACAAAATTTGCAGTAACCATTAAGCTCAAGAAAAACTTAAACAGGCCCAGAAAACTGCCAGCAGCATAGCATCTAGTGGCTTACACATGAGGCAATTTAACTCATAACTTTTAAGATGAATTAACTTTATCCCTGCACAAACCCATCATTATCAGGGAAGTCTAAAGTACTGTTTGTCTTTAGTACCTTGGTTAACATTTGGATATGTGCCTAAGACTTTGCAGAATCACAGCCAACATAGAAACATACAATTTACATAGAAGAAGATCTCAACAGTGACAATGGAGAGACGGGGAAAAAATCCAATCAATCAATCAGTCCGTACTTGCTAGCATCAACAACTTACCTTTCTCAAAGTGCAATGAAATCGCACTAGATTTCATCGTTATCCCTCGGACCTGCTCATCTTCCCTGCTGTCCAGATATCGCAGCTGAGGGCAAAAACAAAAGTACAGGGAATAAATATGGGGAATTTTCTTCACAAGCTATCAAATGCTAAAGAGCGTAACTACACAAAGATTAACAAGACTAGGAGGGGGACTTCCTTCATCATCTCAATTTTGTTATAGATGAGCAGGTAACTCTACCTTTCCTGCTAAGCGGCTGGAGATTATCCCATTGCTGGATATTAGGCAATCTGCTAGAGTGGTTTTACCTAAAAGGAAACACAAATTCTAAGTTTAAATACAGAGAAAAGAAAACGATGCGACAGCATCACAAATGCTGACAATAGTGCAGAACAGAATCAGAAAATCATTGGAGCTGGAAAGGATTCTATGGTTCTAGAAATGCACGTATTCAATTTATGCCAACATTCACCAACATAGAACATTCAGTTTCAGCTATATCAAGTTATTTAGAAGACAAGCTGCACCGGGACAAAACCAACGCGCATCGGTACATTCCCCGCTCATCAGAACGAGGCTCAGAGCTGAGCCCGCACAGCCCCACAGCGGTGCCCGCCGCACGTCCCGCACCGCTCACCGTGATCCACGTGCGCCAGCACACAGATGTTCCTGATGCCAGCAGGCTTTTGCTGGAGGCCCATCATCTTCCCCACGCTCGTAAGGACCATGGCTGGTTAGTCCTGCGACAGAGGGAAGCGCTTAGCTAGGGCACCACGCGACGAACGGCGCTCTCCTCGTTACGTAAGCAGCGCCGGGAGCGGCCCCTCAGCGCGCGGCTCAGGCGGAGCGCTGCGGACTCGGACATCGCCCCCACAGAGCCGCGACACTTCTGCCCTTTTGCTTTCGGATTCCCGATCCCCACAGCTCCCCCCCAGCTCCCACCGCGGGGAGAGGGCCGCGCCGAGGAGACGCACTCACCACAACCACGCTTCCGCACCCGGAAGCCCGAGCCCGCTCCTCCTCCGTGGGCCGTGACGTCGGACGGTGGCCGGCCGAGGCCGCTCGCGGGGACGCCGCCGCCGTTGCCGCGCGACGGAGCGCTGCCTCAGTCGGAGCGGAGCATGGGGCGGCCGCGGTGCCTGTGCGAGATCTGCACCTGCGGGTAAGAGCCTCTCTGAGGGGGAGCCCGCGACTGGGAGGCGGGAAGCGGACCGATCCACTGCGCCCGCGCTTGGCTTCCTTTCTGTTAAGCGACCTTCTTAGTAAATAGGAACCGATATATTTGCGTTTAAGCTTCTGAATGGATTCACTCTTCTTAAATGAATTTGCTTGCGTTTAAAATGGGAAAGGAGCAGTCCTTTAGAGCCGCCCTCAGTGCCACGCTTGAAGTGTGCACAAATACTGAGCACAGTGCGGAAAGGAGCTGTGAGAAAGAGGACCTAGAGTTCCCAGTGCCATGACCAGCAGCGTGCCCTGGGGAGCATCAGAACGAGCACGGCCAGCAGGGCGAGGGAGGCGGTCCTCTGCTCTGCCCCAGGGGCGCAGCTGCAGTGCTGCGCACAGCTCTGGGCTCCCCAGTCCGAAAGGACAGCGATCTCCTCCTAAAAGGAGTCCAGCAGAGGGACGCAAAGGTGACTGAGGGCCTGAAGCATCTCCCTGTGAGGAAAGGCTGAGAGGGGAATCTCATCACTGATTATAAATATCTGAAGAGGGGATGTGGTTGGGCTGTTTTTTGTACTGTGCAGTAAAAGAATAAGGGGCAATGGGCAAAAACTGGAGCACAAGTTTCATACAAACATAAGGAAGAACTTCTTTACTATGAGAGTGATGGAGCACTGGAACAGGCTGCCCAGAGAGGTGGTGGAGCCTCCTTCTATGGAGACATACATTCAAGACCTGTCTGGACACTTTCCTATGTAACCTGCTGCAGGGAACTGCTTCAGCAGGAGTTGGTCTCTTCCAACACCTACAGTTGTCACAGAACAATTGAATAAAACACACAAAACATATGGTTTAAAATAAATATCATTGAAGTTTTTATAGTCAGTGAAACTCAAGCTGTTGTTGGCTTAGGCAGCACATATTGTTTGCTTCGGTGTAGCTATAGAGTTTGTTTTCAGGTGAAGCCTGGTCACTTAGCACTGTTACCTGGATATTGCAATGCACATGTCTCTTAGAGATTGCAAGATGAAGAAAACCATCTAACATTTTGTAGGAGTTAACTCCATTAAGTTGTCCGCAAATATAATTACTGTTTCATTCAAAATATCAAAGTGGAAGGAAACAATCTTTCCTAGCTGGTATTTATTCACAGAAGAAAAAAAACACTTAAAGACTACAAATACAAGGGAGGGAAGACAGAACTAAGTTCAGCTCTCTCTTTACGCTGGAGTGGAGAGCCTCCAAAATTCCAGAATGACATTTTTTCCCTCACATTATAACATGCATAATCCACTCACTCAGAGCTGAATCTGAGTGTTACTGTTCATGCTTGGGGATTGCAGTCTTGAGCCCTTTCAGAAACAAATAATTGTTAAGTATTTTTAAGAATCTATTCAGATTCCTTTTCCTTAGGCTGAATTGCTTCCTGTGCTCATTAAGTGATCTTTTTTCAAAATCAACAAACAATTTTAATGCCAAAAGCCACTGGAAGTGCTGAGCGTGCTCAGAGATCAGCTTACAAAATACGCAATACTTCTCAGTTCCAACACTGGGCACTTCTCTATTTTAACAGCTCTCAGAAGTTCTCTCCTCTTCAGCTCAAGGCTTTAAGACTTACGCAGTCTCTTGCACTCTGTGTGTCTGTTCCATTAGCACAGTATTTTGTGCTCAGAAAAAAAAAAACCCTTTAAACACAATCTAGTGACATCAAACCATCTTCCTCATTTGTTATTCATTCCCAGTAGATAAGAAATGATTTTTCTCCTTAAATGAAGCTTCTCAAAATGATCTCATCTGATGTATTTCGCCCAGGCGCCATCGCTGCCCTCATAGGCCCACAAGGATTTATGATAAAGGACAACAGCTGTGCTTCACAACAGAATATGTGGAAAAATATCCCAAGTATAGCAACATCTCTCCTGCCCGGAGCCTTAAGCCAAAACAAGAGTACCAAGCGCATCGTGGGAAAATGGAAGGAATTACAACATTTAAGTAAGCATGTTAAAGCTATGTATTTTACTATCGCTTTATAACATTTCTCATATTTTCCTCATTGAAGGGAGGGAAAACTTAAATTTGTATTGCAATTGTTTTCAATCACTGCACCCCTTACTCCTTCAGGGTATGTAAAAGCGAAGTTCAGAGTGTAGATTTACAGTTACCCCAAAGAGATCATAAAACATAATAAAGCATGTTTACAAAAAAGCCAAAGAACCATATGTAGAAAGGTCAAACTCTAGTGCAAAGTTGTCTGTGTACCGCATGTACAGTTTATACACCTATATATAGTACACCCATTTTCTTGTATTGTGCCTGTATGAAAATGACCCGTGAGATCCACAGTGAAATGCTCTCTCTTCATATTCCATTCTCCTCATGCAAGAGGTAAATGTTGCTACCTGTGGTAGTTGGATTTTTGCTCTGTTCCTGCTTTATGTATCATTTCTTTGTAAAAAACTGTAGTTTTACAATTTAATTTTCAAATATTTTAACAAATATTTTTAACTTGGAGATGAGGCTTGAAGTGTTGAAAAAGCTGTTTCATCATTTACCTTTGAATAAAGATGATGCCTTGCACTGGACAGCCTAGATATACGTGGTATCATTTCCTTTCTTCCTTACTGCTCTTCCTTCCTTCTGATCCATTTTTTCAGAGCAAACATTGTAAGTTGTTTTTCCACACAATGGGAAAATGGCAAGGGTGACTCCATCAGCAAAAGATACTTTAACCAGTATTTTCCTCTTCCTCAATTCAGATCTGATTATTTACCATATGATATCGTGAAACGACCGTTTCGGGTACAAGAAGAATATAAACCAAGGACTGGAGAGCTAGAACTTGGAACCACGTACAAGAAAGATTATAACGCTCATGAAATACAACCGGTGACTTTAGTAAGACCTTTAGAGAGAAAACACACTACAGGAGGAAAATTGGATACCATACCAACCTATCAAGGTAACAACAAATGCCATCTTTAGAAAGAGAAGTAGGCAAAGATGAAGGTAGTTTTCTGAGTTTTCTGTATTAGAGACGTGAAACTGGATTTCTTAGTTTGGGCCAGAGAGTAGGGTATAACAATAGAAGGTGATAATGCTTTAAGATGTTCAGCCCTCCAGCTGTTGAGAGCTGACATTTACAAGCTCTAAAAGAAAATCTCTAGGATTCTTTGGCTAGAAGGAGACTGACACACATTTGTTAGGCCATCTCAGTCATAAGTTTGTTGTCATTAAACTCATAATACATCTTTCAGACAAGTTCAGCTCTGATAGCACAGTGTTTTTCCACAGCTCAAAAGGTCTCAGATTTCCTTCTCCTGTATTATATAGCTTGCATATTATCCTATTAATAATCTGTCTTGTCAAAAATTATCCTAATAGAGTCAGTACAAAGACACTAAATCTGTTAATATCATCTGGGCAAGTGACCTTGATATACTTTATAAAAGCGTAAAGGTTTTTACATACAGCATGTAACTCAATGTGTTACATGTAATGCAGCCAGACCCCAGTTAAAAGCACATAAAAATAAAGGATGAGTTATGATCTACCAGATCTGCCAACCAGCACAAAAAAAAACCCAAGATATTTTTGGCTGTGAGGATTGCTGTTGTTAAAAAGACACAGTCAGCAAGAGATAACAACCCGATACAGCCAGTAAAACAGGAAGTTAGAATAGTTAGTGGAGAAAACTTAGTGTATACACAAAACACTCTTTTTTCTTGAGGAAATAGTCAAAATAAGGCATCAAGTACAATTTTTTCTGTTTTTATCACACTGTTAGTAGAAGACAGGTTTGTCACATCACAGAGATAACATCATTCTAACTCACACCCATTTTCTTTAGTTTGCAAGGCTTAGTACCAGAAGTTGTCTTAATTTCAAAGGAACGTTCCTAAGAAATAACACACATATGGTGAAGTTTTATTTTTGCCTTAAAGATGCCTATAGGTCATGGGAGGTTCAAAGAAGGGAACCCGTTAAAGTGGATCATGTCTACCACCCACCTACAGAGAAGTTCGGGAATCCTACAACATTTCAAGATGACTTTGTTCCTAGGGAGCTGAATCCTAGGCAAAGTTTCAAACCTCTGTGTGTGCCCAAACGTTCAGATGTGCCTTTTGATAGCACTACAAGTCATCGCATTTCCTACATTGCTCATCAGCTGGAACCAAAGTTTGTAAAACCAAAAGAAGAGTACAAGCCATCCAACCAACCCTTTGAAGACCTCACAACTCACCGGAATGATTTTAAAGGGCTACCTGGGCCACTTGCAAGAAGCTGCAAGCCTGAAAATGCATAAGTCCAATCCAGTGATCATTTTAGTGGGGTCACCGAGTTCCAGGATCGTTTTCAGCCCTGGCTGGTCTCCTTGCCTGAGGCACGCAAATCAAAAGAGTACGTTCCTCCCCCGGGTAACATGGACCTTAACTCCACAAGCCGCCTCGATTATGTTAAACATGAGATTTCTCCTGCTGTCCCTATAAGGCCAATTTCTAATGCAAGAAGAACCAGCGCCCTTTTCCAAGGGAGTACTACTATGATGGAAGACTTTAAAGCTTGGGCCAGCTCCCGGCAAGAAATTATTAAGAAACAACAGGAAATTCCAAAACCCACAGGAAAATTCTATGATGTAACTACATTCAAATCTCATTACGTACCTCATCACATCCTTCCAGCTCAAAGTTTCAAACCTGTGCGCGTCGTTCTTCCTAATTCAGCTCATTTTCAGGATGAAACTATGTATCGCACAGAATACACTCCAAAGAAACAAGAGACGTGCCCAGCAAATTACCCTTCTCCTCCAGGTTACATCTATGTAAACACAGATTCTCATGGTCATAATTTCTTCCGCCAGCTCACTCCAGAATTTTCTGAGTTAAATAGCAATCACACTCCAAAGGAAGTAGCTGTTGTGTCATAATACTTACATCGCAAGCATCCTGGTGAAATGCATGGAATGCTACCAGTTCTCTTTCTTCAGATTACACCAAAGCAACCTAAATAATGCAAATTCTGATTTGAAAAGCATTTAGACTGATAGTTGAAGGAAAATCAAGTCAAACCTAAAGGTTACTGAAATACTTCTGGAGGTTTGCCTGTTTTAGTAGGAGTAATCTTACATGGAATCAAGCCTTTTTTGATTGTGCATTCCAGGTTCCTTGACTTCCCAGATTTCATTCTGTTCCCTCTCAAACCTACTTTCCCATTTCTTAATGATTTTCTGCAAGTCAAATCATTGTAGTTGCATTTTTCTAAATACTAGTTTGCTTTTCAGAGTAATCAAATAAGATGTTGAATAATAACTCGCATATCCCAGTTCATCATCTCATCAATACTTTGAGTGATCTGAGAAGAGCTCTATTTTTCTCTGTATTTTGTTGGCCAAGTTCTATTGGGCATTTCTAGACATTTCTTAAAATAAGAAAAATGGGTTTAGTTTTGGCATGATTGCTCCTCCTTCATCCAGCTCTGGATCTAAAGGTCCCACTGTGATTTCTGACAGTGATTAACAAGAACTAACCTTGCTCTTTCTGTACACATGCTTGAAATCACTGACTCAAAGCAGGCCATTAGGCTCCTTTCCCTAATTTTCCAGATACAAAGCTTTGCATACACTTTGACACACTGTCTCCTTCCCACATCAGTAATTTTTTAAGCTGCTGTGCAAATTGAATTTCTCAATGAGATTTCACAGATGATTGTTATTCAACTTAGAAATGCAAACAGTGAGAAAGAAAAGAGGATAAGGCTCAAGAAGTTAATGCCCACCCACAGCAATTTTGGATTCTGCTGATATCTAAAGCTTAACAGCCTCTTATCATTGCCAAAGTTCATTGCAGAGGCAGTCTGAAGAGAAAAAGGGCAGAAAAAAAAGTGTATGTGGAGTTAAAAAACAGTGCAAATCCAGTAAAAAAAAGCACGCATTGAGATGTGCAACTGAGAGCCTGGTTTCACACTGTTTACTCTTCAAAAGTGACTTGGCAACACATACATAAAAACAACTTTCTTTAAAATCATACCTGAAATGATTATGCTTCTATATGAGAGATTTAACTTTCTCCCCTTGTATCTCTACTTGTTTTTAGTCCATCCAAAAATCAGTGTTGGTATAGGAAAAATCATTTGGCTTCTGAATAACTCCGTGCTAGTATTTCGTAAAGCACACCAGCCATCAGTGGGCCAAGATCAATCATGAAAATATACTGACAGCAGGAACTGGATCAGGAGGAAACCCGAACTGAGTGTATTAAAGCATCAGTTATTTTTAGGTAACTTGCAGTGTGTGTTTGTAATATGATTTACGCTGTTAATGAAATGACAATTCAATTAAACTTTTCTTGCTGAAGACTATTCATTTCCCCAGCTGGCAAAGACATACTTTGGGGATGAGTAACGAGCAGTGAAACAGGGATGCCTGAAAAGAAGGACAGAACAATGACCAATTTGTTTTCATCCTTCGGTACTACAGAAGAAAACAAACTACAGATACTCTCTTCATGAAACCTCACTCATTCTCTGTTTATCCACAGAGAAAGAAAAAGTCAAAACATCCCACAGTTACACCTACCCGACAGTATATCTTACACATAATTAATAACACATATACACCTTATACATACCTCACGTGACATTTACAGAAACCCCTAACATCCTCCCCTTCCTCTTTTCTAGGAAAGAAGAAAGAACCCCTGAGAAATGCTTCCCGAACCCATGTAGTTAAGCATGCCTGCATGCCATGGCTCCTCCTCAGGGCCTGTTAGCAAGCCCCAGGTGTGTTGGGTAATTTCCACAGCTGGTTTTGCAGTACTCAAGTAATTTATTCTTTTTCCCTGTAATTTGTGGGAAGTCATTTGCTGCCACCTACCAGCATAGCACAGAGAAATTTTGAGAGCAAATGGAGGGCACATTCAGATACATTTAAGAGCTCCTGTACACATATGTATGATAACTTCTTTTGGTTGAAGGAGATATTATTCTAGTTTCACCCTAGAATTTTTCCCCCCTAAATTTCAAAGTATAAGAAAGCACCCTTATTACATTACAATAGAAAGACCACACCCTGAAGATTATGCTTCCAAGAAAAGCATCACATGATATTATAAACCCTTAGACACTATTCAAGTACTTAAGGTCAACTTCTTCATAAGCAAGACATTATCAAAATACATACAAAATAAATAGCTGGCTAGAAAACTTATGTTTCTCAAAAAATAGTTGTTAAGAGAGTATTTTATGATATCAAGCTAACACTTGTAAGTGGAAGTTCCTTGTGGATTCAATAGCTGTTCTAGAAATGCTTATCACATACTATGCTGCACAGTATTTGTTTTTTTTTTTTTTTTTTTATATTTTATTTATTTTTTTATTTATAAAATCAAATGGAATCACACCCCTTTGCAAGTGCTACAGTCCAGGATAACTCTAAAACACCTTTTCATTGTTAGACATTTTCAACTTACAATAATTCCGGAACCTTTACGTGATGGAAAGTGCAGCAACAACAGCAGAGTAGCAAAGTCCTGGGCTACAGCAAGTGAGGACTTGCTCCAATGTAACAGCCATAGACACAGAAACAAAGGAAAGAAACTGCTTACCCTTAGAAGACCTCAAGTAGACAGGAATCTCCAGAAAGATCCCTTTGCTTCCCCCTGCCAACCCTTAAATGAGGTCTGGGAAGGGGTGGATGCTGGCTGCACCCCTTCCGGTCACTCAGATGCATTGCATTGCACTGCATGCACCTGAGCTCCCCTGGGTTGGCCCTGCCTTCCCACCAGGTGCTTAATTACTGCTTCAAGCCATGACTTAGCATTTCCACTACAGGAACTGTCCTTTCTAAAGGCTATTACATATATTGGAGATTCTGAAATAAATTTATTCATATAGCTATTGCCACCATCCACCAAATATAAAACATGGAGCTGTTCCATTGGCTCTAAGTGAATGCTTTGATGCTGTACATGAAGGCCTGACAAAGAAACCAAACTTTATTCCACCTTTTTACACAATCCTTATTCTAGATTTCCATGAATTCAAGCTGACTGTTCAAGCTGGGTAACATCTCTGCTGCTTCTTAACAGATGTGCAAAGCTGAGAATCCGTCTGATAACAGCTGTCAAAAGTAAGAACTAAGCTTTGAAAACCCCAGAATGATGGGCAGGATAGGCTGACAGAGTAACCCTTGGAATGAAAGCATGAAAATCGCAGTAAGAAAGAATCTGGGAGTAATCAGGGTGTTGAATAATCAAAGTAGAGTTTATTTCAGAAATATCAAAACTACGCTCAAGAAAGCAAAGTACTGGACACCTTCAGTTACTGCAGAAGCAATAAAATAATGTACAAAGGAATGTCATGCCAAGTGCAATAACAAACATTTACAGCACTGCTTCTGTATAGCATGCATATGTAACCAGAGACAAAATTAAAGCAACAAAAGAATGCTATGTGTTAACATCTGAAAACTTTAAATATAAAGGAAAAATAGGAATAAGAAATTTTGGTAATAAGAAAAAATATATGTCCAAAAATCTTTATTAAACACTGTACAAAACAAAATATTGCACTTTTAAATCAGACAATAAATATCTACAAAAAGTATATTACAAAATGTTTTTTGTTTGTTTGTTTGTTTGTTTTAATTTAAAAAACTGCTTAAACAATCAAGACTCATCACTGATTAAAAAGGTAATGATCAGGAATATCCTCTCCTTGCAGTCAGCCTTGGACACTACAGTCCACATTAAACATTTTCTATACAGTAGTGCTAATCTAATTTTCAGTGATGCAAACCCATAGTGCAGGAATGCTGCTTCCAAAACTGTTCTGACAGCACATGCACTGATTAAAATGTTGTGTAGCTCAGTAATGTAACAAAAGATCCAAGTCTAGACTCACATTCAGGCTTCCAAGAAGCGCAGTAGTGTGGAAACTACATAAAAAAGGAAAGCTATCTGCTGCCTTCTGTGGGGCTCTCTGTGCTTACAGCCCAAATGAGACAATCTGCAACACAGAAAATAATATATCCAGAAATACCACACCCTTGCAAAGATTCACTTGGTTAATGGTCATGATAAAAACTGATCTTGAAGGAAAACCGCTCAAAACAGATTTTTTGCACTTCTCTATCTTCATAATCAGTAATTCTTCCTTGGACATTTTTCCCTGTTAATGAAGTATTTACCCAAGACAGAAAATCTGACAGGCATGTTTGGCCATTTGTTGGCTCCCCATTTGACTGTGATAGGGAAGAGTGCTCACAAACATTGAATTCACAGCTCTGACAAGGAAGCCTTGTGTCTAATTTAAAACCAGTAGCTAAGTCTAACCATGCCAGAACTTTGATTGTACTTCAGTGACTGAGCAGAAGAATAGAAACAATAGATAATGACACTTCATTTTTCAAAACAGATCTATTGCTGTCGTGAAAACTGTACTGACATCTACTTTGTCTACAAAACAGAAATTCCTAATTCAAACATGGAGATGTTTAAAACATTAAAAGTTCCATTGCAAAGAGCGGATAATAAAAGTTCCTGGAAGTACCCTGCCCAGCGTACCAATCTGCAATACTGTTTTTTTCATTAGCCCCAAGTTTCCATTTAACTGTTACGACTAATGTCTTATTTACAGGTATTTAATTGGAGCAGGATAGTTTAATGAACCTCTCTTCTCATCTCTTCACTGCAGCATCAGGAATTTTCCATAGAAGAGTTACATTTCTTGACACGACTGACAACATCTTTGTTTGTAGACATCTATCAAGCATAACCTCAGTTGCTTTGCAAATGTACAGTAGTGAGTTGTATCCTTGCATTCATCTTCTGAAAAATATATTCAAACATTAAAAAACTTTGAAAACAGACACAAGATAAATAGCAGAAATCATCATAACAACCAGTGGATTACTGGTAGCTTTGTAATTATTTTACTTTACATTTCTGACAACAGCTAAAGTAGGTCACACATAAGTGGTGTGATCTCACTGCATTCATTTCAGAAAACTACCCCACCTTCCAGGAATTAACAGCTTGCTCAGAGACTCGTGCATGACTCACAGCTGGCAGTCATAAGGGAAGTTTGCATAAAACAACTTCCTACAAATCCTGCTTCTAAAAGTGCTTTTGAGGCTTTAATATCAAACTGGCCCAGTCATGGAGAAAACTAACCCCAGCATTATCCAGTGTTGCTTGGAGAGTTTAGTTTTACCTTTGTGATGTACAATCAAATGCTTGCAGAATCACTAGCGTACAACTGTGAGGAGCTTTCTAATATAAGTGCTGGAAACTATCACTGTGCTCAGATAGAAATAAATATTTACATACTGCCACAGGCTGTGGCATTGCAGTGCTGCCAGCTCACTGGTCTCTTCTTCCATCCACAATACTGATCGGCCACAAGTCTGTTATTCTTTCTGTGTACACAGTGGACTCGTCTGGACTGAAATCCACTCCCGCATTGCACACTGCAAGGCCTCCAAGGCCCTGTCCGCCAATAGACATCACATACTTCTGAGGAACAGTTTCTTCTGACAGCAGATCTGTGGGGAAAAACAAATGGCAGTTAAATGCTTATTTTTGTGCTAAACCCTTATACACAGAATCATACGATCATGGAAGGGACTTCTGGAGATTGTCCAGTCCAAGCCTGCTGCTCATCACACAGTAAACTAGACCAGGCTGCTCATCTCCTGTCTGTTTTCCAGTACGTCCAAAGGTGCAGAGCCTACAGCCTCTCTGGGCAGCTTCTTCCAGTATTTAAGAATCCTCAGAGTAATTTTTTTTTTCCAAGTTCTATTTCCTGTACTTCACATCATGCCCATTCATCATGCCTCACTCGTGACAAAAGACAAGCTTCTGTTCATTTAAACCCAAACCTGACATAGAAAAAATGTTTTACCTTCTGGAAAATTTTACTGACCCTGAAAGGCTGTATCTTGGATGCTGCAGGTGCTTTAAGCTCTCTCTTGAACACAAGTAATATTTCTATGCTGACACGGAACCCTCTTAAATGTTAGAAGTTGCCAAAATGAAATCCTGGCTTTACTTGTAAATGGAAGTTTCAGCATTTTATTCAGTGAAGCCCAAGTTTCCTTCTACGTGCCTCAAAAAGCGATTTGAAATGTTCACAACTCAGAAGTAGGTCTACAGTCAGAAATATGAAGAGCCGGGTTCTACAATTGAGGAGCAATGCCATGTCTGTACTTGATACCCAGTCCTTGTTTGCTCTTCACTGCCCTGCCTACGCCTAGGTTTTGCTCCCCCAAACCATCATGTTAAGTGTTAATTTCTCTTTAATTCAGCAATTTTGAGATTACAGTGTTTCATGGACACTGCCTTCCATCCATATGCAACAGCATAGCCCCAAGTGATTAACATTCTGAGGGGGGTGTAAAGCCTGTGTTTTCCCTTTTTTAATGAGCTATTTAGAGACAGTAAAGCAAATTGACAGAAGTCCTACAAAAATAATAATAAATGCATATCTTGAGGTAAAAACACCTTTCATTCAATTTTAGACCCAGATACATCCTTTAACTAACTACTACTCCTTTAACATACTTAAAGGCAGAATTAAATCTATTTATCTGGATAAGTATACCTTATTTAAGTAATAAATTTAAATTAAATTTTAATTAAATTAAGTAGTAAATTTACAGGGACTATAAAATAAAGCCCAGGAGAACTCTTATAAAGCCTCTTCAACCACAGAACTGAATAACAATAAGAGCAGAAGGGAACTAGTTCAGCAGGAGTAACTAAGTTATGACACACGGCTCCAGTTTGTGCCTTCTTTGGAAATCAAGGTTCTCTCCTTCTCTTTCTAGCTTTGCCATCAGCATAGGGTAGGACAGTGATCAAATCCATTTCTCTCCTTGGGTTCCTGAACTTTTCCTGTGTACACAAAAGGGATTACTGTCCCCTTTCCTTGTATTTGATTCATGAGAAGAATTTGAACATTTATACAGTGTTTATGATATTGTAACTTTAATTTGGTCATCTATAGACTTTAACTTGTACTGCTTCAAATTGTGTACCTCTTTCTTTCATCACAAGAAGAGTTTGGCATCAAAGATCCGTTATGAAGTCGACATAAAAAGTGGTGATGCTGTGAAGCTACAGGGCGGCCTACACAGGAACCAGAACACTGAAAAAGGAGACAAAAAAGGTGGTGAGAATGAAAAAGAAACCATCAAGTTCATTACGACAGAATCACCCTTCTAGGCAGCTGTGCACCCAATTGCACAACCCAGTCATAAATCTCGATAACTGCCTTCCAGCCCTCAGCCCATGTCCTCAGTTCATGGTTCTCCAAGACACTGACCTTTCCACCTATTCAGAAAGATATACAACCTTGCCTTGTTAATATCTGTATCTGGAATGCAGCAACGGTAATTCTCACTCATTACTTTGCTTACTGAACAGTAAACACTGCATTGACAATCATAAAAGTCATATGAAAATGAGTTTACTGCATAAACAAAGATGCAGAACATAAGGAAGTAAAGTTTTCCATATTAAATAGGGATAACTGCTTTTGAAGTGCACATCTGTCTTTGAGGACTTCACAAGTTCAGCTACAATAACTGTTTTTATAAGACTGTAATGAAAACAACAGACTAGCTTAAAATTGGAATTGATAACAATGGGTTAGGTTATAAAACATACTGAAACTAACACTTGGATTTCAGATCGTGTTCTGCTCTCAATTCCCTGGTTTTGTTGAATTAAAGTAACAAAATCAAGAAACAAGGATTTGTAAGTCACTGTTCTGAAGGCAATTACAGCTAGTGCCACAAGCCTGCAGCTTGGCTGTCCAGGTGTTAGTGTGGTAGCAGCAGTAAGAGAATACAGCTGTTCAGACAGAGGAATGATTTACACTGATGTCTTTTACAATACAAGGAAGTTCCACGCAAACTCTGTAACCTACCTGTTCTTTTGTCTGCGTTGTCCCTGCTGCGCATGAATAACCCATACAAGGTTTCCTTCCCACAGGGCGAACCTGTTGCATACAAGCACCTGCCAGCACTGTCACCACGCTGCCGTTGGCTTTTACTTGTTGACAAGTTATTTGCCGGTAGCGAAAACCACTGCCACAAGTTGCAGAGCACTCGGACCATCGAGTAGTTACCCACCTACAAGGATGCAGAGACATTAATAGCAAATATGAAAGCTTTGCAACCTTGCTGGAAGCTTGCAGTGACCTGTTTGCAAATAAAAATCAAGAGAGCTTGGCATTGTGATTTTTAGGTGGATATTTAGAGTTTAGAGAAAAGGCAAAATCATCTTGTTCAGCTCTTATCCAAGGTTGAGAAACTTGATTAACTGAGGAGTTCTAAGATCCATGTGGCTCAATATAGGCTGGCTGAAGTTACACTGTTACCCAGAAGGTGATAGTAGGTAAATCCTGTGCTCACTGCTGATTCATTCTTTCTGCAGGGAAGCACAGCCTGCTATTCCATAACTTGTAAAATGCCTGGTACTGATTTAGTTACTATCAATGCAGTAGTAGAAGTAGGTGTCATAACTCATCCGAATTTATTGCATCAAGATCCTGCTAGATAATGGCTCAACCAAAATGTTTTATTTATTGATTAGAAGTTGCAAAGATTTATTCTGCCTTGACAGCCAGGAACTCTACCAGGGAAGCAGCAAGTGGCAATATAATTTATTCTGTTTTTCATAAATCTGGGGTAGAAACATGGAATGAGACTATTTGTAGCACCACTGCGACAACAGGAAAAAGATTCTATTTTCTTCAGCAATTATCTTTTTTTCTTACAGTCAAAGATTTCATATTGATTCAAAGAAGATTAATCTTCTGCAATCTGGACTCTTTACCTTTTAAAGCTCAAGTACTTCTGCAAATATTTGCGTGCAGTGCGCGCACAGCATGCCAGCAATGCACAAATTCAGCAAACATCTAAAATACCAGTTAAACACATGCTTAAACTCTTACATTTACCTCACTGTACTTGGATGCTATGCTTGAGAAAAGCAGACTAAATGCATGGCAGCATCCTCATAACTCAGCCTCATCTGCTCTGAATGGACGGATTTTAGAGGGAGCGCTGCAATTGAGAATCTGTTTCAAACTATTCCTTCTATTTTAGTACATTTCCACTGGCAAAAAGTTCACTTGTTATGGGCTGGCTAAATTTCAGACTTTCAATTGAGGATGATCTGTTTTTTTTTGGCTTCTAGTAATGAATATAAACAAATTTACCCCGATATTTATCTGTTGCTATGTTTCCTGTGCTTAGAGGAGAGTTCAGAACATTCTGGCAAGATGCACTCCCACAGTGTCACTTAAGGTCTTAACACCTCTCCCCAAAAATTTTCCAGTGAAGGACAACTCCAAAACGCGTGCATGCCTTCTCATGGATTTTATACTGCTGACTAGTGAAGGCCAATCCCTTTAAGCAATTGAAGGCATTTGTTTTGAGGATGCATGTAGTGCTTCTCACTAAAATCCCAGAGCTGCACTTTGCTGAGATGGAATGCTCAGTTCAACCAATTAAATTCACAGGTAACATTTGGGCTTTTGGAATCAGAAACTATGATGGTATATTTGCCTCTGATATAAATACTTTCTGCCACAAGATCTCTAAGCACATTAGTTGATTCAGCCAGAAAAATGGCAGAGAAGCACATGCAAGGAGTGTGACACTGTGGTGGGGGGGCACTGGAGACAAATGAGGCATTCCAGATAACCACACTACTCAGAGCTTCCTGCTAGCATGAAAGAACAGGAGATGAACACAGACTCCACTCATGAGCATCCTGGCTGCTGTAAACATGATTTTTCTTTCAGGGCACTGGCACAGATTCCACACAACAAGCACATCTCAGAAGCCTCCCGTGGCTTTCACAATGTTAGTGTGGTAGCAGCACATGGACTTGCATACGGTCTGATTTATTCAGCTGAATCACGAGCTCCCTGACTGTGATCTGTTTTCACACCTCTCATGCGTTAGGGGTCACAATGAAATAAAATCCACATTTCACACTCAGCACACAAACACAGAAGCAACTTCAGGAGATTGTGAGCTTATCTTAATATAGAGGGAGCACGTGGAAATACAGTAGGCAGGAGTTTACCTGGCAGGGCAGTCATCTTTGTTACAGGATTGGTAAATAACTGCTGGCTTTTGCAGATCTCTGCAAAATGATTCATTTACTTTCTGCTCCTCTGAATTCACGCACTGCAGTTTCCTCGAGCGGGTTCCTGAATTGCCACAGTTAGCAGAACAAGTGCTCCACTCAGCATATTCCCATTTATAATCTAATTATTGATAAGAAACACAACCAAAAGCAATGTGTGAGAGAAGCATCAAACATAGCTGTGTCACATTAACCAATACGGCAGCATATTCTGTCAGTGAGACAGACATCACAGTCCCCGTAGAAAAGCGAACATTTCAGCTTTGTGAGAAGGAACCAGAAGCCAGAGCAAAATGTAGTCCTACCCCACTTCCCCTGAAGTTCAGCCTCTGTATATGAGCACGAAGTTCTCTAGAAGGCAAATGGGATCAGCATATGTGCACCTGAAGGGCAGAGCCTGGCTCGCAGTAGGAATTGATGAACTTCTTTTAAAGGTTTCATAACGTTTTTATACAATGAGCATTAGAAAGAGGAAACTGTAAATCAGGCTCTCTAGGTTTCCTGCTGCTCTACGCTAGGTTTATTCTAAAGAAAACTCACCTTACTCCAGACACTGCACAGATTTCAAGGTTTAAGAAAATCCCATACTAAACTATAGAAAATTACTTAATGCACAATTAGTTTGCCACTGAGGCCTCTGGCAACAAGAAAAAGAAATTGGTTTTAAAGACCATTTTGCAGTGAAAATCGATCACCTCTAACAATTACAACCTTTATAGTCAGTCACAATCCCACACTTACCCCTTCCCCCACATTTTTTTTTGACACTTGGTAAAAGATGAAGTACTGTGCAACGCTGACAGATTTTTATGTGATCACAGAAGGAGTCAGATTTTTCTGTAATAACCAAGAATAATTGATAGCTACCAGCTGTGTCCACAGGCTCACCCTTCCAGCACATAATGAATTCTTTAACTTATTGTTTTTCAGTGTTTCCTTATTACTTCTGGGTTTCTTAAAATAATACAAAAGGGCCTTTTTCAAAGTAGAAACAGTTAAATTTACTGACTGCAACTATGATGGAGAGACTGTATTGTTTGTTTAACTAGGAAGATACTACTCAGAAGTACCCTCAATATGCCTACTGTGCAAAAACCACCAGAGGAGATTTTGCAGTCTTAAAAATGCACGGCTATTCCAGCGATGAAACGTTTACACGAGCAACATTCAGAGTCAGGGCTCATGAAAGGAAACTGGAATCCTCCCAGAATACTGACCAGCCTCGCTGGAAAGGGTATTGGGTGATCAAAAGGCAGTTCAGCTGGAGAATACAGATGGACAGTTTAATACCCAGTTAGTCCTGCCCAGAGATTCTAACTCTAATGAGATCTGTATTAGTATCGAGGTCTGGACATATTTTTTGATAAGTTCAATATCCTGATAACTATCAGGATATTTTATGATTTGTTTCATTAATATTTAGATACGATTTTGTTTTCAGACTTATCACCAAAAGTAAACATTTTGATCATAGATAAGCTTCAGTAAAATTACTTTGCCACCTCATTCCTACAGACCCAGCCTCACTCATAGAAGTGATCCAGTGGCAGTCCCTGAGGGGATTTACAAGATCTCATCTTAAATCATCTTTCATTCCTTTGTTCACCCACAACAAGCCAAAATATATAGATAATAGATAAATAATACATGAGAACCTTCAGTTTCAACAGAGACTTCTTTTTAAATCTGATTTGCATCTCCTGCATACAGGGGATGTTTGCTTTTTTTATTAACCTGTCAAATGGAATTTGCTGTTTTGCTGCCAGGATCTTAGGATCTAAGTTCTTAACTCTACGTTTTGAAGTCTAGCAGTTATAATGCTATTAATTTCAAAAGCACTTTAGATATTTGCACACTTCTTGATACGTCTGCAGATGCAGCCTACTGCCCTGCTGCTCATTCACCTGCAATTCTCAGTTCCACGTTTTAAAATTTTCTAATGAAAGTGGAATTGTGTGCAAGCACGTTACACCAGAGGACATTATAAAATGCTCTTGAAAACTTAAAACCTAAACTGATAAGTATGCAGGGTGCCCCATTGCACTGGTAAGTTTAAGGGTGACTATAATAAGATGGCAGCCATATTGTAATGATGCTGAAATATGACAAAATTGTTCTTATTGTCTTAAGATGGCCTCAAAGCCTGTTTTGTTTCAGTTTGGTAGGCTATCGTGGTAGCAATTTACATGATTTGCTGAAGTTGAGAAAACCCACCTGATTTAAAGCAGCAAGACACCTAATGAGGCAACATCCTCTGAGATTTGCAGGTGCACAGGTAAGAAATGAGGAAGCCCACATCCTCCTGCCCAAATTCAACTCTCAGAATGGATGTTGTCTATTGGCTTAGGTGGAATTGTGCATGCAGGTGAAGTTAAACATGTTTTAGTGTATTACTTTCTCGTTATAAAAGCAGGTTAGGGTTCAGGGAAGTCCATAAAGAGTGAAAGAAAGTAGTATTAAAAAAAAAAAAATAAGAATTTGTCATATAATTTTCAACAAACCTTCCTTCTTGACATTTACCCAAACTGACACTGGTTTTGCACTAGCTGAAGTCCAACACTGGAATTGCCCAGCAAATTGACCCGAGTTGGTGTTCACCTCCAGGATGCGACCCCCAGCCAGGACTCGGTATTCCAAGGTTTTGATTTCCTCAATTGGACTACCTCTGAAAAGCCAGTGGACAGTGTTTCTGGAGCTGGGAAGCACTGGGCAACCTAAAAATTGAAGGTATTTTAGCATTTTTTTTCTAAACACAGCAGCTGCATTGAGAAGTTTGCACACAGTTACGTACGACAGTGTTATTCTATATAAAAGACCTCACTAGTCTAAATAAAAACAAGAACATGTATTAATTCACTGAAGTCCAAGCTGTAGTCCTGACCATCCCCTGAGGGTTTTCAGCTGGCATACACCTATCACAGCTCTTCACATTTTCCCTTGCAGTAAGATTTTACACAGTCCATTTACATATAGCTGAAGAGGAGTAGTGGAGAGCGATTATTTAAAAGGAATTAAGACTGGGCTCCAGACTCCACTTTATGCAACCCGCCAAACCTGGACTCTCAGCAATCATCCCCACTTTCTCCATGGGCCCCCTCTTTTTTAATGAACAAATGTCATCATTCAAATGGAAATGCAAAGAAGACAACATACCTATTCTTAATGGATCTCCAGGTACTACGCTAACATTTGTACCAATTCCAGATGCCATGAGGACACGCTTTTTTCTGCTTCCCTTTGATAGTAAAGTATTATTCTCTGTAAATCTTTGTTCTGTAAAACAATATACAAGATCTCTTCTAAGGAAGAATTACATCAACGTGCTAAAAAAAAAAAGGCATCCAAAACACTCGTTATGAAGAACAAGTACAATAGTGCTTTGAATTGACCAGCCTACTGATTGAATTGTTCATGAAGCAAATATACCTCGGGTGTGAAAACAGGGAAAAGCACAAGATGTTTACAGTGCTCCTGCCTGCTTCTAACTTAATCAGATTTGTTGAATTGTATGTATTTATTAGCAACAATAAGCCATAACATAATAAGCTATAAGCTGTAACATCAGTTAAAGAACAAAATTTACAGGATGTATAGCCTATTTACTGTTTCACAAGAATATGCTATTTATGTTTTAATTGCATTCACATACAGAAATTTTAAGAAAAATATTGTTTCCAATGGAATTAGGCCAATTCCTCTCTTTTTTTCCAATGGAATCGTGGCAAAGTGCTACAATTAAGAATGACATATTTTAAAATCTCATTATGCATAGTGCATAACGTAGGCAGAGTCGTATACCTATCACTGCAGCAACTCGTCCTTTTCATCATATGCCAGATGAGCTGCCAAGAATATGGGCAATCTGTCAGCAGCACACAGTTCTTGTCACATGGTCCAAATTTCCGTTCTAATGAGTGTGCTTGATATCCATGATTCTCCTTCCACAACATTTTCAAACATTTCTTATATTCTAACTTCTTTAGGTTATTTTCCATTGACTGGATTGGATTATCCAAGATTTTTCCTCAATGTACAAGGTCTGTATAAAGCCTCCTGCTCGTCCTTCTACAAAACCTGCACCAAAAGCAATGCCTCCCATTTTATGATGTTGGCCCATAAGAGCAGAGGCGGATGTTGGTGGTACGGCAGTAGAGATTGAACCTTCCCACCAGTATTCCATTACATTTTGTTGTGTGACAGGTAGTAGCAGAGGAGTAGTCTGACAAAATGAAGATTGATACGGAAGTGTGTCTGAAGCAACAGTACGTCACTGAATTCCTCGGTGCAGAAAAAATGGCATGTGCTGACATTCATTGATGCTTGCTGAACATTTATGGAGACCAACCAGTGGATGTGAGCACAGTGAGGGGTGGGTGGTGCGTTTCAGCAGTGGCATCAGTGGGTCACTCCACTGGTCCACATTTTTACAAGCACGGCATGCAGGCTCTGGTTCATCACTGATAAAAACCACATAGCTAATGGCAGTGACTGTGCTGAAGAAAAGTGTTTTGTAGCTGAGAATCTGCTTTATCAAACACTGCTGTTGTGCTCTTTGTATCTGTATCTTTGTATCTTTATTTCCATAGAAATAAATAGGAGGCATTACTTTCGGAGTGACCTACATAAATGCTGAAACAAAAGTCTCCACAGAACTACACTGAGATCAGCCCCATATTGGCACTGACCAGCAGACAGCTACTTCCCTTGTCAGTTCTTAGCCACTTCTACTAGAAAGTGCTGCACAAATTTTGCTCTACTGCTCAGCTTCCCCAGATCAAGCAGTAATTGCTGTAGGAAAGTCAGAAAGTCTAACTTGATGTTGCTTTAGACAACAGTCGGTGTGATCTGCAAATCCTGACAGCAGGAAGTCCTCCCATTTCACCACAGCTCTGTGTAGTCAAAAAAAAATTGCAGAATTTGGCATTCTTCTGTCTACTCAACATTTATTTAAACTAATGCCATTTTGATCACCATTAGAAATGAAGTTCAGACTCCTGTGAGTGAGCTTCCCAGTCACATCATTATAATAATATTCCTCTTTGGAACATGTGAAGTTTTGACCTAATCCAGGAAAACTGAAACCAAGAAGGCAGCTTCAGTCTACACTCATCTTCACAGAGACTCCTATTATGCCTTTGGTACATCTTCCTTGGCCAACAAATCCAAACATACCTAACCTGCCTTACATGTGGGGTTAAGAAAGAAAACTTTGTAGCAGGATTGGCCATGTATGACTGTGTTGTACTTTGTACAGCAAAACGGTGAGAAAGTTAATCTCCAGAGCTGAATAATCCATTTATTGGAGTTATTTGCAAGGCATGATTGTATTACAGAGTATTGCATTGTTTATCTACTTACTATAAAGTCATTTAAATGGAATTTTTTCTTTACATTTTCTGTTTCGAGTTAGCAGTTCATATTCAGATTTCTTTGTTCTCACTATTCCTTTGTTTTATTGGCCTTTATGATTAAAAAGGTAACAACATCACCACTTTTCCTTCATTTCACTACGTTTCCCTGTAGTTTCCTGCAGCCTACCTTGTTTCCCTATATGAAAGCACTGGGCACAATGCAATATGACATTGGATTTATTTGTCTAATGTGTCTCCGGGCTTAAGGGCTGATACTTATTGCCTGGAAGCAGGAAGATGGAACAATTTTTGAAGAAGTCACACATTAAACTGTACCCAGACCCAGTATTACAGGAATCGCAAAACAGTGAACAGATCCCAGGGAGTCAGATCCAGTCAAACATTCCAAGTTCATAAGAAAGTGTTAAATAATCACCCACACCACCCCAAACTAACTTATCACTAAAAAATCATATGAAGTGCTATCACTAAGGAATTCTTATTTAGCACCTACCACGTAAGTGGAGAATGGACACAGCCTCAGCTCTTCCAAGAGCATTAGTTGCTCTGCAAGAATATGTTCCTGCATCTTCATAGGAAACATTCCTCAGAAACAAAGAGCCATTCGAAAGCAAGAAAGAATTAATTTGCAGGATGCCTTTCTTCGTAAACCACGTCACATTCGGTTGGGGAACACCTTTAAAATGTAGATAATTAAAACATTTAGGATGAAATAAAATACATGATCTATACTGCTGTTACCATAGTATACAAGAATCATTAGTTCCTTCATCATTTCACAGATAATGGAATGACACTGCAGCAAAACTAGTAGTTTTTCCATTCACAGACAAAAACATTTTTGTTTGAGCCCTATTAATAGTTCAGCATCCCACTGAGAATAAAGCTTAAGCACTGTAAGGCAAGCTCCCAGAACAGCTTTAAAAGCTGCTACCAGCCCTACAAAAGCAGTGTGCTCATGTATCTCTCTGCTAAAGGATGTGAGACTGCTAACCTCAGTCAGAACCAATTAACGTTACTATCTGCATCCCAGAATGCAGGAAGGAAGGAATTAATATGATGGAACTAAGCAGAAATAGAAATTGAGATAAAACGTTTCTCTCGAAGGAAAAGTTTTATATTTATCAATTAAAATAGAAAATGCAACACCCATTCCTGACCCCAAAAAAGCCTCTAAAAACTTCTCCATCTAGCACACGTCATAAATGCAGCTTGTAACAATGGAGTGTGAAGGAAATGGAACAGAAAAAGCTATTAAGAACTAAATTAGGGGCTCAGTTGTTAAGCAATCTCATTTGCCACGCTACAGAAAGCCAAAGATCTATCATCCTCCCTACTGCTAAGCTTGAGCGCTGAGATATTCTGTATTCAAAGAAAACTTGTCATTCTCAATTTTAATCAATGAATGGACTTTGGATATTGATTTTTAATTAGGTGGTTTTTCCAGTTGCACAATATTCAGTGGAAGGACTTCTACTGTTGTTTTCTTTTCCACAAACTTTTGCCTTTAAATGATATTTTGAGAGCTGGCAAATCAGGCACTTCACTGTTTGCACTCCAGTAGAGCTGCCCCAGCAGGAGTGCTCTCTCAAAGCTCCAAAACCCTGGATAACTCAGTGGGTAGGTCTGACATGTGGCACGATGACCAGCCTCAGCAGTGTGCACATCCACAAGGCATAAGACGGTCAGAGTTGTTAAATCTTCCTTATCTGAGCTCTGTTTTCTTGTCTAAATATATTGATCAGCGCTCCCTGAAGGCTACCAGAATGGGTCCTGCTACAGAAGCTGACCTGAATGTGGGACATTTGGAAGTCTCAGCCATACCGAATGCTAATTCAACCTCCTCTCTTCACAGATCATTGTGCAGTATTACTTTACAGATGATGTCTTCATGATGTGGAATAGCCTTTAGGAGCAACTTCAACATTTCGATCACTGGCTTAGCACTTCCAATGCACACCTCAAGATTTTCCTTTACCGTAATAGGAACCAGACATATTTTTTGGATCCTGCTATGTCAGCGAAGGAAAAAGCTCCCCATACCATTTTGTCTAGAAAGACAGCAGACAGAAACACTCTCCTGCATAATCATAGTTTTAAATTCTAGGCAATTTAGCAACTGTTCAGTGCTTTCAAACTCACGAGATTGTGATTTACTGAATACAATTGTGTAAAACAAGATACAGATCTGCAGAGCGCGCAGGGATCCAAAAAAACCAGGCTGTTTTTCAAGTTTCCAGAAGAAGCTTTATGCCACATCAAAAAATCCTTTCGGAATTAGGAAGAATTCTTGTTCTAAGGGTCTTTTTTCCATTATATTCCAGATTTCTGGCTAAAATGTATCATTCTCAGACACATTTTCCTTTACAGTGTATTTTCCAAGGCCATTCAGGCATATATTCTCTCAGTACGGATGGGCTGAGGAGGTGCCGTAAGGATGCTGAGCTGAGGCCCACAGGTTTGCAGCCAGCCTACCCTCACTGGCATCAAAATCCTGCAGGCTCATCAGAGCCAAAAATAACCAGAAGCAGCACGGCTGGGAGAGGAACAAAGTCAAAAGATTTAAAGTTGAATTCCACAAAACACAAAAACATGAGAACGCCTGCAAGGGTCGGATTTAGGCTTTTAACCTGGGCCTCTATCAAAATTCAGCCCCAAACATCGTCCCATGATAGTCTTCCCTTTGCTCACATTCAGAAACGTATCCCATTCGGGGGATTTAACTTAAGCAAAATATTTCCTTCTTCCAAACTTGGTTTGTATTTATGCTGGAAAAATTGCCATGTCTCTACTCCTTTACTTCTCCCTCATTCAAAGAGATGTTGAGTCTTAAAACCTGGACTGGAGTTCAGTTTGCAGAAGAAATCTGCAGAACAGCTTTGCCTCTCATTTTAAATTCAAAATTGGGTAGCTGTCACACACCCTTAAGTCAATTTAAGCTACTAGCAAGCGATTCCTCTTCTTTTCTCGGAGAAACTGTATGTATTTCTCTTCAGGGGAAACAAGTGAGCGGTACCACACACACACAAGTAAATCAGATCATTTCTCAAGTGAATAATGTGAATGCACAAGTATAAATTTCAAGTCTAAGAAACAGAAGGGAGGAGAGAGATCTGCACGGCAGTCCAACTGAAATGTACAGTTAATCCACCCACGTAATCTTAGATGTGCTGTCACTTACAGGAAAAGTGGCAGAAAAGTGCATTTAGACCGATAGTCAAATACACCATGGAAAACCAACACTATTAAGCATTACATGTCATTAGCATACGTTGTCATTATAAAGCAGAGCTAATGCTATCTAGATACCTTCAGAGCGCATTCATAAATGAGTTTGTGCTGAAAACAGCGATGAGGAGATCAGAACACCTTCGTACTGTATTCTATCCCACATTGCTGAGAGGTAAAATTAAATCTCAGTTAACAGCTTTATGTGAATTGTGCACAGTCTCCCTCTGAGCTGGCCTCCTCACAGTCAATTCTGAGGATCCTTCAAGTTTTTCCATTCCATTTTTCCATTCCTCCCCTTTCAGAGAGGAGTTCAGGGACCTGTAGCAGGCAGGTTGTACTTATCCTGCTGGGGTACAGAGCAGGGAGGACATGGCTCTGCACACTGTACAGGCAGGACACAGCTGTCTGTTAGAAAGCAGGGGCCTCCACCTCCGCCTTTCAGGGGAACCCAGAGCTGGAGAGCACAAATGTTATGTCACGTTTTCAGAGACATGCACCAAGAGAGACGGAGTGCAGAATCTGGCCAGAAAAAAAAACCTTTGTATATACTATCTCTTCTGGAGCTTCTATCAGGAGAAACTTTTACTGTTGGAGGATTCCAAAAAAACAACACTATTTTTAGGAATACATTCACCTTTCTCTGTTTAAAAGTGCTTTGCATAAATCCTTCCCACAACACAGCAAGCAGTGCAACCCCAGCATGCAGTCACCATGTATACACTTCCATTGAAAAAGCTTCCATAATGCAGACTTTTGATGCCTTTCCCTTTGATATCTGACCACATATTTACTACTCCTGAGATAAGATGCTGCTTCCCTCCTGGCACTTGGCACTGCACATTGAGAGAAGCCTCACTCACCAGCTCTTGTGGGAAAGCAAAGTATACAAAGCACACATTTCTCTTGTGACAAGACTCTTCAGTACTGTGACACGCACTAATTTTCCTGCTCAGAAACTGCATGATACAGTACAAGTATACCATAAAAAAAAGTTCTTTTTTTTTTTTTTTTAACAGTCAAAATAGTTAAGGCCTTTCTAGATGGGTCAGAAGACACAAAATCATTCTGGGAATTGTTTCTTAGACCTTCTCTTCAGGACAAAAACTAAATCTTCCAGTTTGTAACCTTGGAAGGAAGTCATTCCCTATCTACACACACAAAAAAAATACTGCTTTCAAGCTGAAGAATTCCTAGTTTGATCACCAGCCAGTACAAAAACAAGAGGTAAGAGATGGCTTGTAGCCACCTTTGTTTCCTTCATACCCCAACCCCACTCAGATGCAGCTGAGGATGAGCCCAAAGGTATCGACTCACCCAAACTGCCAAGGATTCAGAATCCCTGAGTACAGTTTAGATCCCAGTCAGATCTGGGGGTGAGATGCTTTGCTGACTTCAGCCAGCAGCAAAATCGAACAATCATATGATATGGTTCCAAGTCAGGAAAGCACTTAAGCACAGGATTAAATCCATCCCTAACAGGGAATACAATTAAACACATGCTTGAAATAAGGCATGGCTACAATTGTCCTCTATGAAAAAAAGATGCATTCCTGAATGGAGACCTTCTCAGACATAGAAAAACCTTAAAAATCAGAACCTTAATCTTGCAAAGGATCCAAATCCTCTGATGTTAAAAAATTTCTACTATAGACCTAAGTGGCTATAAAACTTTAAAATTAGTCTAATCTATTTTTCTGACCTCAAGAACAGGTTATTTTCCACTAGCATTGGAGCAGCTCTAAAATACTCAATGTTCCATGAAAAAAAAAAAAGTCATTTTCCACCGTCAGTGGCCCTGGGACAGCAAATGTTATGGAACAAAACTCTAGCTCCGGATGGGACTGTGAAACACGTGTTTAAAAAAGGAAAAAAAAATAGGAATCTGCACTATAGGGTGCCCTTAAAATATTCAGTGTTCAAAAACAAATTTCCTCCAACCTTGAAAGCCCTATGAAATATTACACACCATAAAAATCTTGGCCTACCAACTAGTCGCTCTAAAACACTGGATTTGTCTTCAGATATTTTTCCCCCAGCTATGTAGAATCTCATAAAGTATTCTGTATTTCCCATTCAGGAGCAAGGCAGAACTGAGGAACTGTGCTGGCACACATCACCCTTTGCTGCACTTCTCTAAAAGCGTAGAGGATAACTGCACTTCTCTAAATTTAGAGGATAACCTCACGTGTCATCTTTCAGAGGAAATGATTCTGGGTCAGTGTGATATACATTTAATGTCATCTGATTCTGCACCCCAAACACCTATGTCGGATGTGTCATAAATTACCGTTCAACTTCTTTGATTGATAAACCTTATTTTCTTTAGCAGAAACTGCAAAGTGCAATTTTCATCTCAGTTATGTTTGAGCAATCAATTTCTCATGGGCCCTAACAAACCTAAGGCTTATTGCTACTGAAGTTACCTGCATGGATCTTGCCAACTTCATGGGGAATAATGGATGGACTGAGAGCCAGAGTGAGACACTTTGGCATGATCCTCCCACCTGCCTTCTGATACAGCCCTGCTCCCTTGCAATCTGTCAAAGCTATTACCTCTACCTCTTCCTACCAGCCATGCAACAGTCCCTCTTCCTGGGTGGCAGCAGCATCTGGCAGGGTTTTGATACACTTACCTACAGCTGGTGACCCCCTTGGAGGGGTTCCTGAAGCAAGACCCCTCCTCATCCCACCCTTGCTGCAGCTCTGACAAGTGCTGTTTAGTTCTCTGGCTGTCAGCTCAAAGAGAACTTGATCTTTTTTCCAGCTGTAGAAGTTTAATGCTAAGATTTTTCAAAACCAGACATTTAAAATAAGGCAACTAAATAAGGTCTGAGTCAAGTGTAAACTCAGAAATCACTGCTAGGCAAAATTTTCTAGTCAATCCCCTGCAAAGCCTTCATTGGTGCACTTTAGAGCGGTTCTACAGGTCAGCACTACTATCAGAGGCATTTTCACCCAACTGGTTAGTAATTACACTTTTGCTTTCCTGGGTAGCCATGGCTATAATGCCAAGAACCCTGTCAGTTATGCTCATAAAGCAGACATGCTCGGGGATTTGGACAATACAATTCTATCAGAAGATAGGAACGATCACTTTTAATCGGACCTGAAGTCCATCTAAGCCAGCATTGTGTCCAGTGATGGGCAGCTGAGCAAAGAGAACTAAAATGATGATGTTTATTGAGTGACACTTGCTCAATACATTTTCCTGTCTTCATTACCAGAAGCAGCAATTAAACCACCATACATGTTTCCTTTAATATTTCTCTTCTCTCCATATTTTCTGGCACCACTGGGATGAAATCAGCAAAACTGCAAACAGGACTCACCACAGCTTTTACAAATTGCCAATTTATATTTTCTGATTTGTCTGTTTCTCTGCCATTAGTTTTGATTTACCATTATGGGCACTGCCCAGGAGCATGCCAATGCTCACAGGGAACTAACCATCAGACCTGCACAAACCTCTCTCTGAGTGGCGGTCATTCAGACACAATTCCTCCCAATGTGCACATACCCCTATTTAAGATTATTTCTCCTATACATACATTTATTCTGAAAACAATTCTGAACATTCTCTGACCTCATTTAGCAATTAAACACTATCAACGTGATCCTCGTGCAACTCTTCATGGAAAGCTTTAGATCTGATAAGTCTTTATAAATCGTGATCCTTCACAACTTTTGCTAACTAACTGTTTCCATTCTTCTTCAGAACTGTTATTAAACTGTTGAAGAACACAATTCCTGGAGCAGAGTCCTGGGGCACATTGTTTGTGATCTCAGCTCACTGTAAGATGTGACCACGTGTTCCTTTCCTGTACTGATGATCACAAAACCAGGTACTAACTAGTGAGATAACCTCTCCTTTTATACTATTAAGCCTTTTTTTATAAAACTTTGCCTAGGGCAATTCTTGATAGTTTTCTACTACCAAAGTAAGAAGTGCCAGGGGAATACCCACATGCTTGCTCAGCATTCCAGGAGCTCTAACAGAGTTCTGAAATCTTACCTTTTTCTAACAAAATCCACCTTAATTCTTCCTGAATTGAAAACCTGAAGTAAAAGCCTACCCCAGAGCAGCTGTGAGGGACAGGGAGAAGCACCCATCAAAACAAGCAATGGTGCAAACCATGCCAATTCATGTATTTTTCCCCACGAACTACGTCGTTTCTATCTACATTAGCAAGTGGTGGAGAGCATCAGCGATGTGTGTTCACATTGCTCTGGAATACTTGGTGAGTCCCTCCTGGCCCTCGGGCTTACTGCCTATGAGTATCTGAGGGTAAAGTCTGCAGGCACATCTTTCAATTCAGTTTCATTTGAAAGGATTTAGTTTTCAGGCTCCCAGGCTGTTCCGAGACACAAAACAAAGCATAACTGAGTGGGAAGGACTGAAAGATTTACTACAAAGCTCATGCCAGATCCTAACTAAAGCTCAAACGCGGGTGTACACATATTAAAAAGAAGCACAAGATCACCAGATTTCCCCGTCATTATACAAATTATAAACACAGTCATACTTCCCTCACTAAATAAAGCAATACTTACCCCTTTAAATCTTTGAAATTTGTTAACTGCTTTTAGAAAAACACACACACTCAAAGAAAAGAAAGATACAGTGAGCTATGTAACAAACTGCCATTCTTCTCTGAGATGTCTTCTGAGGAGTTAAACATAGAAGACAAAAAACTGCATCAAAGCTACATTTGGAATACAGTGGGTAAATGAAGGAACAGATGGAAAATTGAATTCTTGGTTTATCTGGACCTGTTTCAAGTTCCAATAGTGACAGCAAGTAGCTAGTCCATCTTTATGAAACGTATGTGAATAAAGATGATTTTGATTCAACAGGCTTTGTGTATTTCTCACTCCTTTTTAAAACAATATGTTATTCTTTGAGAGTCAAAGTACATTCACAGGTATGTAGCATTTGGATCAACATAGAGTTTCTCCACCTAAAAGCCTCAATCTCCGGATATTTCAGAGATGCAATATAATGCATAGAGTCTAAACAACCACATCGGTACACATCCTTTCTGTTCTTTCACCAGAAGGTGGCACACAATGCACATTTTATATATGTATTTTATATATATACATATATATGTACGTATTGCTTTTAATTTTTTTCCTCTTCTGTTTTACTTCAACTTAAAACTTTCAGGGTTTTGCAGTAAGTGGATTCTGACAGTTTCAGTTTATTTTAGTAATAATCACAAGAAGATATTTTCTGAAAATACCACAAATGTTATTCAAGATCAATTTGGAGCAATCAGTATTGATATTTATAACATGTGTGTTGATTGAAAAGGTCCTGGCTGTAAGAATGGAATATGAATCTGTCCAGAATGTTATGAGTATCTTCTAGCATACATACGTGTGGGAGCTATAAAAGTGAGTTTATTGTAATTAGTGGAAAGTTTTGTTATACATTTAAAAGATAAAAGAAGCTGATGCTACCAGCTTCAGCTATTTAGCTACATTTTATTCCTTGTTCCTTCTATTTTTGTTTTTAGGTTACACTGATATTTGGCATTTCTAAACGTTTATCTGAATGCGGTTTTAGAGTGTGCAAGAAAGACTCTCAAAGGGACAAAAGGAACCAAATCAGTAACATGAAAAGGAAGAAAACTGCACTCAGCTGACTAACACTGTATGCAATATTAAACTTCACATCCTTTCCATTAAAAGCGTCAAACGAGCTGTCCTGTGTAGCCTGGCCTAACGAATCCTGAGCCCTTGAAGTGGAACGTACTTGGTTCTCTTCTGGCCTTGAATAATTAAGGGGTATGAGGTACAGCTGTTAGCCAGCCAGTACAGGAAGCAGAAAAGTGAACCTTTCCTTACAACTTCAGCTCCTCTCCATCTTTCACAGCCCTTCGCCACATAGTCGGGTAGGCCTACTTTCAGCTGGAATTCCACTCTACAGCATGATGTTCTCTCCTAATTGAACAATTAACTTACCTGTTTTGCATATATACAACATTTTTATACCTTTCATAAAGAAAAACTTAAATAGGTCTTTTATAACTAGACACAAAATTTAGAATTCAGCACATGGATTTATTCACAGAGAAAATCATGGTTTGAACAACTGTAAAGGATTATAGGTTATTCAGCCTACAGAAAATAAACAAAAAACAACCCAAAAAGCCTTAGAAGACATTGCAGCCAAGAAACATAAAGGTAATTTAAGAATTCTGCTAGTGGCATGGCACTAATATTCTTCATGCACACAGGATACCTCATTCTTAATACAGTTTCTCTTTTGCTCAGCTACGTTGTGGGCTAGAAAGAGACTAACAGTTCCGATGTATCTGCTTGATGTCACTGAGAAATCTGCATGGGCTAATCTTTGCTGATGGATATTAGCAAGTGTGGGGCAGAACATGAAGTCATATGTGAAGTTGTTACCACAAAGAAAACATATCCTTCTTTCTGAGTGCACTTTCTGAGTGCTCAGGAGAATGGGCAGTGAGCTGGGGTGAAGGTCTACCTGAAACTCACAGGGCTCTCTGTTGTAATCACTTTTTGCTACAGTCTGCTCTTAGAGACCCTCAGCTGTCAGACAGTCACATTCGATCCCTGTCATTTTTACGTCAGATATTCATTATGAAGACGTACTGTGGGCTGTTACTTCAAGGAGGAGATTATACTGTAAAACTACATCTGATGAGGAAAGAACTCTTGCAGACACACATTGTCTGTCAGTAGAAACAGATCTTTCAGAGTGCATAGACATATTAGTGTGTCTCTTCTGATTCAAATGCTCACTTGTCTGACAATTCACATGATATTTAATTGGCACTTACATCAAAGTTCTCGTTTTACTACACTGCAAATGGACGTATTTTTGAGTCCCACCCTATTAGACAAACATTAGCTGAGAGCGTTATGAAGTTCAATCTACTGAAGTCAGTAGTGTATCACTTTTCATTAAGAAAGGGAGATCAGAAATAACTCTTCTTACATCATTTCATAAGTTTTTCTGCCACTAGGCTAAGTGAAATTTTAAGACAGGCCAGTTCTATTTTATTCACAAGCAGTAATACTTACTTCCTTGGCAATGACAGGAAATAAAGCAATTAGATAAATCACTTTTAAGTCAACACTAGTGTCTTACCATAACTAAAATTTGGCTCAGTAATATACACAACACTAAAGCATTTGGAAATCTGTAGTCCCATGTGAAAATATCAATTTATATTTAAATTGCTAACTGCTTACCCATCCTAACAATATTAATATTAACTGTGTGACACTAACTCTCTGCTGAATTTGAGATATAGGTCAGTTATACACAGAGTTGCCAAACTGTAGTTGGAAAATATTACTTCATCAAAAATTAGCCTCGGTACAACAGTGAGCAGCAGAGTCACATGTCCCAACACACATCAGCCTGGCGCCACTACAGTATGCAGAACTATTTGCATATATATTTCTATCAGTACTCCGGTACAGTATCAACACTTTCTGATACACAGTCCTCCAGCAACAAGTGTGAAAGGCACTCCAACATCTCTGAAGTCTATTTGCATTCAACTGTAATGTTCATTGTTATCAGCACTTTCGTGTACATTCAATAAGGCACAGAAGGCAGATCTTCACTTATTAAATATTTGACAGAATATTGCCACTGTAAGTTAAATCTTACAAATTAAACTTAAAACGTAGCACTGATGGGACTTAAAATATCTACCTTTCCTATACAGAGGACTAGAAAACAAAATAAAACAGTGAACTGCTTAATGCACATAGCTCCTGAGTAACATTAATGCCACTCGACAGATGTTGTGCTAGACAATATACTCTCATGGCTCGGCACTTTTTGTTTTCCTACTGCAGCTGCAGACTGATGGCTCTAAGAGGTAAGTTTACCTCACTGTCAGGTTTAAAGTTCTATTAAACTACGGCTGGAGATTTCATTCTCAGTTTTAACAATGGTCTAGACACATGTGCAGCTCAAGCAGGGATAAGGGAAAGTCTCTGATGAGAGAGTCAGCTGGCTATGCCTGCTAATGCAGCAATATAGTTGTTCACTTTGGTGGGCTTGAAGCTCCGTAGCGGAGCCGCAGACATCTTGATGGAAAGAAAAGCACTTTCAAAGGAAAGCCTGTTTTAATACATTACACATATGTGTAACCTAAAGTGACACGGTAAAGACACAGGACTGGTTGGGTGACATGCATAATAATAAATGACTTCTGAACAATGACTTGCTGCCTTTGCTGGTAGCCTCTTTCAAAATTTTCTTATTTTTAACATTACAAAGAACTTCAGAGGAGTCCTTGCTTACCTTTCACAGGACATTCAACTGTAATATTTGCTCCAATTTTTGCTATGATTTTACCTCCAACAACTGCAGAGAGATTACTGGCTTCCAAATTTGTAACATTTAACACGGAGAACAAGATGACAGGTGCCTCTTTGAAGTGAAATGAAAGAAAGAATCATTTCAAAAGCGTTATTTGACTTAAGTATAGATTTTGTGTTTAAATTCATCACGTTTGATACAGAATTCTATTCGCAAAGAACCACCCAGAAAACAGAGGTCTAATAAACACAAGCAGACTCTGTTGAGGTCTGCTCTGGTTTTAGAGCAACAAGACCATCTCACTGTTACCTGTTAAATCAGGCAGGATTTCATGGACTGATAGCAAAAGAAACCATTTCAAGTTGGATTTGGGATAGATGTTTATACACGAAATGAATGCAAGCCCAATTCCAAGGACGCTACAATCCTACCTGCACGCAATAGTAAAGATGTTTCCATATCAAAACCAAAGTCATTAACAACCAGACATCCATATGTACCAAGTTCCTTTTCAGTAGGACTGTGAATCTGCACTTTTCCAATGGTGTCCAGGATCACACTGCAGAGTATTCAAGAAAAGACTAATGTTACTGCCCTGGGACAAACACAGCTGGGTCTTCTTGCAAGAGTTACAGATACAGCAGAAAAACTCCTCTCTAGGAGTTTATTGTTCTAGATTAGTGCATGTAGAAACAGTTCTGCCTGCTCTTTGGTGACAGAAGGAAAGTATTAAAGGATACATGCATGGAAGGATCTTCAGATATCCTTCCTCTGCAAAGTCACACTCTAATTGCAGCCCTTTGGAGGACAGCAAGTTTTATTGCTGCTAACCAAAAACTCTCAGGAACAACAGTACAATTGAAAGTATTAGGCTTGGTAAGAAATCCATTTCTCCTGAGCAAACTTTCTTTTCAGCAGAATCATGGAGTTTGCAAACGTATTGTCTAATCCAACTTCCAAATTACTGCAGTTTATTTGTTAGTTTTAATATTATCATCATTAAATGTGAAATCTTCCACCAGGTTTCTTGGATATTCTACCTGCCATCTCAGGGGTAAGATATGAGAGATGGCTTCACAGTCTGGAAAGAGACTGAAAACAGCAGCCTTGATGCTTCATAACTCTCCCTCTCTTGTTACCTTTCTCAGCAATATGTTATATGAGTTATTCCATGTACTCATCCAAAAGGCCTGCAGATTTGGCATTCTCTCACACAGTACACTTACAAAATGAAGAGATGGACAAAAACACCTTAAAAAAAATACTTGCACCTCAACCAAACAAATCTACCAGTGCTCTCATGCACGTCTGGAATACAGCCCTCTTTCACAAACCTAACAAATATACAACCTGTTTCTCTCTTCCCAGCCTTTTTCTCCTGCAATTTTAATTACATTTATAAATACATATATACATGTATGTATAAACACACATACATGCACTCGTGTGCAAGGAACATTTCTCTGAAAAAACAAGAAAGAAAACTGCTTGCCAACATATCCTGAAGTGAAAAAATACCAGCTAAAATAAAGGCAATTTATGAAAGTAGACATCAGCAATCAAATAGGTGCTCACAAATAAATAAAACACCATAATGTCAAAAAAAAAAAAAAAAAAAAAAAAAAAAAGTATCACTTACAACAAATTAGTGGAAATTATGCATGGTTCACAAAGTAAACGTAACTGCTGGGAGCTACACGGTTCCAAAAACATTTATGCTTTTAGAAATGGCTTCGTTTGGTGTCCTTGCTTTAATTGATAGCCCTGCAGAAGTATATTTTTCTTGGCCGTGTAGTTAATCAGTTAACTATGTTTAGAAGTATCCAAAAATGTCTTTATCGTTTCAGAATCATTTTTTTCATTACTCAAGAGCTAGCTTCAACTCCAAGAGGCTCTCACATGATGTTTGTGTTAGGATTACCAGGTGAGCTTCTAATTTGTCAGCAATGGAGTAAAAGTATTTGCTGAGTCTTATGTAAATATATGAGTACTATACACTTACTGCAGTAGTTCTTCAGTTACAGTTCTCAAATAGGATGATATTAGTGGTTTTTTTGTATTATTTTGTATTTCATGGCCTTCAACAAAAATATTTGCAAGTTCTGAAGTATTAAAACAGTTGAGTAATTCTTTTTTTTTTTAATTTTCACAGACAATTGAACAGCTAAAGGTAATTCTAAAAAATTTACTGTGCTTTGAAGGATGGTGAAGATAACACTGATATCTTCCCTCCTTAAGAGGTGTAAGAACGACTGATTTTCATCTATACAATGGCGGAAGTTTTAACTCGAGCCTACTGTGTTTGGTATGTGAACAAGTCCACTCAATTGTCTCAATTTAACTGAGTACAAATCTGCTCATTTTCTGATGCAGATTAAAAGATACACACTTAGAACACCCAAATCCCTTCACCTAGTAAAAGAAAGTCATTCCTTGCACATAATGTTGTGTAAATGGACATGCACTTGGATGGCAGTAAAACAAAATGTGACAGATGTCTGAGTGAAAAAAGATCAAATTGCTTAAATAAAAAGATGGAAGGCATAATGTTAATGCTTATCTCATTTTTACTACAGATTATGTTTTAATATTAAACAGCAGGATGTATCTTAACAGTTTATAGTAACACAGTCATTCATTCAGTGATTGGAAAAAAAAAGATATTCACTTACTTCTCAGAGGATTTTAATGTCTCACCATCTTTTGTCCAAGTATATTTCACTTCACTAATACCAGCTGTTTCACACAGTAGATTGACAGATTGAGTATTCTTGGTCAGAAAAACTGTATTTCCAATTCGTACAGTTACAGTTTTGTTAAAGGAAACTCCAGGAATTTCCTTTTGCCTCATAATAACTGGAACCTTCTGGTCAGACATTAACTTATCCACAGTTTTTGTGCTGAAACGATCAGATTCGTTTGGTGATTTGCCTGTGAATTTTGAGGCCAATTTCTCATCCTGGGCTCCTTTCCATTTTTCAGTGGTTGATTGTGGAGGCCTAGATAACTCAGCGATTAACTGATAGATGACCTGGGACGCCAAGTCATCACTGACTTCTCCAGTTTCAATGAGTTGACTCATGTTCCTTATTAGTTCTTCAAACTGCACAGTGTCCATGCTGTAGGCACCCTGGAGAACTGCTGCCTCCAGACGTTTATTCTTGAATTCATGAGAGCTAAATACTCCTGCTGAATTACTCCCAAAGGCTTCGAGATTTCTCAGAAATGGCTGATCATTTACTTGCCTCTCACCCAAATAGAGCTCATTTTTCTTACTCCACATTTGCCACATTTTGCTCATTTTATGCCACTTGGCCCCAAAGCTGTTGGCCTCATTGTGATCTGCATCAGTGATCTCACTGGCATGTTTTCTTAGATTTGGTGGTTCTATCAATCTGTTGTCATTACCAATCAGTTTGAGTACAAATGTTTCATGCGCTGAGCCTGCAATACACCGGTACACACCAATATCAGTGGCTTCAAGACTATGTATTTTCAGTGACCCTGACTTAGTGATGCCAAGTCTTTTAGAGTTTTGTAAGTGTTGCTCATCTTTCTCCCACCGTATAAGTGACTTCTGGAATCTTCGTACGGGGCACTTAATTACAACAGAAGTTTTTGGAAGTAAGTAGGCACGGCTTCCTATGGTAAAATTAATGCGCTTCTCTTGTCTCGTCTGAATATACACACGGTGAATACTGATAATCCGAGGTCCACGAGTAGAGTATTTTTCTGGAAGCTTTGGTTTAATTTCTGAAATAAAATAAGTCTTGAAAAGGAACTAATCATTAGCATTCATGCATACAAAATCTGCTTTTCACAGAATGGCTGACAGAGTTCTTCCTGACTGTTTAAATCAGATTGCAACATGCTGAGCTTTTATCTGAGTCACAAAAAAGCAAAAATATGGACAAGATGAAACCATGACATTCCCCTGCTCCAGCCAAGAATTCTGTTACTTCTTCCCCCAGACTCCCAACTATGAGAAAATATAGGCAACATATACCTATACAAAGGACACAGATGGTGCACACATACCTAAATGTATATATTATGTACTACTTTATACTATATACATAATCCTCTTATGGTTATGTTTCCTATTGCTGCCTCAGAAAGGCTAGGCATGAAAGGGAATGGAAAAAGTGAACAAAAAAAAATTTGAGCACATTTTTACTTTCCCTGCATTTAAGCACTGTTGAATGCAGAATGACCTAAATAAAACAAAATCTATCTGAAGAGCAAGGCTCCCTTGGACTGCTATTTAAATTGTTGGCTGGCTTTGATGGTTGTCTCACTAAGTGAAGCCAAACAGCGACACAGGAGGTGAAAGGAACTGTCAATGAAGACACAGCGCATGCAACAAGCAGAGCCACCCTGCAATCCCTGACTGAGGGTAATTTTTTCGGGTTGAAAGATGAGGTGTTCACAGTGCTGTGCCAAAAAAAAGAAGGGAGGGAAGGGGAGGAAAGAGGGAAAAGTCAGAAGGTGGAGAAGCTGAATACAGTGATCAGATGAATTAACATGAGCAGACAGCAGCACATAAAGCGTCATGTAGACAGGATACAGAGACACTGGGTATTACAAAGCTCCTCCTGCGTTGTTCTGCAGGCTGTTGGATGTGGACAGGTTCCCAGGAGCTGCCTGAAAGCCACCACCACAGGAAGGCTTTGGCTTTCCAGCAGCGGCTGGACAGGCATGTTGAAGAACACATGAGAATGACTGCAATGCTTCAGATACCACTGCATTGACTCACTGTTGGCAACTACTGTGCCCCACTTTGATCACAACTAGTCTTACTAAGAAAACAGTAGGTAGGTTAGAAGCAAGGCACGTGAGAAGGGGAGTGAGGGCACACACCCCCTCATTCCTAGCACAATGAAATTGGCCGGCTGGGGAGAGCTGGGAAATACTCAGCACTGGTGCTAGAAAGCAATCCAATTGTATTTGCTGCCCAGCCTTCCGATATGAGACAGAAAAACTCAGAGCCTGCAAATCAAGCTGATGAGCTAGGAAATGGACACACAAATCAAAATGCTTCTCAACGTGCTTGAATTTGAATCCATTAGTAGTATTTCACTTGGTAGGTACATGAATAAAATGACAACCACATTGATGGCACACAAATAATATTTGAAAAACAGCACGCTTCTTAATATACATATGCTTCAAATATGCTGTGAAGAAATAGGTGAAAAGCTGAATGTTTCAAGCATTCATTAAGTGTGTACATTGTATGAACTACACCCCAGAGTGCATTCTTATGCTTATAAAACAAAATGATTATTTTCAATGCTTTGGGTAATGAGTTCAGACCAGTGGGGATATCGTGGTTTCATAATTACACAGCTTTCATATCAGTATTCATTATCCAGATATGTAGTTCCCTCAACTGTTTCACATGGTGCAACAAATAAATTGCTTTAGGCACTCGGTTTACTAAAATTATTAGGCTAGTGACCTGTTTTTAATAAGTTATTGGGCCCCAAATATTTATTTTAAGGAAAATGTTCCAATACTAAATCTTCAATTTCCAAAATCCAACTTACAGACACAGTAAGTGTAACTTTAAACATACAGAATACTTCAGGCTGTGCTCTGTTTACTCTACTTGTTCCAACATGGAATTAAACCCATTGTGTACTTATAAATATGTTAACAAGTCTCATCCATTTCATTTTTTTAAAAAAGAAAGACCACTAACTCTCATTAGCAGTTCAGCCCTAAAGGGTGTATACATTTTTACTGGTGCCTTGTGATCAAGTTTAGGAGTGAAATAAAGTTCAGAGCTGTGGATGGCAGGCCATATAGATACGTAATAGGACCATATAAATATCTAAGGCCATGTAAGTATTTCTAGATCCTTAGTAACATCCAGTATTGCAGCTGCTGAGGTAATGGACTGTTTGGGAGAGATTTTTCTACAAGGCCAGTCTTACTAAATGATTAGATTGTACTGGCGCCATTGGACCTCATTATCACCTTGTACAAATCCATCTGGGTCTCTGACCTCTAATGGTCCTGTGCAGCTTTAGCTGGGTGTCAGGCCCTGGTGACCTCAGGGCAAGACAGGTGTTGTTTCCTTTTTCTTAGAGACCACAGACTCAGGAATGTTCTGATTTAATAGGACCAATATTAAGTAGAGAACAGACACAATTACTAGTCCCACTGTATAAGATCAAGCCTGAAAAGCCCCGGCACTGTCATGAGACAACAAAAAAGAAGGAGCTCATCCAAGCTACAGATGAGAACCAGGTATGCACACCACTCACCACTAATGCCTCTGCTTCACTCTTTATTGCTAGCTGTCCGCCTGTCCATGGGCCATTCTACATTCCTGCCTTCACTTCCCATTCAAGGAGGCTTGAACCTACAGCTGCAGGTGCAATGCCTCTTGTGTTTCTCTTGAATCCAAAGCCCCACTGCCCTGCCTCCTCCTGCAAAACCCAGATCAGAACTAGGGGTATGGATACATCCCACAGCTTCCCCCTTCCCTCACATTCTGCAGCCAGTGCTTGCCAGGAAGACCTGAGCTGCAGGGGTTCCCTTGTTCCAAACAGTTCTGGAGATGAAGGGAAAAAACAGCTGTTTTCTTTTATCACTTTGATCCATACCCATTCAGTACAATCGCATTCCCCATGCAACCCAGTGTCCTGCTTTCTTGGCACTGCAGTGGAAGCTGACAATGTAACTTGAATATCAGTCTGTGCTAAGCAATTTGCAAACAGGCTACATTGTCATTCAACTATCCACAATTAATTAAATTCAGATAGATATGCAGCTCAAAATATTTTATTAAACCTTATGCCAAGGACATTCCTGAAAGTCCACAGGGCTTTATTTAAGTGGAGCTTTGAACCTCAGGTTTTTGGCATGTTAATCTGAAATGCAGGCCAGGAAAAGAAGTTTCATATTATGTATGAATCAGTAATTATTCTGTTTTTTATTTTGTTTTGTGAATAACTTTTAAAGCAAAGCCTCAACATTTATAAAGTAGCTATTTCTTGATAGTTGCATGAGTTGAGTCAAAACACGTTTATCTTCATGATCTATGATCAAAAACAAGCTCTTGGTCTTCCCCAAACCTGAAACTGATTCTTTTTTCCTTTCTGTTCAGCTCCCTGCTCCTGAAGCCTGCATACTGCTACTCTCCTTTACAAAGGAAGGAGAAGCCAAGTTCAGGCTTAAGGAAACTGCATTTAGAACTCCCTGTTCTAAATTATGCATGTAATTGAACGTGTATTATATTTGCAAGGTATTTCCATGGCTGCTACACATAAGCAATTTGTGCAACTACCATCACTATCATAAATATATTGTGCCCAAATTAGACAATTCCTATAGGCAGCTTTTTCTTATACGTAGAAATAAAATACTGGATTTTTCAAGGACTGTTTGTACTGTCACCACTTCCTGCAAAGCTCATAGACTGGTATTCTTGTTTCTACAAAGAAAGATGGACATTATACATAAAGTTATCACTGGCAATATGTTCCAGGTTTTGAATTCCACCATGCAAAGCTAAATGTCCAGTTTAATACAGATACACAATAAAAAAAAAAACAAGCCAGAACTGCATTCTTATCTTTTCTAATGTCCTTCATAATTTATACTCCATTCACGTTTTTTTATTATTATTATTTTTGTTTTGTTTTGGTTTGGCTTTTTGTTTTTGTTTTTATTTTTGCAACTGAGATGGAGTAAAGGATAAAGGAAAAATAATCAGAACAATTGTAGGTGAGTATGAGAGTGAGAGGCATATACCAAGAAAGTGTGTTCAAAAACACACCCTTAGATCATGACCTATATTTCTGACTTGTAGGAAATAAATTAAAAACAATCCTGTTATCACTGGCCTAGTAATTATGATACTCAGTTTACGCCAGATCAGTGATGTTGTTAAAGTACAGGCAGATGAGTGAATTAACCTGTATACAGATTTTACTGTATAAACAGATCATTCAAAATCAGCAGGAAACTACATGAAGTAACATACTTACTGTTGCAGGCATCCATTTGACAAGACCTTACAAGCAGTGAAGGAGACGAACCACTACACATTGATTCATTTACTGCAACATATTGGCCCTTTGCTGTTTGGTTTTGGCAGGCAATTTTCCTTCTCTGGATTCCAACACCGCAGCTTACTGAGCACTGTGAAAGGAAGGATGCAAAGTAAGCTTGGTGTCCCATGGCACATATACTAATTTGAAACTGAGAGAGACAAAGCTCTCTACTCCATATGAATCCTTGTGTTATCTGCACTTTTCCAAGCAATAAGAATATTAGATAGCTAACTTGTTCCAGCAAGCAACTCAGGAACAATTAAAATAGCATAAACATATTTCTTTATGTCCAACCACAGAGAGAATAGAGCAATGCAATCCAGTATCTAAGAGGAAAAACTCAGCATGTTCAAAAGAGTCTGCGTCAAGTCTCCCCATCCATTCTTCTAGTTTGTACTGCACAAACTTTTAGCTGCATCTTTTAAAGAGCCTTTTCTAAAATCTGTTTGAACAGGGAGTTACATTAAATGGGAAAGAAAGAGCAGGACAGAATAAAACAAAGATTTGACTTTCAGAAGCCGTTTCTCTCAGCAGCTCAAACACAGCTCTGCAGGGCGGATGTGAACAGCCCAGTTATAGGCAACTCCACGCATAGTTTAGTCCAGATATACATCCTGTGAACTTCCTGCACCGATCACCCACTATTCACCCAAGCAGATATCTTTAGAGATCACGTTGCAAGTGAAGGTTTTGGTTCAGCCTCGTTGGGGACTGCTCACCTTGGACCATTCTCCTACAACCAGCTGAGGAGGACAGTCCACTTTTGCGCATGATTTAGTCGTTGGCAATTTGGGTTCCCGGCAGGTGTCATCAGAGTGTTTCAGGAAACTTCCATCTGTCAACAGCTGCTTGCAGTATACTTTGCGGGTCTGAATCCCTCCTCCACAAGTACGGGAACACTGAGAGGAAAAGAGCATAACATGTATACCTGCACATACACCTGTGCTTACACATCACGCTGTTAAGAGTATATACACACTGTAAGACTCCCTGTAATTATGCTGTCTTGAAGAATGTCATCCGGTTTCAACTAAAAAGCAACCAGCCTGTAGAAAATTCTTCAGATAAAATGTTTATCTAATGCATTCGAATTGAGGAGAACCTAACTATTAAGTTAAAAACCACTATGGAATAGAAATCCTAAAGAAAATTTATGCATAGATTTGACTGTGCCCTACATCAGTTAATATGTCTCCAAAAGCAGATAACTACATTTGCTGTGTCAAAAGATAAGTGATGTCAGCACTAACTGATATCTAGCCTTCTGAATTCCTAAAAAGAACTTTCGACCTCATCCTCTCAGTACTCAACAGCATAGTAGTGAGAAGACATTTTTTTGACTCTGGATTAACTTGTTCCATTGAAATTAGTTGAAACTCTTCAATATCAAAGTTTAGGAGCTACCTACCACGTTATTTGGGATAGATAATTTCAAGTACCTGGACAGAGGAACACTGCTTACATTTCAACTCCTTCTCTAACCCAGTCATACCTGTTGCCATTCCTCAACATGCCAAACAGGGGGACAATCAATCTGGTTACAAGCTTGCAAAGAATGAGGCTTTTTGTCTTTGCAGTCCTCAGCAGCAACAGTAGATCCTCCCGGCTGCTGGCAGTATACATCTCTTGTCTGTATCCCAACTCCACAAGTTGCTGAGCACCGTCTCCATGGGCCAGTTTGCCACCTGTTCCAAGAACACAGCCATTTTTCATTGAAAAGGTAAGGAAAAATCATACCCTAAAAGGACTTACCAAAAATTATCTGAAGATACATTGATTGATAGATGGCCAAAACATCCTTTTGTTTTGACTGTAAGGCAAAATTATAATCTAGATTTATAAACTTTCTGGGAATAAAGAAATGCAGAAGTTATTCACAATAAAGTAATAAAGACTTATGTCCAAGCAAATTTACTGGACTCCATAATTTACATGAAAAATGAATGCTTCTCATAAAAAAAAATCAACAAAAAACCAGCCTGTTGGCAACCTACTGATAAGTACATTTATAAATGTAAATACATAAATAGACCTTTCTTACATTTACAAAACATAAATTATGTATTCATTTTCTATACTACATCCTGCTCCTATTAACTTTTGTCCTCTACATTTTGAGAGATGATGTATCTGCAAATGCAGTTTAGAAACAATACACCAAAAGATCAGTATGTCAGAGGCCCATATGGGATAAACAAGGCAACATATATCAAAGATTCACATATGGCCTATGCAAGTCACCAAACTAGCTAGCTTTACTTGGATTTGGATTGCTTTTATTCTTTTCCTGGGATTCCCATACAAACATAACAAACATGTAAGAACTGTATGAGAATACAAAAACACATGAATTCAAAGTAATTTTAAGTCATAATTTCACTGTGTGTTTTTTTTTTTTCATCCAGTAAGGATAGAACGTAAATATTCTTTGCTTCTTAGTTTCTCAAACAGTTAAGTCTGTTTATCTACCCCTGGCAAACATCTACACAGAAAAAATCTATTACAGAAGTTGGTGAATCCAAAAACGTGGAGTGGAAAAGAAGTGAAGATCAAAGAACAAAACAGAACAAAACAAACTGAAACCAAAAACCCAACAACACAACACAAAAACCTTGTTTAAGACAGAAAGAGTGAAACATCATCCCAAAGCAACACTGCAGTCCTGCAATCTGACTCTTTTCTGAGAAAGACAACGTTTATTCAAGTCATATTAACCATTTCTTTGCTTCAATACGATTCCATTATCACAGCGTACCTTGGAGGACAAAGCTTCATATTGCAAGCATGAGTCATTGGTGGTGGTCTTTTGGAATTGTCACACAAGGTTTCATTGACAGCTTGCTTTGTCTCTACATGCAGACACATTGCAATGGCTTCTTGTGTTCCTGGAAGGAAAACACTCATGAAACACTGAACACAGAAAAGATTTCTGTAAAGCTTACTCTTGAATAACACACCAAAAGCTCCAAACACTGATTTTGACGGCAGGCTTAAAAACGACCTCTCCAGTCAAAAAGAACACTGAGATAGTTTATATAATTTAAACTTTGAAATATATTTGTCAATTATATGTAGCACTTTGCTCCTGTGGTATTTAAAAGGCTTGACTTGGCATTCTAAATCTCTGAAAACAATCAGAAAACAGATAACACTCTGTGCACCATCAGATGTTGTGTCTGCTTGGTTTAAAATGGTCTCAAGCCAACAAACGGTTTAACTGCCAAAACTACGGTACAAGTTACTCCTCACCTTGACTTTCATGAGCTAGAGATCTGCAAAAGAAAAAGTGATTAAAAATACACAAAAAGCTTGCAAAAGTAGTCAGGAGAGTCTGACTGAACATAACTGCTCTGTCAGGGGTCATAAGAGGTGTGATGGTTTTGCTGAAGGCAGCAAATCTGACAGAGCCCAGACCTTTCCTTTCTTGTGACCATTCTTGGCACTTTCTGATCTGCAGCTCTTACTACCTGGATCTTCTAGGTAAGCAATAATAGTGATCATAAACCAACAGAACAGAAAAGCACTGAAATGCTAAAATTCGCATTTTGTGTCTTCCAGGTAAAAATGGCACTGTTCAAAGAATTCAAATCCATTTCCTTCCTATCTTTCACTTATTCCCAGCAATTTTGAAGGACATATAGTCGCTTTCAGCAGCAAGTTTTATGTCTCTTCTTATGACCATCTTCTAAGATTTCAAAGGGGCTTGCATTTTAACCAGAAACCTTCACTAACAGCTTCATGTTACCTATGACATTACCTCCAAACATCACCACTATTGCTACACAAAAGCTACTAGGCTACTACAGTACTCCCGTATCTCTGTCAGTTGTACATCAGGAACGGTTTACTGACACTGTTGATCATTATTTGTTCTGGTTTCAGTGAACTCATTGGTACATTTGACATAAAGTTTTGTGTCCAAGCCAATAGTCCATATTTTTCCGTCTTTTACAACACATTCATTAACACTGTTATTCTTTTCATAAACCAGCCATTCCTCTACCTATAAATAATTCTTAGGTAGTGGAGCATATAAGCCAGTCCAGGTCACAGCACTTCTTCAGGATATCTGAATCAGTTCAACTATTTCAGACACTTTAGCAGGTACAGACCAGCAGCCATTTTTCACAATAACATATTCCAGTTTCTTTCAGGCTCTCTGGTAGACTTCTAGATCCCCTCTGGGACTCATTTTCAATTCAGAAAGATCTTGTTATATAAATGTTTTGACTGCATCTACAAAGTCATGAATTTTTATAGAACAGAAGACCTGACCTTAAATGTGATTGACACCTATCCCCTTCTACTATATCAAAGTATCAATAAGTACATTAACATAGAACATACACATAGAGTAAATCATATTTCACCCTCAGGGCTGAGAATAAGCCTTTAACAAATATCATAAAGCAATAATGCAGATGTGAAGATGCCCAAGTAGGATAAACCAATAAACTAACATTTTTTTCTAGAACTCTACCATCTTGTGACATACTGACAACAAAGGGAATCAAATGTTTTCTGTCCAATTGATCAGCACGCACTTCTTTAACAAGAGCAGCATTCCTGTCTCCTTCCTTAGACATGAAATGCCCACCTGACAGCCTCCAAGAGAGAAACAAGGATTTAGAAATTACACTCCGGCAGAATGAGCCTATGAATGACATTACCAGACAAGGAATGAAGCAGACATCAAGCATCTTTATAATCTCTATTTTAGGTCAAAATCTACTCTATGCTACACACCTTCAACTTTGCTGATCTCACCGCATTCCTGTGGGAAACCATACTCAGAGCTGATGTTGCTCTGTTCCAGGTTGTGATAAGTAATATCTTAACATCTTATACAAAGGAGGGGAATGAAATGAAATTCCTTTCAGACCATCTAAATCATCAGCAATCCCATGGGAACTTTATATCACCGTGTTATAAAAACTAAATTGGTCAGCCGAATGAACAAAAGCCATGCCATTCCAGGTGACTGTAGCTTGCCACCTGGAGTTCATTAAAGCACTTCTGCCTTGCAGCATGACCTACCCAGCTTTCATTGTGTTACCAGAAGAAAACTATGACATGCTGTCTATCTTCCATTTGACTGAACTACAGGGCAGCAGTAGCGATTACTCCCCACAGAGGCCTTATTTCAAGGAAAATGGCACCCCGTTTTGATGCGGTAAGCACAAAACAGGTATTGCAGAGCTGTTAAAACATACCACAAACCTCCCTTCCTGTTCCTTAGTTTGCAGTTTAAGGACACTATTCAATAAATAACTACAGTTAATTGATGCAATATATGCTTGAACTTCACTGTCAAAATGTCTTAACAATGAATCTGATTTCTCTTCCTCAACTATAATTTCATGTTAGTTGGGAACTTCAGTTGTGCATGAATTTTTTTATTCTATGTAAATTGGAAAATGGAAAGATCTATTATTCAAACAAACAAAGTTTTATATGTATGACTTTCTTGGCTTATAATATAAACATAGTAGATAATTTAACTAAAATATTATGTATGCAGCAGGGAGCATTAAGTATTTTACAGTAATATGATGCCCTATTGTAGTAATTATCCTACTATTCAGTGAAATAGAATATTTTCTATTTTAACCCAGCATTCAAACCACATTCATTTACATTCTTTTATAAGCTTTTCTGTGCAGCGAAATATACAGTGTATGAAATCGCGTTAAAAGATCAGAATGCTAGGGAGGAAGAAAACCCTTTCTGCCTTCTTTTTATAGTAAAAAGAAAATGGGGGTCGAAAGTTGCTGTGCATGTAAGAGGGTGAATGTCTTCAAGTCTGTGCCTTGAAGAGGAAGGACATTTATTTTTATTAGACAGTCTCATTTTCATGACTGCTTGGAAGTATGCACTATCAACCCAAAAGAACTCAGATGAAATTCCAAATCCTACATGTGCTTAAGCCTCCCTGCAAGTCTACTCACACTGGCAATGCTACTTGTATACTCCCTCTGTAAAAGAGTAAACAGCTTTTGTAGTCAATGAAACTAGTCAAAGGAGTGACCAGCTATCAAACTGCCCACTACTTTACAGAAAATGCTCTTAACTTTATGTGTGAGTCTCACAACAATCATTGTTTTTTCCTAAAACTCTTACATTGGCTTGAATCCATTGCTTTTCTAAGAATCTCAGGTTTCTTATAAATCAAATAGCGAACTTCTAGCCATTATGGTCCAGACAAGAGCCTAAAAACACAGCTTGACTCTACCCTAAAGGTTCCAAAGCCACAAGCTACAGTGGAAAAAAATAAAAAGGAAATGCTGATGTATTTATTTTTAATCTCACTATTTTTAAGCCAATATAATGACTTTGAATTGTAATTTTTGAAGCATTGGAAATATGAATAGTAATAATTACACTAAATTACCAGAATTTACCTCTTGTAAAGAGGCACTTTTAAGCCACTATGTCTATCTTAAAGGCATTTTCAAAACAGAGATCCAGGAAGTGTCTGATTATTTTTTAAGTGGAGAACATCTCTTTGAAATACTGTAATTAAATGATTGACAGCACTAAAAAAATATTGCAATTTACATGAAAAATTCTTATTCGCCCCAGGCATACTCTTAATTCTGATAACAGCTATTGCATCTCACTGACAATATTATGAAAGTTAAAGTTGTGCTTATGTTGAACCAAAGAAGTTCATACTGAAAAAAAAAGATACGGAAAAATGAGGGCAAATCATCAGAACTCCAAGCAATTTCTACTACAAAGTTCACTCCTCGTTGTCTTTGTTGCCAGAGCACATTGTTCGCTTACTTTCACCTTGGGATTTCTTCAGGTATTGAAGATCTTTAGCTTTCAAAATGATTACACAGTTTCCTGCAGATTTTAAATGTGATATCTGCCTCATGACAAATTAACATGGACAACTTTTATTAGTATTTATGGAAAGATTGATGAAAGAAGAAATAATTACGATAGCAGTCATAACAAAACGTAGCAGTCCTCAAAGGCAGTAAGATTTATGGCATCCGATATGCTACATGACAAACCACATAGATTTGATGTAGAAACATACGCTAAACGACCAATGTCAAAAGCTGCCTATGTTCTAGAAGCTGGTGAATAGGAAACTGGAAAGTAAAGATCATGTTTGGTAATGAGCTGCACTGATATCTCTCTGTAATTCTAATGCCTCAAAAACAACGTTACCATCTGCATTTCTACATTTGCTTTGGAGAGGGGCCAGAGGAGAATTTAAATTAAAAGTCTAGTCTGTATGAAGATCTAAAAAAGAAAAAAAAAGGTGCAAGTGACAAGCACTGAAACAGTGATTCAGACCTGCTTGAACAGTGGCTGTAAGCCCTGCAGCTTATTTTTAGACCCTGCAGACTTTTCCCTCATTCAGAGAGGTGCAAGCAGTAAGGAAGGGAGGGAAGTTCCAAGGACATAGAAATCCACAGGAATTTATTTTAATAGCCACTGCTAGACACATACATATTAGAGAAAAAGTACCTAATATAACTTACGTTATACTGGAATATTCCAAACTTAGATAACATTTCTTTCCTGTAACTAAAGAGTTCATCTAATTGAAGTTAGATTTGAACATAAAACTTAGCAGAAAGGGATCTGATCCTTTGAACTACACAATGGAAAAAGAGTAGACACAGTGAGATCTTTAGCTAGTACACTGCAATAAGCTGGAAACAGAAGAGATGTCTGGTTTCCTTAAAACTACTTATCAGTAGGTAATTTTCGGTCTGTTTGAAAGTGTTTGCCAAGGCAGCAAGAGGACCAGAACTGATAGAAGGAAAAAATTACCATTAGGTAACTAGCACGACAGCACAGGAGTTCTCAAGCTGTTCATTGATAAAGCACCCTGACAACTTCCTGCATTTCCCAGGAGCAGGGCACAAGAAAAATGTCTGTGTATAGTACCAGTGATACCACGGAAGTCTCGAGAACACAAAATGACATTTACTTCCAAACTTCTATAATGACTTATTTCACATCAAACAAACAGAATATTATAAGCAACTACAGGAAAAATTCTGGGTCAGGCAACCTCAACGAATTCACAAGAGGACCAGAAGTCGACAGCCAAATCCACACTCAGCTCCACCGGGAACAAAATAAAGCCAGATGTGATTCTGTTAACCAGTCATTCTGAAGCTCCTTTGTGCTGGCAAATGAATCTACTGTCTTCAGGAAATTCTCCTTAAACTACCTTTAGTCTGCACTCCAAATGCAATTTGTTATGTGAATGCTTTTGCATGGCAAACTCACATGTGAAGACACTAACAATGCAGATGTGCATGTGTAATGACAGGCAAAGATCAGAAATGATTTCAGCTGAACTTCGACTGATCTCAAAAATTAAAAAAAAGAATGGGGGCTTTGGAACATCTCTGAGAAAGACATTGGCTAAAAAGCAGTAAAATAAATTTAAGATGGCAATGAAATAATTTTACATTACAAAAATCTATCAAGAGCTAAAAAAACCCCACAAATTTAGTAGTAAGAAAAGCCCTGTTTCTGCTTTAGAGCATGATTCCTTATCTCTAAAAACAATTCCTCCAAAATGAGGAAATAGTGACAGTAGCTGTTGCTATCATGCCATGTTTTATACATACATACATACTTGGATTATACCCTTGCTGTTCATCACGCCTACTGAAGGCAATGGAAGAAATGGATACATCATCTTTTGTGACTGCACGTGCTGCTATCCCTATGAATCAATATCATCATTGTTAAATGATAAAGAAGGCACTTGTCAGTCACTTACCATCCTGCTGATAGTGCTCAGGGGCATCCCTCCCAACTTCCATCTTCAAGTTTTGAACTGGTGAATAATACAAAGGCAGGCTGCTTTCTATGAGCTCTAGACTGGGCTCTCCACTTCCAATTGTAGTCACTCTCCCCTTTCCTACATTTTTTATTTCTGCTATGGGTACAACTGTCTTCACTTCCCACTGATGTCATCGTTCCTGTCATATATAGGTGTGTTTATAATTCCACTGCCTCCACTTAACACTTCATAACTCACTTCTCTGTTCAGTTCCAAAGTACAGTATGTAGTAGCAACACCAGCAGCCTTGTCTAGTTACATGTACTTCGGACGACAGGGAGATTCGATTACATCCAAAAAGGAATGTGCTTAAATACTTGCAGACAGATGTATGGCATGAAGTTCCTATAGAGCTATATGGTGTACCAAGACCTAAACAAACTCCTCCTCAATCTCCAGGCCAGTCAGACGGAAAGCAATACACAATATTATAATTTTATCTATGTGACAGTATATAGGAACTATAATTTTGTATCCCTACCATACTGAAGAAAGTTGCAGCATTTTGGAAGATAAGCAATATGGAAATTTTACCTCCAAAATGATAAGCTTTCAGTTCACAGGAAAAGAAAGTTTGTTTTTTTTGCCCATCACTGATGCATTAAACACACTGGTACTACCAACTGCCTGGCAGCCGAGATTCTCGCAGCAATAAGACTGAAGCAAGCTGCTCTAGCAAAAGCTGCTTGTGTCTTACTTAACCAAATAAAATCTGATGTTTGAACACATTAAGAACACTCTATTAATAACCTAGGAAAAAAAAAAACCCTGAAGCCGCATGTTTTCCTACATATCAGCATTACTAATTCAGGTTAACGCTAACAGAAAACTTGGCAGTTCCAAATACCAAGTTCTTATAAGTCAGGATTAAAAAGAAAGGGGGAAAAAAGGATAATAAAAGTACCTCCAAGACAGGTGGCTGAACAAGGAGTAAAACCAATGTACTCCCAGTCATAAATCACACTGCCATCTTCAGCACGTGAATATTCTGGTGTGTAGGGGACAGGATCGCTGTCACAGGGTGCCTCGTGACATACTTGTTCTGTGGGGGGCTTCACATCTTCACATTCCTCCTCAGGCAGTTCCACCTCAGTCTGCGTAAATGAGAGAAGAATTCGGCACTTCACATCCCGCACCTGTATGCCACTGCCACACGTGGCACTGCATGGAGACCACGGCTCAGGAATAAACCTGCAAATGAGCACAGCACAAATGAAATGTTTGCATTTAACTCTAGAATGTGTCCACATATGCACAAGTAAAACAGCGCTAAAAAACATAATGCAGATATAACATAACACATAATACTATTTGGTGTTTCAAATGATTGCATAATGGAATACGTTTTTTAATTCTTTCATTTTTCTCCCATCCTAGATCAGATTGTTCTTTATCAGAAGAGTACTGACCAATTGATGAATGATTTTGTCTTTCATTGCTAATAACTTAGCAAATGTCAGGCCAGTGCAACCTAAAGGCCTACTGAGTTCAATGGCAGAGCTGGCAGGAGTCAAGTCCGGATGCTTTTGATAACAAATTTTAAGTGAACAACTGTGGGAAAAGCTGAAAAGAAAGGCTTTCTTTTACTCCAGCAGATAATATCCGCTTGGCTCTGAAACAGCAGATCTCAGCCTTCCCAAAGACAGCTACGCAAACTTACTAGGGGAGCCACGGAAGTGAAAGACTTTAGAATGTGCCTAACTCTAAGCATATCAGGCAGTCTTCTCAAGTCAATTGGACTGTGATGTGCTCAGAGTTAAACTGGTGCTTAAGGACTTCATTGGATCAAGGACACCGTGCACAGGCTTACAAAATTCTGACTTCTCTCTCAAGAAATGACCTATTGGTTGTTCCTAAAAGAGTCCATTTGTAGTTATGTATCCAAATGGAAATATAAAATTGATAGACATTTATAGTTGAAAAGACTTCTTTGGTGTTCTAACCATAACTAAAAGTTGACAGTATGAAAGTAAACAACTTATCTTTGGTAAAAGTACGACCAGAAATTAGTGTTTTATGTAATGGCAGTTGAATGCATTAAGACGCTCCAGAAGTAATGTATGGTGTGTGATTCTGAAATTCTGTAGAGCTGAGAGACAGCTTTGAGCCACAGCATCCAGTTCATTTAGAAAGAAACTCTGAAAATTTTAAGCATTTTTTTTTTGACTTATAGCAAACCTATACCATAATGGAGGTTTTCCCGTTGAATATCAGTGCCTGGGATTTTACAGAGAAGTTCAAGATTAAAAGAAAACACGTTCAAATACTTTTTATTCTACTTTGGCATTTTGCTAACATAGCCATGTGACTTTTTAGCTCCTAAAATTCTGCAACACAGGTACCTCAGACGCAAGCCAACAGAGATAGGGAACCCAAAACACATACATGTATATCTGTATATATAGAGATATGCATTAAAGAAGGAAGTGACTGGAGTGTGTGAGAGCCCCAGAGGTTAGCATTGTATCTGAATTTTGAGTTTAGAATTCTTTATTTTTTCATATTTATTTTTCAACACATTCTCAACCAAAGTCTGTGACAGGAATCATTAAAGCAAAAATCATCAGTGCAATGTAGAAATCAGTAGTAAAAGTATTTATCTTCCACAAGCTACATTCAGCACATCCACCACTTGTGGGTTCTAAAACACACCTGTACTTATTCTCTTATTCATTATCCATGAAAATATGACACAGAAGCATAGAAGGACAGCTGTAATAAAAGGATGGACTGGAAGCTGGGACTTCATATTGCACTTCAAGTTTGGACGATAAGAGAACAACTAAAATTAAACGTGAAGGAATTGTACCAAGGAAATCATAAGACTCCTGTAAGACAGAGGAGGACTATGAGATAACACACTGAACCATGTGTGAATTACAAAAAAAGGAAAGATGAACAAATCCAAACCAGAGAGATATCTCATCATTTATTCGGGAAGAAGTGACAACCTACTGTTAGAGTTTCTTCTTCAATTGTAAACCCTGACACAAAAGTCTTACTCGGGCTAGAAAAGACAGGAGCTGTTAGGGCAGTTAGAGCTCCTGGCCATGGGTGGAAAGATGCATGAGGTTGCCACTGGCAACAAGATTCTGATGTTAAGCAGGGTTCCAGCTGTGGCAACAAGCCCACCAAAAGCAACAAACATCTCTTCCCAGTGCTGCTGCTCTTGCAGGGCTCTAAAAGTGAAGAGAGCTGACCAAAAGCTGGCTTTGCTGCTGCTGAGAGTGGCAGGCAGCCTACGAAGCACAAAGTAGAACTGGTGACTCAGCACAGAGATTTTAAGCCTTACGTTTGGCAATGTTTGGCGCAAGGCCAGAAGACTTATCTGCCCAACAAGCTCAGTCAAGCTGTACTCCACCACTGAGTCTGTCTGCCAAACAGCAGAAAATTAAAGAAAGCCGGAAGACGGATGGGCTGAACACAGGCAAGGAGGAGGGCTTCCACCATGAACCTCTGCTGCAGAAACTTGCGGAGTGCGAGAAACCATCAATGAAACGTAAGTGTAAAACAAAATATTTGGAAGGGCAGGGGACAAGAAAGAGGCCATGCCTGACGGAGGCTGACTCCTTTGACAATGAAAATACCGAAGATATGGTCACCGTACCAAGGAAAGCAATGAAACAAGCAGAGTCCACTTTGCACCGTGGCTCCTTGCCTGCCAAACCCTACAAGCAGAAGATGCACAAGCGGCTGCATCAGCCCACCTCACTGCCAACCCCCCAGCATGCTGCACTGCAGGTGCCCAGGCCCTTCCAGCCCATGCCACGTGAGGCCCACTCCATCAGTGTTAATGAGAACGCGGGTGAGACCCTGCTGCAGCGGGCAGCTTACCTGGGCTACCAGAAAGGCATTCTGTACTGCCTGAAAAACAAGGTCTGTGACATTCACTACCATGACGACTCGGGTTACTGTGCCCTGCACAAGGCCTGTTTCAGTGGCTGGCTGAGCATCGCACAACTTCTCCTTAAGAACAGGGCTCATGTGAAGTGCAGCGTGCAGGGTGGAATTGGACCAATCCACAGTGCAGTACTAAATGATTACTTAGACATGGTCCACCTCTTACTGTCTTATGGTGCTGACCCCCTTCTCCCATGCTCGGGGAAGACCATTTTTCAGACGACCCGCAGCAAGCTGATGGAGACCTTCCTTGCTCAGTATTTAACTGACTTGCAGGGTTGAAGTGCTGATGATCCTGATTTGTACTGGGATTTCTACAGCAGCTCTGTGTATGATCCAATATATGAATCTGGATTTGATGTCCTGGAAAATCCCCCTGGCCCAGATGGAGTTGGCGCTTGCAACTGAACTCCAGACTTTGTTGGGCTCCTCGCTTCACTGCTTGCATCCACATGAGGACCTTCCCTTTGACACCCATCCATGAACCAACAGCTGTTCAATGCTTTTAAACATTAATGTTAGTCTTTTAATGTTGTCTTTTTATAGTAAAGTTTGTTCTATACAGAGCTACTTCTTTATGTATGCGTGTTCAAACGCAATTGCTTCTGTAAAGAAAAGACACTATTATATATGAAAATATATTTCCTTTAGACAAGAAATCTGCATTCCAGTTGGATGAATTTTTCTTTTCCAGCCAGTTTTTACAAAATTGTTATATGCTTCATTAAATGCACACAGGCTTTAGTATAAGTTTGTTATTACTTGGAATTCTTTTCTTTTTTTGTAGAACACATCCACACATGGACTTTGTTTCATACAAAGCACAGATTACACAGAACACACTTCCATACTTTTCGTAGGTGATGCAAACAAAGTCATGTGGTTTGTCTGGGAGATAGTTTTTGGTAAGGCACTTGGTCATACTATCGTTATTTTTCTCAATAAAATAAAATACTTTCACAACAAAAGATGCTTGGATTAGATGATCTCAGTGGTATTTTCCTACCTTAATAATTCTGTGATTAGTAAGGATTATACGATCAGCAAGAAGCTGCTGAAGAAACCTCTCAGACGTGGGAGACGATGCCTATACAAAATGTGAAGGAGAGGCTCCTGGGATAAGATTAGGATCAAAAATGACCAATGATGAACATCTAGGACTCCAGGGGAAGTGAGGAGAAAAAAAACCCAGGAAGCAGCAAAGCTGCGGAGCTGTGACAGGACATGCACCGAGATCACAGGTCTACACTCACACTGCGTGGCTACAGTGGAATAGATCCATCACGTCTAGGTAAGCATGAAAAACTGCCATCTTTGCACGGAGAAGGTAAGAGGGAACCCATTAAAACGTTCCCAGCTCAGCTCTACTATATTCTAAAGATACTCTGAACTAGCATGCTGTGCCCCTGTCAGTCCTCCTTGCTTTTTCTGCCAAACTGCTGCTGAAGGATTCTAAAAGCAGACAGACTACACAAGTACACAGCTGCCACAGGTGATTCTGTAACGCCAGAGATTATTTTCTTTATAGCCTCATGTTGAATTCTTTTGAGAGGCAGCCTGCTATACTTCTAATCTGACATTAGACATTCAATCTGACAACGTCGACATTCAACCAGCACATTTGACTGCATCATTCCATTTCACAATCACACATCTTTGCCACTAACCTGCTTAAATTTAGGGCCACCAGTTTGGGGAGTGAAATAACCCCTCACAGTAGGTTGACCCCTGATTTCACTGCTAGAGCAGTGAAAGGCTTCAAGTACAGTCACCATAACTATGCAAACACCTGTTTGGCAAGAGGTTTCCTCTGTGTGTCGCTGCAGGTGTAAATATTTTATTACTCGTGATCACACCTGCTCATGCATGTGTGCCAGAAATCAGGAACCCTTAGATGGAGGAAGAAAAACAGGAGGTTATGGGGCATACTCAACTTGCAGAGAGAGCAATGTAAATCCGAAGTCGTTTCAATAAGTTCACCTAAATTATTTTAAACTGCAGCTGCTACAAATGAGTGCTGAATTTGGCTAAGTACGACAGAGTGCTTTTCAAAAACTCGCAAAACACTCACAGAAAGTTTTATGTTAAATATCGAATACATGAGTCAAATATAAGCAGGCCAGTACACAAGGGACACAAGGAATTGCGTACATGCCCTAACATACACGGGACAGGAACAAACCTAGCTGGATTTAGGTTAGGCTTCCATACCCAGGCCATAAGTGTTGTCAGGCTCATCCCCATCAGCTTTGAAGGAGACTCAAAACGTCCAAAAAAATCCAGGTGGTCTTTCACACACACGCGCGTACTCAAAATGTCACAACTCATCCCCATAGATTTAGCTAAGCTCAGAGACCAGCAGCTTTTTCTCACTTTCTTTATGTACCAGTCTCGCTCCACCAAGAAAATTCTGGCAGCCCTACAAAGTACTTCTTAATTTCTGATAAAACCATTAACGTTCTACACGTAACAGCACATGGGATAAAACTGAACATAATTATTATACATCAAATGGAATGCTTCTTTGTGCATTCATTTAGTCTTATTTTGTTTAAATGAATATCACTTTACGTCACTTGAACGATATAGGGACACTATTAATAGAGTAGCTAAGCTCCATGTCATCCAAAACAGGAGCTTCAGAAGCAAAGCTGTTGAGAAGAAAATTAGGAACAGCTCATAATACAACCCATCTCCAAGGAGGGCCAAACGTCAAAGCAAACTGCAGAGCCAACAGTCATTCCAGATCATCTGCAAAACACGCTGGAAATATTTCTTCACTCTATAAGACAATGTACTTACGTTGGCTCTTCTGAGACTGCTCTGGTCTCCTCCATTTCATGTGCCTGTTTAAACCACGGAGATTTTGCTTCCACAGGACTTTTTTCTGGTAAGGAAAAAATAAACAACACTAGGCAATTCCTCCAAAAAGCAAGGTGATAAGTAGATGTTAGCATTGTATACCTTAGCACTTCATACTTTACATTGCCTACTCATCTATTTATTCGATTCTTAGAATAAAGATATAGTGGATAATAAAACATCATTTATCAGGAAATTTCCATCCTGACACCACTTCTTACTGCAAGGTTACCAGTAATCTTATTTTAATTCCTATTTAATCTTTGATTTCTCCTCTACGTCTTCCCCAAGTACGGGCATTCTCTATTAGACTGTAGCTTATCTTTCAGTGCAGTGGATTATCACCGTAATGCAAACTTATAGCTGAACCAATCAGAAAGTTTATAAGCCCGAACAAGCAGAAATATGTTGTTCTCCAGAGGGACTGTCCTCATTAAAAGATTTCCATGAGATAAGTTATTTTTGCTAATCAAATTAGCTAGCTTTACCAAATACAGAATTCAATATAATAATTAAAAAAAACCCAAACAATAAATTCTAGCTTTTTTTTTTTTTAATCTGTCTACGTATTCTATACTTCTGTGATGCCTTTTCCTGGGGCAACATTAGACACTCGAGGATATCTGCCTCCAAACTAAAATCCCAGAAAGCTCTTTAATTTTCAGTGCTGGTTTCCACCTCATGGTTTAACCCTGAATTCTTCATGCTTGAAGAATAGTCTAGAGTCTGAAAACATCCCAAAGAGAAACATTAAGCTGTCTGCAGATAATTTGCACTCTTTCTGAGTAAATCTTTACAGTGAGTGTCTGAAACATAGTCTTTGAAATAAAAGCTGAAAAGAACAAGAGTAGCACCAACCAAAATTTTCTGGGCACAGAGGGACAGAAATGAGTAAAGGACAAAATATATTACTTCCTCCCAATCTCCCCATCTTTATTTTTCCTTTCACCTTCACAACTACTTTTCTACATCATATCAACTCTTTTAGAGGATATTTGTCAATTCACATAATTGTTACAAACACTGTAAATATAGCAAAAATATTTATAACTTAATGAACTGAAGAGGTCCACATAGAAGAGTGATAATTTTAATGAGATGCAAACGAACAACATCCCAGCTGATACATGCAAGCATCATTCCCATTTCAAGTGTTACTGAACAACTACTCCTTACCATCTTGAACTCATTAACTCTGGTTTTCCCAATCTGACTGAGTTGTATAGATATAGTTAGCATGTTCACCTTATGTCTGCCTGGCCACATTATCAGCAAATATCAGCAGGACACTTCTCCTAGCACCAATAATTAAAATATCTGTTTCTGCCAAGACTAAAATAAGTCCTAGTAAATTCCAGCTTCTGGCATTTCTGAGAGGTTACTAGGGGCTTTTAATTCTCTTAACAAAAATGTAAAGCAATAACAGACTCAGATGAAGTTCCATTTACCTCTTGGCTTGTAACACGGTATTGGCACGATGCACTCTTCTTTTATGTGTAGTTTAAGTTGTGGATTACAGCCACCAACATGCTGCCCACGGTGGTCAATGCACAGCACTACACGGTAACGTAAGCCTCGGCCACATGTCACTGTGCACTGCAGGACATAAAGCAACCATCTCATTCTCTCCTTTATTTTATTCATAAATACTGATAAAAAGCAAGTTTGAAATACTGATGATATGTTTACTTAAGTCTTTCCAGAATTAATCAGATACCAGAGATGTGACTATGACCTTGCATTTCTGGGTGCATGATGCTTGAAGAAATGCTAATTTTTGGAAAGAAAGTGGCTTATTGGGATTCTGTAAAGCTTATCTGATTGGCAACAATCTAAAACAGAGCAGTTAGTGTACTGAGAATATGCACTCTCAGAGTGGTCATTTTCAGTTTAAGCTGGGTCAGACGTGCTGTGAGAACTGTTTCTCCACTACAAGTCAGTGATGTCATCTGGATGAACTAAGTAATTATAGAAGTGTTGAGCTATCTGACTATCAGATAACTATAGCCAAGATGAGTTGGCTCTGTGTTCCTGTTACTGTAATGAAAGGTTAAGAATGCTGGAAAATCACCCTTGTAGACAAATCAGCCACTAGACAGCCATGCCTTTAGCTATTATATGGAGTGAAAGATTACATTTATCAAGAACTGAGAAACAAACAAACCTATTGCAAAGAGGTCTGACCTCTTACTCTAATTTCTCCTCTTTGTAAAGCAGGAATTCAAGAGACATAAATAATTCAATATGTAATTTTATCTACATAGACACATTAACTTTTTTATTATTATTATTATCAGGCCAGTTTAATTAGAACAAACTTATCCCATGAAATGCTATGAATTTTGCCTGCATTTTCTTTTTTCTTGGAGGTCTGTACTTGCAAATACATGATAACACAAGATTAGAAGCTTTTTCTTGTTTTTTTTTTTTTAAAGAAAAGGATAATAGTCTAAAACACTTTCAACTTACCTGAGACCATTCCATTGCCACCCATTTAGGACAATCAAACAGATTGCAGGTTTGAATGACTTTGGGCTTAGGGGCATACATGCATTTCCATTCTTCCACTTGCAGAATCTCTCCGTGTATGGTCTCCTCTACACACACAAAACTTCTCCTCTGAATACCACCTCCACAGGAAACTGAACATGCAGTCCAAGGGTTATGTTCCCACCTGGAAAAAGGACTAGTAGATTAAAAACAAGGCTATTTTTTATTCCACTAACCTCTATTAAAAGTGCAAAAAACTGAATCTAATCTCAATGTAATTAAAACCCACTTGTATTTTGTTTCTTAATTCTTACCACACATTTAATATGAATACATCGAATTACAGAGTTGTATTGCATTATTCCAGGCTTAAATTCATGTGCAAAATGAAAAGACAAATAGGACAACAAATTTAAGTAAGCTTCACAAACATAACTGAAAATGTAATTCTCATATTTATGTTCAAGTTCCTAAATATACTGAGTTTGATTACTGAAATTGTTTTCTCGCACATAGTCTACATAACCTAAATACAGTATTTTTCACAGTTTATTTTTCTTACATTTGCCAGAGAACATGAAGTATATGTACTTGAGATTATACGAAGTACAAAGACAGAACAGACTATGCTGACTGAGGATGCTGTTACCCACAGCTGCTCACTACTGCCCACATTGGTGCAGACTACTCTCAAAAATCCGTTCATGAAAGAGTTTTGGGGGGAACTCCAATACTTGTTTTGGGAAAAATTTCAGCTCAAACTGTCTTCATCCTTAAGGACCTTGAACAAATTATGTTGTGACAGATACCATTTGGCTGGTTACTACCGCAGTTCTGGAAGAGTTTTCCACCTACATTAAAATGCCATTGAATGAGTTTGTATTCAGTCTTTTCAACTTGCTTCAAGCAAACGTCAGCTATTTAACCATTTCAGCCACTCCAGGTAACCTACCTGATTTCTCCTGAAGCAGGGACATATAGAGATTAAGGAAAACTCACAAAGCCCTGCCAACTAGCAGAGCTATGGTTTAGCAGCTTCCGGCAGAGCGATGATATACAAACTGGTGGGAAGGAATGTCTTTAAAATGAAAATTTACCCATGGTCTTAGACCTAACTACAGTAAAGATGGAAACTGCTGTACCATCTGAAGTGAGAATTACATGGAAGTGTTTAGGTTACAAGCTTTGTTTCATTTATTTTTCAGTCTTAGCATAAATGTGTATTTAAGCAATTATTTTGCAACAAAAACAAATCTCAGTGCCCCATTCTTGCCATGCTTACAGATTACAAACCTCTGCCATAGCATTTATCTATAGCATACAATCAGCCCTATGTATTTTTCTCACTCTTTGCCTCCTGTCTCCTGCTTTCTTTCTATCACCCACACAAACTAAAGCCAAACTCTGGGAAATGGTTGAGTTTTGGACCAAATCTTATGGTTCATCAGTGTCTTGCTAAAAAATTATTCATCTGACAACTGCAGGGGTTCACAGAGGATTATGTATAAAAAAACACATCCATTATGAATAATGGACACAGTAACTACAAAACCCCACCGAAATCAGTTAATCAAGAGTAACACAGCCATCAAAGAGGAAGTCATAATCTTGGAGCAGATGGAACAAAGTACTATAATCCAAGTTAAATTTAAGTAACCATTACACGTTTTCTGTGATACAATAGGTAAATCAAGGATACTTTCTATTTTAAGCATTCCTATGAAAACATATTAATCATGTCTAAGGTCAACAGAAGAATGAGCATAAAACAGAGCAAACCACATAACATTAACCAGAGTATACACTCAAAAGCATTCAGAATAAGGCTGTATGCATAGATACTGTATCACTAGTGTAAAATACATTTGAAGAGCAACAGCTACACTTTTCTTTAAATGAATATCCAGTGTTAAATCATTTACTTAAAAAAAAAAAAAAAAAAAAAAAAGGAAAAGGAAAGGGGAAAAAAAGAAAAAGCCAGGAACTAAAGAGCAATTAACTGTTCGATGAATTAGCAGCTCATGGATTTATATATATAAGGCTCACTGTACTATATGTAATACTAGCCTCACAAGTGTTTATAGCATGAAGTTTTATAGTTGTTTTTCTTTATCTCATCAGTTTCAAACACACTCCAGATCCCATACTCCCAAAAGCATTTTCAAGATGGAGTGAGGTCCATGGCTACTGGGGAAAAGGAGGTCTTGGACAGGCAGTCAATGAGATGCTTTCCAGAACCCACAGCTGTCAAGGGATTCTCAACAGTCCAACAAGTCTGAAATAAATGGAGGCATTCCAAAAGCTTTAAAAGAAAATTTTCATCCTGGGAAATTTTTCTATTTATTTCAAAAGATTTCTCCATCTGTAAAAATATTTCAGTGGGGCATTTACAACTCTAGCCACAGGAGAACTCTTTCAAGATCTTGTGGTGTGCATCATGACTTTCCCACAACTTCCTTCTGTGAATGGGCAAGTAGTGGTAAATGCCACAGGACTGCAGATGGCCCTTGAGTTATGTAGGAGGTGTGATGTACGATTGCTGGTCGAGGTGAGGTAGTCTGTACAGCTTTACTCAAGCATATCTACAACACTGTTTTTCTGCCTGCTTTGCAATAATAGTTTTGGGTTAGCATGTGAACAGGTAAGAAAAAAAAAAGCAGAAAGAAAAAAACAGAAAAAGCCCTGCAGAACTGATACAGACTAATACAAGGCAATTACTTTACAGGCAACAACACAGAGAAGGAACACCTTGCTACAGTGAAGCAAGACTTATATCCACATTGGACCAGATTCACCTCATTGATGCAAGTATTTCAGAAATTTCAGTAAGAAGAGGTGCCTTTACACCTCTGATATGTTTCCTCACGTGTCTTTCCAGTGGAAGGAACACAGTGAATTAGTCTGTCCTATTTCTTCTCTTTCCATCCTGATGGCATCAACTTGAGCCCAGCTTGGCCACCTGCTTCCATCTTCCAGTTCTTACTCCTGAGCATTGCACAGAAAGACCATGACATCTGATGGTACACACGGAGGTGCTCAAATGAGGCAGGCCTTTGTCTGCAGTTCTTGATATTTGAAATAAGAGAACCTGCCCACAGCTTTATCACAGATAAAATCCATCTCACCAGAGGGTCATGCAAACATGTACACATGTAAAGCACAGAAAGAGGATTAAATTTCTCTTCTAGCTTGTCTCCAGCTAAGTGGTTCAGAAGATGAGATACTCATGAAAATAAATTGTGCTGACTTTCAGAGGAGATCTGAACAAAAAGGAACTGACAGAAGAATTGGCAGAAGAAACGGAATGAGAGACAGAACAATTACAGAACTTCACAGGATAAAGATGTAAATGAAAAGATCTCAACTGGTGTATGAAAGCCAGAATACATCACAGGAGAGCTGATCCACAGCAAGCATAAACTGTTACGGAAATAAACCTTGCCCATTTATGCCAGCTGTAATCAGTAGCTCCACTGAGCCATGCAAGCCTATGATTTCATTCTTATTACTTCATATCTTTAGTCATTTAGAAAAATATACATTATTCATTTCACTGTATTCCAAAGCAGAGCTTCAGTTGGGATAAATACACATCTAAGTCCATTGATTATAATTCTTTACATTAGCAGTAAGTTTGGCTCAATGCTTTTTAGTACTAATGTCTTTATAAAACATTTACACATTTCAGAGAAGCCTTACAATTCTATGATTGATGGGAGATGAAAAAAGAAGAAAAAGAAAACAAATAAATAAAAGGCATTAATCTGTGCTCTCGTGTCTTAATTTTAGTCAGTAGACATTCAGACAACAGAGTATCTTTAAATTGTCATGTCAACCTTGATGTCAGTAAATAGAGTGTAGGTCTAAACAGTAAATAAGGTCTTTCAAGTGAAGGGGAACCGAAGAGTTGTAGCACAGAGAGACCACTTGAATTTGTGAATATATTCACTGCATTCATCTTCAGACTAAAATAAAACAATCCATACATGAATTTTAAAGGAGATGCTCCTCTTAGCAATACAGCAAGAGAAGGATTAGGGGAACAACTCTTTGCTGAAGTCTTTCAAGTTGATATTTTCAAGAAGAGCATATTAACCTCTTACTGCTAAGCTAATTACCCAAAGTGCAAGATTGAAAACTGAAATACAGGATTTTGTTATGAACTTGCTACTTACAGCAACAAGCATCATAAGACAATGTTGAGTGATCTAATTCACTCAAACAGTGAATTGAGATAACACTAAAACATACGTTTTTCTGATTGTACGTACCGAGGAAGAGGCTGGAAGTGATCATATGGCATGATTTCTTTAAATCCATCACTGTCAATAAAATAAATATTGCAGCATTATTTCTTATATCCAAGGCTCAACACCAACTACACACATACTTACACACAATCATGCTGCAAGTAATTAATTCCCAATGTGAAACGAGGGAATCTTACATTCGCTGCATGTTACTTACCTCTGTAGCCAACAATGACTCATACAATCTTAAATCTTCTGGAGGGAGAGAGAGATCTATTCACATACAGTTTCTCCACTCAATTCCACACACACACAAAAAAAAGAACAACAAAAGAAGGAATACTTCAGCAGAGAACTGTATTTTCAGTGATCCTATCTGTGCTACTTTACTAACAAGAAATACATATATCTGTAATGAAGACCTCTGATGAACATGTGTGGCAGTGAAGTAAATGCATCTCAGGATTAATTCTAGATAGGTCTGAATGGTGCTTAGGATCCTTCTACAGCAGTTTGCTTGAAGTGCCAGCAGAAAGCCTTACTTCCAATACTAAGAAATATGGCATTCTATCTAGTAGTAGTCCTCTTTTTCTGTCTGTATACAATAAATTTGAAAGGAAAAAGAATTACATCCTTTCCTTCTCTTATTTTCCAAATCCAACTTTGCAATATTTGGCACCCATTGCCATTAAGCTTTACTGAAGTCTTACCACTCCATAGAGTGATCAGCTATCCAGGAAAAAGTCTTGAAAGTCTGCACATCTATAACTGTTAGAGGTCACTATCAACGATTATGTTCAACAGGAATGAAAGGAAATGGACAGTTTAGTTATAGGAAATGAAATCCATTGAGTGTGTTTCCTTTTCTTCTTCCATATAACTCTAGTTTGTCCAGCTGGCATATTACTGTGAGGTTCTGGGACTTGATACTGAGATGTTATTTTAAGATTCTTTTAGCACAGCCAGGAAACCTCATCAGACAATCCATAAGTTAGTTTGAAATACTGCAGTGCAATTCAATACAATTTATGGATACCGCAGCTTTTATAATTTGGCAATAATATCCCATTGTATTTGTACCACGATTAATATTTTTTTTCTATTCTTAATATAAAAATAATACTAATAACAACAACAAAAATACATGCACACACACACAAAAGAATGAAGCCCCAAACTTCAATTATTGTCACTGCTGCGATACAAAAAAAGAATGAGACTTTTTGGTAGATAAATGAATAAACAAAGATAAACTACTTCCAAAACTTGACTGAGAACTAGAGCCACTGCCTGTTTGTAATGAGAAATTCTGAATGGCAGGACTGATTAAATCCAAAAACTGGTATACAATCTTTCCTCATAAAACATCATAAAAAACTCATACCAGTGCCATAACACTCAGCAAAATGAAGAAGATAGAATTAGCCCTTGAAGAAAAGACTAACTGACATTTGTAATATTGGTATAAAGCAAAATCATGTAATGCACAACACTTAAGAAATACGACAAACCCACTGACAATGGTGCCTGATGCCAGCCTTCAATGCATGCAGTAGTCAAGCAAGATTGAGTAGCCTTAAAGATTAAAAGAACCCAAATTAATTAAATATGACTACTTGTTTCTTAGTAAATGACTACACCACGTACTTTAATTTATTTCTCATACAAACCTAGAAGGACAGGGATCCATGTTGCATTCTTTTAGCTTGGGCTTTGGTTTCTTATTTTCCGGGTAGTAATGACAATAATGATCAGGAACAACACGCTTCAGACGAATATCCACACATTCAGCAGAATTAAGCTGATAACCTAATGCAGAAGGAAAGGTAAACTGTAATAATGGAGACAAATTAAAGCAGATTTTTCTTTCTCCCTTTACTACTCTCTCTTCCCAATCCCCCCAAACAATGTGGTTCCATAGAGTTAATTTGAGTATTATTTTTCCTTGGTTTGCTTTTAAAAAAGGAAACACTGCACAGGAGCATACAGGGCTAGATTTTCATCGAAGGTAATTCAGTGCAACAGTTATGTTAACTTATCCTAATTCTACATGAGACTCTGACACATTGCTCTAATAATACTCTAAGGATACAAGTAAAAGCATACATAAATGTGTCACATGTGACATAATGGAACAGCTCACCTGTCACAAGGCAACCCTACAAAGTCATATGGTTCTGCTACACATTCCACGATTTATAACAGCCCTCCCTCAATGAAGAGTTAAAGTGTATGTTAGTGAGAGCTTTATTACATGGTCATGCATGCTGAAAAAAAAAGAAAGAAAAAAAACAAACAACCTTTAAGCAGAAAGCCAGAAAGCATGAGGAATTGAAGATGAGATCCAAAAGCTACGTTAAGTTAAACTGAAGAAAACCAAGAAATAGTTTCAAGAACATTCCTAGTTGAAGAGCCAACAAAAGAAAACTTGAAGTAACTACTTGGTGGAAAAAAAAAAAAGAAAAAAAAGTGGAAAGACTGGTTAACAGAAGGGATCTGAGTTTTATAAACCATTGGGTTTCTTTTTTGGCTAAGAAAAAAAGGCTCATTCAGAGGAGCTGACTTGGACTTAACATGAGGAGAGGAGAAGGATGTTCTGGTATGTGCAAAGAAAAAAAGTTTTAAACCACAAGAATGAAAATCCAAATGGAGTCAATAAACTAACAGCCAGTGTCTACTGAAATTGCTATAGTATCATATATCAATGGCTTCACTTCTGTGTCTCTTGGCTGATTCAAAGTGTCATCATGCATGAGGGTGATAACCATAAAGAAGAACTAAGCAGTTCCAGTGCTCAAAGCATGTTCCTGTTCTCATAAGTACTGAAAGGACCCAGAAGATATGCCACTTGCAAACAAGATAAATGGATTTTTTAAATGTTCTTGTTCATTCAAGCTTGCCTGTGCTTTCTGATATGTCCTTGCAACACTTCCCCTCCCCACACATGAAGATTACAGAATTAAATGTATTTTAATTCAAGTGAGGAACGGTGGCATCCTGATTCCAGATAACAGTTTTAAGTCAGGCAGCTGCAATACAACTCCCCTGCATGCCTCAGAAATATGCCATTCCTAAGACTCCTACTTCTGTGGGTAAGCATTAGCTCAGTTTTGTGCTTCTTCACTCACTATACCCTCTTCTCTCAGGACTGCTACCAACAGCATCAATCTCTTTTGATAAAGATACCAGATTGATATTATGGATATGCAGCTACAAAGCCAGGCACTGAAAATACTAATTTCAAAGAGATCGACACGTAGCTATAATTTTCAAACCATATCATTGGTCTGAATAAGGCTGTATTCAAGTTAGTAACTTTGAAGGTAAACGTGTCCTTTGAGTTATTCAGTGTCTATACAGTGTTTACATGCAATCACCAAAAACAACTGTGATGTATGCTTCCTTCCCTATCAGACAGGTTTGGGAACAATTCGTAAATACAATCCATGAGAATCATCATGACAAGCTGAATTTGAGTTAGCAGTGTGTCCTGGCAGGCAAAAAGTCTGACCATACCCTGGGGTACCTCAGGCACTCTGCTGTGCGGGGTGAGGGAAGAACTGTCCTGGTCTGCTCTGCACTTCGTGGCCTCACCTCGAGCTCTGCATGCATGTTTGGGCACCACAATACTGGAAGGACATAAAGCTCCTAGCGTCCAAAGGAGGGCTACAAAGATGGGGAAGGGCCTAGAGGGCATGGTGTGTGAAGAGTGGCTAAGGCTCCTGGGTTCATTCAGCCCAGAGCAGAGCAGGCTGAGGGGAGACATCATGGCAGCCTGTAGCTCTTCACAGGGAGCAGGAGGGGCAGCGCTGGTCCCTCAAGACCACATTTCCAGAGCCACAGGTGTTGATAGTAATTGTTTCCTAAATTCTGTTTGTTTATTCTGCTTTCTGTGAATTCTTAGAAACTGTGTAACTAGTTTCTAAATAAAGTGTTCTAAAACTGCCCCTCATGTCCACCACTGTGGTCAGAAATACCTCCTTCTCTTAATCTTTTGATTATTTTTTCATTGTATTTCTTTGTTTACTTTCCTAAAATATCATTTAGGAATTGCTATTTTCCACTCTAAATGTCATATCTTTATATCTTAAGATCTTATTCCGATGATCAATCCAATTATGAGAACATGACTTCTAGTAGTACATGATAAGAAAAAAACAGTTATATTAACTGAGGAAAAAACAACCTCCTTGCTACTATTGTCAATTTTTTTTGAAGAACCACCACCAACGTGCAAAGAAACACAAACATTTAATCAAGAAGCATGTAGATTAAGGTTGTAAATCAGCAACTTTCAATCTTGCCTAGTCAACACACCCCAAAAATTGCCATTACTTACCTCCTCCACACGTCACTGTGCAGGGGAAGAACTCTGTTTGTCTCCATTGATGACTGATAGGTTGGTAGAAAAAGAATTGAACCACACTGTCTTTCGATCCAGAGTACCTGGTCTAGAGAAAGTTCCATTAAAACACGTGTGTATAATGTACTCCATTGTTTATGACATTTCAAAATAGAATTCATAGGTAGAAATAATGCAGACAGTATTATGACAACAGGCATAAAACTTCAAGAAAATCCAATAAATCTAAATTTCCAGTAGTCAAGTAAATACTTGACTTTGTACGTCACTTTGTTTTTCAAATTATTTAAGGTAAAAATATTATTATTTGATTATCAGTAGTTTATTGACAAAGTTCCAAGTTGTATTCTTCTGTTTTATCTCATCAGCAAAACATCAAGAATTTGCTGGAGAGGGAGAACTATAACTGACCTATGCATAGTGGTTCATGGTTAGGCGGTCTAACTGCACATGTGATATCAGAGATGCAAAATAATAAACATTAGTGAAAGCCTGTTTCTGCAACAAGAAAGATAAAGCCAAGTGAGGTGACAGTACTTAAACATCTTCCATTTCCAATGGAAAACTGTATCACTACCTTCCTTTGGCAGACAAATATTGGTAAGGTTCTACACAGCAATAAATGCACATATGTGATACAATACATTGATACGTGGTCTGTGTGTAACAGAAACTGAAAGGATTAGAAACAGTCAGTAGCCGGACTATCAGTTGTCTAAGAGTCATTTTAGGGTGCTACGGGAAGCAACGTTCAGATTCAGCAGGTGGCAGTCTTCAACTGGATTAACGTCAGTACAGTGTACAGTAATATTTCAGTAATATTTTAAAAAAAGTCCAGGACATTTTTACCATTTTTACCATAAAGTACCATATAGTACTTTCTACTACAGCAATGACATCGACCTCATAACATTTTAACTTGTCTGGATGTGATTAGCATAAATTACCTCTGGGTTTTAATTAGGATTCCTTATTTACTATCTAAAAGATTGCTACAACCCAACTGACAGCTCCTTACTCTGCTGCATATATTTGCAATATCTTTGTAGCCTTGTATACACACACATCCCACCTTGATAATGAAATCGGCCCCAAGAGGTCCTTGGATCTTTATGATTTCCCTATCTGTAGTCTTCTGAAATTCAACAGTTGTATTTTCTATGACAAATGTTCCAGGTTCATCAAAACTGTGTTCTCCCTTGTCCCCTTGTAGTGTCTTTGACTCTATAACTAGGGAAGAAATACGCAATTTGTAAATTTAGACAGGCTATTTTCTCTTTTCAGGGAAGTCAGAAAGTAACATTTGCAACTCTACATTGCAAGTATTAGCAGAATATGTGCATTAAAAAATATACCGAATATCTGTGAGAATATTAGCCACTTCAGATTATAGGTTGATGCATGACTGCATGACGTGTCAGTACAGGATCACACTATTCTTCCATACCAAAAGCTTTTCAGAGACATTTTTTCCTAGAAAAGCACTCTATACAGCTAGAAAGCAATACATTCAGCAGGACAAGTTGAAACTCACAACATTAATAGAATCATTTAGAAAACTAATTTATACTTGAAACAACTAGAGCCTAGCAGTTTTAGCAATCAGTCTGCAGAGAAGTCTGAATGGCATCAAGCTCACCACTCACCTCAAAAGCTGTATAACTCTACCCATTGCAGAGGTCATTAACTTAACTCCAAATATTTCCCATATTAGCAAAAAGCAAGGCCAGGAGGTCGCTAGCTGCAGTGCTGCCTGAGAGATGTCCCTTTCTCAAAACAGGTGGTGATGAAAACCCTTTTTGTGCTGTTCTGCATTCCTTGGAAACAGATTAAACTAACAGACCACAGCCTCCAGAAGACAGACGAAGCATTTTAGGACTGAGTCATTTCCAGCAAACTGACTGAACCATAGGCAGACAAAGCTAAAAGAAGATATACTTAAGGAAGTTAGAATTTCTGGGATCTGCATAATACAGTGAATGTGCACAGCAGGTCACTTGAAATACACTGGTTGGGTTACAGTCTATCAGGGCAGTTCATGAGAAAGGCATGGATGGCATATTACTGTCAGTATGAAAACTGCTTTTAAAACTAATTTTCAGTGAAACTGCTTCATTAACAACTTATGATCATTTGAATTTATGGATACAAAGACTGTTCTGTTTATAGCTCATCTGACATGTGGGACAAGGAGCAGCACAGCCACTCTGATGATACTCTGCCGCGTTTTAGCCAGGCGAGGTGAGTATCGGTGTGAGAATCCTACTTGAAGACTCCACCTTCATCAGAGCTACTAACTATAGCTCAGCTTTATGTCCCCTGCATCGATGAATTTTCCAGTTAGCCACTTAACTCCATACTTTCCATACGTTACATAAACAAGAGCTGACTATACTAGTAAAGGCCTGTCATGGATGAAGCTGTATCAGAACTGAGTAATCTCATACCAATAAATAATGTCCAGATGAGACAAATAAAAGCAGAAATATTACACTTAAGCATCTTTATAATTTTTTCAAATGTTGTAAGCTTATACTGTACGAACTGTGTGAACGCAGTAACAATGACCCAATGCTGTTTACATTATGTAATGCGAGTAGACCGATCTCCAGAGAGCCTAAGATAAACTAGCCTTTCTTTTGACTGACTCTTCTAAACTGATTTTGAATTAAGAACATCTCTTTTTTCTTACTCAGACTACAATGGAGAATTCTTCCTTTAACTGTTCATTTTTTGAAAGAATTACAGTTGTTATTTTGCAATGCAGAACACGATTTTTTCAAGAAATGCATACAAAACCACCACTTCTGGCAAAAGAAAATCTATATGACACTGAAAGACTCCTCCTTGTCCCTCTTCTCTTCAGATTGATTTATGAAAATTAAACATCCCTAAAGTTAGGAAGGACTCCTTTCATTTGGTCAATAAAACTCAGGCACATGGTCTCTTAGCAATGGAAGAATAAAACAGCCAGTCACAGGAAAGAACAACCTGGCAAGCAGTAGGTGATCTTTAATAAGCCACTTAAATTAAAAATATGTATCTTTCTAAAGTAATTACAAATTGATTTCATAATAATAGTAATAATAAAGGGAATCAGACTGAGGAACTGTATCTATAGTATCAGATATTGAGTAGAAAATCTAAAAATCAAGGACTACCAGAACCCATGACACAATCATACAAAATACTGACAACAGAAAGCTTTCCTGAAGACACAAGGAAAGATCTGTAAAACAAAATAAATAAACAAAAAAACATAGAAGAATAATGTGAAAAATCAGAATGAGGCAAAACTGACCAAATTCATTATTTTCACCAAAAGCAAAGGAACCTGGGAAAACAGGCCCAACACTTTGCCTAGACAGGAATATTCCCAAGTGCATGTGTGTAAACAGTATAAATAGTTCACTAATTTCCTTAGAAACGGGCAAACACATTGAGCAGCATTTAGAGCTGATGTGAGATAATGGAATTTACCCTTTTGGAGACTTGGTAAACACTTACATAAACACATTGAGTCTTGCTTTGAAGTGATTTTAAATGTCATATGTACTTCTTGAATTAGCAGATGTCTTATATGATAAAATCCAGTACCAACGTTATCTCCGATTTTTTAGTATTAGGTTCCACTACTCTCACAGATACAGCAAAGATCACACGCGTGGCTGGAAGTTTAAAGAAGGATATATTTCTACAGAATGACTTTACCTTGGTCCTAGGGTAGGAATCTGGAGATGAATCAAATGTTATTTTGTCAGAGAAAAAATAAATCTCTGGGAATCAAAGCGCACCCTTGTCCAACCCATATCCACTAGGAACAAAGACTCCAGATGCACAGAGTCACAAGGACAGGGAATTCTCTTGAGTAGTCACCTGTGTCTGACAAGATAACCGCTGCTGCCAGACACACGTAGCTGTCTTACTTCGTGTTACTTCCTTTGTCAGAATAAAAAATAAAAAATTGTTTTCCCAAGGAAATTCCTTGCCCAGGTGTAGCTGGCAGACCCACTGCAAAAGCATCCATAATGGCAGGCAGGAGAAGGGCTGAGTAGCATGAGAACACACTGCAACATGTGTAGTGTGAAGAATTCCAGGGAAACAGCTCTTGCTTCTGGTGCAAGAAGGAGCAAATAGTGTTCCTACTGAAAAGTTTTCTTTCTTGTGCAAGTTACTTGCAAAAAACACATGACAGAGGACCCAAATAAACCAATGCATTCTTTGGAAAACACAAGCAACACTGTCATCCTCCTAGCAACAATTTGAAGACAAAGTAGTGCACAGATTTATAGCTAAGTATTGTCAAGTAATGCAAATCTCTGAAAGTGGAGAAGAAATCGACAAAAAGAGGAAAAGAGCTTCAATATTTTTTTAAGTGAAATTTAACCTGCCTAAGTTCATGAACTCAGTTATCTAGCATTGGCCACTTGTAAAAATATTAGCTTCTGGTTTTCCTGTTTCTTCTGACGGAGGATTAGTTTCAGAGAACTTCCAGTCATTCTTTTGATTATAATGCCCTTAAAATAACCAGTCAAAAAGCCATAATGTAGTCCAAATCAAGGACAAAACAATACAGTGAAACATTTTATTCATAACCAATTTTATACAGATTATTCGGTTATTTTCAACCAAGCCATTCACTAAACCCCAAACAGAGAGAAGCAAAGTAACACCTTTGCTATCTGATGACACTTACAGCGTCCATAAGAACAAACAAAATACCAGCTACAAATAAATGAGTCTTTCAGCATAAGCTGCCGACTGTAAAACAACATTCAGAGCATTTATTTGTTTCAGATCTGTCATGCACTACCTCTCTAACCAGCTTTCCATTTTTGATTAATCCAGCAGCTGTGCTTCCCTGGAACGAGAGCAGACCATAAAGCCCAGGATGAAGCACAAAATAACACAGGACAAAGGGAAAAGTGCCAGATACTCTATAGCGCTCTTCAAATGTTTGCTATTTCTGCATTTACTTGAAGAGCAAACATACTGGAGACAGTACAAAATTCTGCAGTAAATAGTCCCTGCTCCACCTGTTAAATTCACCTTCTTACAAGCCAGGAAGAACATAACTAACAAATGGAGCCTGCAATTAGAAGTGATTGTTTTTTAAGTTTTGCATTTAGTCGTAGCAGCGCACTCTCACCAAGCCAATAAAGTTGCAAACCAAAGATATTCCAAGTGAAAAATAACACCCTCAAACGTACACGCAAGTCAGTAATGAGGGCAAGCAAATAACACAATCACCTCCTCTAGAATACAGGTTCCTGAAGATCTGACTAGGAAGCAATGCAATTTCCATCCCCTACTCCAACAGCTCCCTCTTGTTTTCTGCCTCTGCCACTTTAGGTAACAAATGTCTAAATCCTCAATGATTTGCAAACAGATGTGCTGGGGGAAGTGGTTAAAGGAACATTTCACAATTCTCTTCCAGCTAGAGAACTAGCTAACAAAAGTAATGCCAAGCCACAGCTTCTTTATGGAACCACCCTGGGTAGGAAGCCAGGAGCACTCTGTACTTAGTTAACGAGTTGCTGCTGCATTCCTCAAGAGCTTTCCAGAAATCCCCCAGGAGCCACTGAATCCAGTACTGAATCCTCGTGAAGTTGAAACAACAGCTTTCTTCTGCAGAATTAATTGAGAAATAGCAAAACAGGAGTCTTGACTGGAAGTGGTCATGATAACACCCTCATACACTTCTTCCAACATTTTTTACACTAATATTGTATATTTTAAGGTTAAGTTATGCTTTTCATATTGTTAATATCAGTATGACATCTACAAGTCATTCTGGAGTTACTTGAAAATAAAAGTCTTATTTTTTTTCTTTGAAACGATGTTATTTTCTTCAAAGCAAACAAAGCAGATGAGTAGTTTTCAAGTAAAATGCATTTCTTTCTTCTGTTTACATTATCACATAGCAATAAAAGTCATTTTTATTTCTGTGATTTGGACTAAGCCTCCCACTGCTGCTAATAAAAAAAAGAATGCTCTAAACATCAAATGAATGGTTTATTTCACTGCTTGGCATATCAGTACTATTTGCCATCGAAGTGGTTAGAGTTCTATATCTAAAGCAGGTCAATGGGTGAAGAAATTACCATAGTTACTACCATCAGACTCCCAGAAAATATTAGGAAGCTTGACAGAATAACAAGCTTTCTCATTGGTAATACATAATCAAAACTTTTACAAGGAAACAGTACTTGTGTAGATTATTTGTCTTTCGTTTACCTTAGCTCATTTTACTTAAATTACTCTTTTAGAACACTGCTCATCGACCAAGTGGCTTTATTAGCTCTTAGGTCAAAGTTGTAATTTCAATTAGACTATTTGCATCCTTATTGTTAAGCCTGCACTTACGTGCTTGGCTGAATTGAAGCTAACCTAGCCAACAGCTTGAAGTACCAAGCTCATAATTGTCCACAGTCACTCATACTTTCTAAAAGCAAAATCACATGACTGTGCTAAGACCCAGAGGGAACTAAATCACACAGTTTCCTTTCTACAAGACATGGAGGTTATCAACTTTGGTCCTTTTATGGATTTGAAGAGTTGATCTGGATTCCCCAGTCCCTTACAAGTCCCTTCTCTATCTCAAACTCTTCAACAGAAATCTGGCACTGGCCTATTTAAGTGCTATCAATCCCACACAAAACCATTTAAAAGAATTTTGCTGGAACTGTTTGCATGTATTTTAAGATTGTACCCAATTATAGAATCCTTATACAAAAACTATTTGGTTTAGATTAATGAAGAAACCACCAGTACTACTTCTTTTATTCTATTTCTACTTAGTAAGTAGCCTTTCAGTGTTCTGTAAGATAATGTCAAAGCTGGATATTAAAGATGGGAAGAGGAATCAAGGTTATGATCTTACCCATATTCTTAAAATTTGGATGGGTTCAGAGACAAGGCTCAGTTTGTATCTTCTGTGTATGAATAAAAACAAAAAACAGCTCACTCATACCAAGGTGTGCTGGTCCTTTGAGTGTAATTCTCACACTGCGGCTCCCATGTGGAACGGCAATCACGGTTTCTTCCCCTAGGAAAATTAAAGAACTATTTTAGAAGTTATCCTGCATCAGGGAATTTGCACATCACATAACTAGACTGAAAACTGTCAAATGTGACTATGAAAACATGTAACAGGTTTCACAATTTTTTTATTAAAAGTAATCATATTTTATTAAGCAGAGTCTACTGAGTCCGTTTGCTGTGCTATGCAACTCTTACAGACCTACACATGGACTTGTAAATCTTTCTTGCTATTGGAAAATGATTTGCTATTAACAAAAACAACTGAAATGTCAGTAGTGTATTAAGAGCATATTTACACTCTGTTGTCTTAGTTTTATTTCCTAATCACCAAATTGACAAAAGGAATCTGCTAAGTAGTGCTTCCCCCTTACAAAGCCCTGCAGCTGTTCAGTCTCATTTTGCCCACACCTCATTTCCTGCTGCAGGTCACAGCTTTAATAAGTGGCAGGACTTACAGGAAATAAATCATCTACTTAACACCAGCCCTTAACCAATTACAGACCAGTTAAGAGCAAATATATTTTAGTTATAACGTATATATAATAACACAGTATCTACATCTAACATACCATATAAGATCATTCCTTCCATTAAGAGCCCCAATTTAAAATTAACTGTAAACCAAACCAGACCAGAATAGAACATGTCAATACAAAACAGCTCTTGGCTGCCTGAATAGCCTCTTCACATATAAATGTACAACACACTTACTTCAGTGCATTTTACAAAGGCTGAAAGTTATTACTTTCCATTTCAAACATAAGAAATCTATAATTTGCCCAAGCGAACTGAGTGAGCAATCAAATCAATCAACTAGAATCTTTCATGCCAACAAGAGCAGTGCTATTAGAAAAGGGTACACACAGTGCACGACAGGGATCTCCACAAAAGCATGGGAGAAGAGTCCAAACAACAGAGTACTAATAGGCTACATGCCATTTCCATCATGGCCAAGCTGCAGTCCTGCCCTGAGGAGGGACCTGCAAACACAAACCTTTTCCAGGCACACTCCACAGAGGGTGCACTGTTCAATAATGGCATGAATATATAACCAGGAGCAAATTAAAAAGTACACTGAGCTGAAAGACTGTGATACATCGCTCCAGAATTGGTCATACAACATAGAGAGGAAGAATATTTGAATTTAGCTTGAACTAAAAAGTAGTTGAAGAATGTTGCATTCCACTTTAAACCAGACCCTTTTATAGTAGATGCTAAATTATCAGCTTCTGGTTTACATCTCCTTAGCATAAGTATGAAATTCTGCCAAATGTTCGGGATACTTCAAGCAAATACTGCAATTATTTTTTCTAAGATAAACACCTTCTTATGTTACAATTTTTATATCACCAATTTCTAGGAAGGTCATTTAAATATAACAATTTATTTTGGATGTAATAAAATATGACCTTTATTAATTTCATACTTGGGTATTCCACCAGAGTGCAAAATACTACAGTAAGAACAATAATACAGTTAAGGAGCCCTGGAAAAAACATTAACTACTGAACCACTTAATATCTTCTTGCATCTTGGTTTTTCATCAGGCGAATTGCTAAAGATAGCCAGAAGGTAGTGAATGTGTATATCTTTAAAGCAAGGAAATAACTACTGAATTCATATGTGCTCTACAGCATTTGAAAGAAAGCAGGTTTGAGGGGCCCATCTGTCCCTGCTTGGTAAGGGATTGTATCCTGTCTTGACAACCAACCAGCAGCTACAGCACAAAACCTCACATAAGAGTCTGATCCCAACCAGTTCTGAACACATGCAACTGCTGTTTTGAAGTGGAACCAAGGGCATTCTGCACGTAATGGATGAAGCCCAGATTTGCAGATGTGCAGAGATGTGTAGGACTGCTCCTCTTGAGAACAACCAGGGTCGTTCTGCTGCGCTTCCTCCACCTCCTTACAGCAAGCTCTGCTCGCCTCGGCAGGCCTTGTTGATCCCTTTTCAGGATGCTTCACATTCTTTTAGCAGTACTACAGACATTCCAACCTCACCGAAGCACTCTCTGATATGGTCCAAAAGTCTCACGGGGGTGCTAAATTTGGTGTTTCTCTGCAGCGGAGACAATATTACCAGAAAGTATTTTACTTGCATTAAAGGAGATGACTAAGTTCACCACCACAACAGTGCTCAACCTCCTCAGCTCCACAAAACTGTCAAGAAGTCTGGCAATAGGAGATGCTTGTATCTTACAGAGATAGTTATAACCTAGGACAGTCTTATGAGATAAAATAAATTATAGGGAGTAAAAGGTTAGATGTCTGAAATCCTGAACTGAGATAAGGAATTGGAAGACAATAGGAATTAATTGACCCAAGCAACTCTTTTGGTTTCTCCAGAGGACAGTTTAAACTTCCCGCCAAATGGTAGTTAAAACTGCCCAGGTCTGGCTCCAAAGCAATGTATTCCAAAGGTCTCTGCTTTTCAGCTGACATAAGGAAATTCATATTCTTGAAGGGACACGAGGCTGTGTGCAAACTTATTTAAAAATGGTTCTAGAGCTGTATAGTTGCCATTAAATAAGTAGGCTCTACATCGTTAAAAGTAGCAAACTCTTATGAAGACGTTAAAGGAAACTGCTGCACTGGAATCTGTACCCAGAATTCCAAATTATCTTTTTGTTTTTGTTTTTATATATCTTCAAAAGAATTTCAAATAATCTGTTCTTTTTTGTTTCTTACATATCTTCAAAAGTTAAGTGCTGACCTTGTCTCAAATCATCTGGAACGTACAGAAACACTGGACTATAAAATCTGACTTCAGAGTCATAAAGCTCACCCTAAAAACTAAGAAACAGATGAGTGAGACACTGTCTCTCTATCCTAACACTGCTTCCACTGTGCAGATTCCTGAGGGAGGATGGGGTCATCTTTTTCCGGCTCCTGGGTGGAACACGTATTCTGCTCTGAACCTGCAACTCTCTCAGCAAATGTATGTGTGCAACACTACATACAGAACTTGCTGATTAAGCTCCTGGATTGCTTTTACTTTAGATGGCAAAGTTTGATCCTGTTTCTATGGTGTTAATGTGGATTTAGATTTTGGATTTCAATGAGAGCAAGATCAGACTCCCTGCTATGGTAAGACTGGGAGCTAATCCCCAGGATCAAAATAAAGAAGCCACATTCCTGAGCTCAATCCAATTCAGCAGGTTTTATTTACTTTTCCATGTGGGTCATGGCGGACCCATTTACTGTTTCACATATGGGCCAGTTGGGACTTTTCCCTCTCTCCTCTTACAGCAGGGCAGAGGATTTATTTCAGGCCTATAAAAACTTTTTCTTTCTGTGTATTTGCTCAGCACTTATCTGTTGGTCCTCCAGGTCTGACTGAAGGCCTCTGTGCTCTCAAAACACAAAACACAATGGTCCAAGAACAACTGTCAGCACAAGGGAACTAAAAATCTCAAACTGTTTGGAGTCTTATTGCAGTGGCTCCCCTCATCTGCTCTGATGCTATGCTTTATTTCAAAAGACACTGCTGCTGGGGTGTGTGCTAACCTGCTCGATGACAAAAATCTGCAAAGCCAACTACAGACCCTTTAAAAAACACCTGATCTAGTTAGGTATGTGCTCCCAAAAACAACAGCAGTTATGTATGCTGACTCTAAAAGTCCCATAGTAAAAATAAATAAATAAATAGGAAAAAAAAGTGCAATTCTGCTCTGTCCTCAAGTCCTACTCTCTCCAGCCTCATGCTCATGATTGGTTACTCGCAAAACAATTTAACAGTTTTGGTTGAGAATGAACCACCAACCCTACAGAACAATTACGTTAATTACCAGATACAATCACTTGAGACTCCAACTACGTAAGGTAGTATGGAAAACTCTTCTTTGTAGCTCCCCAAAAACATGTAGTGAGAAAAAAGTCTATCTCTAACTTCATTCTACTGCAGAATTACATAAAAGTCAGTATTTTCAGGCTTTGCAGGGAGGCAGCGAGAACTAAGTAATGAATAGACAATGTCCTTACACGGGAATTTGTCTGTGTAAGGTAGCAGATGGTGAAAGTAAAGAAGGAGGCCTCACAGTAACTACAGTAGCCGAAATAAACCAAACTAAATTCTCATGAAAAAATGTAGCATGTATTCTTTCAAGAAATAAGGAAGTGTAGAAAAGCCTGTAGACTGTAGAGTTTCAGAGATAGCTGCTTTATTTTAGTGCAGAAAAAAGACAAGAAACAATTACCATACAATGAACAACTGCTTCATTTCAAACCATGCAGTACACACACTTCACATCTGCAGAGTGCACCCTTTAGACTTCCTCTAAAATCACCTGTGCAGACCAGCACTCTTCAGTACTGCAGCACATGGCATAGACACTAACAGAAAGCATTATATTTACTTGCCACAAGTAAGAAATGGTCAAGATACATTTATGCCCTGTTCTTGGGATTATCTTCTTTAAAAAACAAACATACAATAACTTCTTCGGCAAAAGAATTCTAGTTCTCTTGCTTGCTTGCTAAGTGCTAGTCCATCTATGCTTGCGTAACCAGCAGTGCAAGACAACAGCAATAAACCTGCAGACTGAAACAGCTGGTGCTGAAGAGCCAGCATCTGCTCTATGCACATATTTCAGGTGCTTTACTTTCAACAAACTCTAATTTGATCCTATAGATTATATATCATTAGCTGAAGGAGAACATTAGGTGCTTTTCTGGAGCATACCTTCTAGGTTAGCTTCAACCAAAAAATCCAGTCTGTGCTCTCCAAGACCACTCCGTGATGTGAATTGATGAGCAGTATGTTAGGACCATCAGGCAATTTGCTTCAAAAAGCATAAGCATATTCCTTATCCAAACTGAAATACTAACATATTGGCATTCTATCCCTCCTTATATACAATTTTCCTGCCAAAGCAATCCCAATTCCCTCTTTCCCTCTTCTGGCTCCACATACAGCTCATTTCTCCCCTTCCTCTCAGACTGTTTCTTAATTTGTCTCCCATCCCAGATTCCTTATCTAATCTCAGTCTTCCGTTCTTACTCTTTTTCCTTGACCCAGTGCATCTGTACAGTCAGTGCTGAATTTTCCTCTTACCTTCTCATATCTTTCTTTCTCCATATGAATATAATGCTAATTTCTTCTGTTCAGCTGGTCTCATCTGGACTTTCCCTCTCCTTATGTGCTCTCATCACTCCCTATCAGAAGTCTGAAGCTTGGTAAACCCAGAAGCTCTCTACAGACTGATTTTCGTAATGTCTGAATGCGAGTCCAGAGGCATCACTGATGCCTCAATCCCTGGTACCCATCTTACAGAGCAGCAATGCAGAAAGCGAGAGAAAGCACAAGGTCTCTCCTCAGTGTCTTAGCTCTGGAAGAGCAACATGTTAATTTGTTCTAAGGAGACTGTACACATACAGTCTGTTTGTGGTTAGGACATGCAGCAAGCTAAAGCATGCTCAAAAAGGACAAGCTTTTCAGAAATGTTAGCATTAGCATCCAAGAAACCTCTACAGAGCGTGAGGGAAAAGTGGTGGCTTTTTCATTTATTTATTTATTTATGTTTGTGAAAGGTTATAGTAAGATATGTGCCGATGTTCACAGATATTGCTAAGAACTTATCCACAACCAGAGAACACTGCCTGCCAAATTTCAAATCCCCAATCTGCAGTCAGGTCCAATAATGGGGGATGTTGAGACATACTAAAAAAAAAAAGTTTTCAGGAATGTTTAGACAATGGGAAACAACATGTTTTTCTCTGCTGTGTCCTTGGAATACGCTGAGTTATTTTGGCTGAAATTTCTCTGAAACATTCAGCACCTGGCATACAGAGTTTCTGACCCAACTATTAAATTTTGGCAAGAAATCATTAAGCATATAAACATATGAAATATCAGACAACCTTGACAATAAGGCTTACTAGCTCCTTGTACATAGATTTCAGAGAAGGAGGAAAGATGTGAGGTAGCACATTGCCACGAAACTGAGCCAGATGGCGGTACTGAACAGAGGCTCACAGCGGATAGGTACAGGACTGACAGCGTTGCAGAAGGCCTCTGTTTAGATGAGGAAACTGAAATTAGCTTTTTCATAAGCACGCTTGGGGTGAGGACATACAAGAATGTGACAATAAATTACACAGCACCATAGGAAATAAAATGCATGGCAAAAAGAATAAAAAATAATTACAGATCTACCAACACTTAACTCTTTTCCATGAAGCTTTTAGCAAAAAGTTAGGAAAGCTAAAACTCACAAGTATCGCATGGTTTTTGAGAATCAAGAGACCAGATTAGAAGTCTGAGCCTTCCACTTCATTCCTTCAGCTTCACAATGTTAATTTCAGAACCAGCATCTTTACTTTTTCCTTGGTATCAGAACCAACACTTTCCTACCATTTCTTGCCAACAATGGTGCAGAAAGCAGACATTAGGGCCCAATCCTACCATTTTTCCATGTGCACAAAGTGCAGTGGAGTTAATGGGAGTTCCATGCATATTGTACTAGAAACATCAGGCCCATGATAACTCATTTCCCAATGGGACGGTACATTTTACAACCTATTACACTTTCTGTTTGAATATCATTAGTCAAACCTTTAATCATTTTACCAGAATGTTAGAATCTGGCTTGCTGGCAGAAGTCTAACTTACTTTGTCTTTCGAAGGCAATTAAGTGTTAGTGGAAAAAAATGAAGAACTTTTGAAATGACAGTTCATTTCATATTCACAGATCAGTAAGTTTTCTTTCTAAGCTGTTTAGGCTTCTGATCAAGGAAAAGCATTCATTTTGTATAAAAGGATAGTAAGACAAGTTGTGCTTGAGAAATCATTTGCTACAAATGCCTAGATTTCTCTTTTTCCAAACAAGGACCAATATATCCAGGCACTTTTATTTTCCCTAATGTCTCTTTATTTTCATAATAAAATCTTTGGTTCTCACTTTTCTTCCAATTTTTTAATTTGCCTCATTGCACAGTAAAATTATCATCCTGCTCACAACCTATCAGGCTCCCTCTTAAATACATGTCTGTCACATGTTGCTATTTCACTTCTCAACGCTAGCTTCCAAATGAAGATTTGGAAGATGCTGTGTCTCCCTTTACTGTTCCACATAAAGCTATGCTCTCTTTTTGCTTATTTCTATATTTCATTCACACAAAGACGATTATACAGAAAAATTTCTACATAGTGTTGAACAACTTGACCCAAAAAAGCTTTGGACACTAACAATGCCAAGAAAATCAACATTTCCGAGTTTAGTGGTGTGTCGTTTTGTTTACATGAATGGTAATTCCATCGTATAATCTAGCCAAATGCAATGACAGATGAAATCAAAACTTGACATAACTGACATCTTTCCCAAAGGAGTCTTTCTTCAACTAATTCTAAAGAACTCCTCAAGAGCCAATGAATTCTGACAGAGTTAAAAAAGGAAGCATGGGTATTCTTCATAACATACTCAAAGCAACGGGAGCCACCAAGCGAGGTCAGCTGTAGTCGCTCTTTCCTGTGCCAGAATACCGCGAGAAAAATTAAATCAATATTCTGTCACAAAATGACAGTTTGTCTTGTCTTTACTATACTTACATACGAAGCAGCAATAAGTTGTGAACCTTTTAATTTTCCTTTATCAAGAACTATCCAGCCAGATTTGCCAATGCATCAAGTTTAGTTTGGGTTGCCTTAAACGAGCCAAAGGTGTCCTCAGAGTTACCCTTCTCTGGGAGAATTGCTGTCGCTATAAAACTGGCATAGACAGTGCAGTCCCTTCTGTTCTAGCTGAATAACAACAGGGAAGGCATATTTGGTGCCATGTACTTCCTTTATATATCTGTCTACACGTAAACACACAAAACAAATACAACTTGTTGATATGACAGAAATGTTATCCAATCTTTACTGCTTGACAAGTGCTTGTTCCGCACTAAGCAGAATCTCTGAGTATTTGACATGACAAAGTGAACAGAGTAACCCTCCATGGAAACTCAGCTCAGTGCAAATGTTGAAGGCATATGCTCTTTGTTGCATGAAGAGCAACTTTATAAGTTACTGAGCTACATGTCTTCCATCTAAAAAAGGCTTCTAGCAAAGACAAAGCAAATGCTGACACTCACAGTCCATCCAGAACATTTAAAAAAAAAAAAAAAATGGCTTTTGGACTTGTGATAAATTCTGTCACTAAAGGATGTTGGCACAAAAATATTCACTATTTAACTTAGATCACTTTGTTATGTGATTTAATACGTATGTATAAATTGTGCAATACGAATGATCACACTGTACAGTACCATGTGTTAAATTAACATACATTGTTTTTCAAGTTACATTTACATTGAAGTACCCTGCAAACAGTAGCATAAAAAAAACATGGAAATATTTATACATACTGCAGAAAGAATTAAAAATGATTCAATATACAGCAGCTCTCAAAATCAGGGCATTACTGAAATCTTTGGAGGCTGAAATACAACAGTTCTGAAGTATCTACAGCTGTCTGAGACAGGTGCTTTGCCCATTAAAAAAATACCTGCTTGCACTTGAACTCTGCATATAAACTTTATTCTAAAAGCAGACAATCATCACCCCTGCATCTGTGGCTCTGCAGGACAGTAGCAGACCCCAGAGGCTGAATCTCCACCTAACAATTACTTACACACATTGTGAGTCCAGAAACAATCATGAAAGAAACGATGAGACAACTGCTATTTCCACATGATAAGCACACTGGACATATTATGAGATTACAGAGAGCATCTGTGAAGGTGGAAAGCGCACAAAGCAATAGGCTTGTGCTCATTCTCCTTCCATCTGCTATCTATCTGCTAGAAGGAACCAATTCAACTGGAGAAATTGTATCTTCAAAGAAAACAGGAGTCAGAGGTAAGCCTGTGCAACATCTTTCCTGGACACTAGCATAGTGCTACACTTAAACTCTACTACTGAGTCCAATCCTGGTACTCCTCTTAGATTGTCAATAGTAATGAGACCTACAAAATTATGCACAGTAAGGGGCTAATTATTTTGAGGAACAATGGAAGCATTTGGGGCAAATATACAAGAAGATGAGAGGCAAGTATTACTCCATTTTCACCTTATTCCTTCTGTATCATGGAAGTACTAACTTTGCCTCTGAAGTTCAACTGTCTTTAGACATTAAAAAAAAAAAAGCTAAGTTAAGTTGAAAACCAGACACTTTCAATCACACACCACAATTTCCATAAAGCCATCTATAAGATGTTTCCATGATTTAAAAACATTTTGCTGCAGCATCACACATACTGCAACACGAGGACACTCTCCAAAATAAGGTGTGTATCTTGATAGTTATTCCTGATAAAATGAATTAAGTTGTCTACGAAAAATGCATATCTCAAATTCTTTCCTAGCTATACCCTTATGTGTGGTATCCCTCATGGAATTCCAATAGACTAATCTAGTGCAGACTTTTGAGTAAGTAGCTTTGGAAAACTGCAAACAAGTATATAGAGAAAAGGTCATACTCCGCAATACGTATGTTAATATACAAGCAGAAAACAGTCAAGGATAAATTATCACAGTATCAATTTGCAACCTACTTTTTTCTGGTGAGACATGTGCCTTAGCTTGTCCCCTCACAAGCCTGCATGTCGAACCATCTCCTGCACAGATTCCACAGTTGTCTTCCTTGGCATTGCTCCCAAGTTGTCGATCACAGCCTACTGCCTGCCAACATCAACACCACAGTCAGAAGGAGGGCAAAGCTGTAGTAGACATGCTCAGGTTTCTGGAATTTTATTTATTATGTTATCCTTTCGATTTTATGAGCTGGCCTCATTTTTTCAAAGCATATCTTGCCATATATTTAAAAGTACTGTCATTTCCACGATTTTAATGATGAACCACAACAACTGATATATTAAGGTATTCAAGCATAGGCAGTACATGAATCAGTTTCCCATTACTTATGTGAATGCATACCACGAAGCGTTATTCTTTCTAACACAAGGGACAACTATATTTACATTTTGTTTTTCATCACCTGTTTAATTATGTCTGAGAAAGGATTAATGCAATGAAATAATCCAAGTTGAACATTTAAATGGCACTCAGCCTTCAGCTTCACAGACAAGCAGCTATGGGCAGCGCTCATAATCTAGTGTCCTGGACACTCCAGATTTAAATGACATCAGCGTAGATCTATTTGCCATTTGCATCAAAACCTGCATGATTCTGTCCTTGCCTTTTGATTTTTCATTTTTGTTTCTGAATACGAGCCAAAAATCTATAAAACCTCGCAATGATTATTGTAAAAAAACCATCCAGATTTACTCACTGACCAAAATTCCAAAAGCAATTTTTTTTTGAAAACCTGTCAACTGAAAAAAATCCAAACTATGAAGAAAACATTTTTATTGTTTTTCCTTTTTCTTCACCTCAGCCACCCTGAAAGAAGCATGAGAAGAAGAAAGGGAAGACGAAGAACAATATTAACTTGAAGCAATTTAATGCTGAAATGAAGATAAATATTTGGTCTTGCCTATCTTACTCTTTAACATTTTCAGGAGAAATTTGCAGTGAGGACCAAATGTTGAGCAATGTGTTAAAGAAACTATTCTGCAGCTTCAAGATTCTTCAGCTCTGCTTCTTATATACACACTTCCCTGAGAAGCAAGCTAATTCATTACGGAAATCATATATATATATGTATGTTTAAACAAACTCAGAACTGACAAATGGATAGAAAGTACTATGGAAACTCACAGTTAAAATCAGTGCTAGAATTCTGAAATTGGCCAGTACACTCCTGTTCCTATATAAAAATGCTTGGAAGGGGCAGTCTTAGCTGCCAAGATCCACCGCATCTGTGCTGTGCCAGAACTGACACATGATCCCCATGGAGAGGTGGGGATCGAGTCCACACGTAACAGGCAGGGGTTGGGTCTTCCAGCCTCTAACAAATGCACACACACTGCACACCCACTGCCAAATAGGGAGAAGTGTAACCTCTAAGCTTTCTTTTTCTGCCCAACTCCCTCTCCTGGACCCTTAGTCTCCCAGTTCCCCACATCCTTAAGATGAAGGGATCATGGAGGAAAGTTATTTGCATTAACTACTGTGGCACTTCAGTTGAGAGATGTGCTGCACTGAATGGCAGGCATCTCTCTAATTTTTACCTCTTTTAGCTGGCCACTTCACAGCAGGTCACAGAGAAGCAAGCTTACAGACGGGAAAACAGCTTAGACACTAGTGAATAGCTTACATCAAAAATCCCATTTCCACTTTCCTTTTTGAAGACCAAAGCCATCATATACTTGATACTGATCTTCTATTAAAGGGGTACACAGCATTCCTGTTTGGTAGGCGTGCGCAAGATGTGCTGCTGAAACTAGGTAATGGTAGGAAATGACAGGAACTAAGAGGATGTAAGGAAGGAAGATCACCAGACTCTTCATTAACTTCTATCAAACAGCCACTATCTGAGATTGTGGCCTCCTGATTGGCACCCAGGCCATTCCCAAACAGATCCCCTGAACATACTGCTAGGAAACGGCTCACATAAAATGTCACTTGATTGCTTGGGATGACAATCACTTACTCAGAAATGATGTACTGCTGAACACAAACAGGATTCTAGCATCGCTAAAGAAACTGATTAAATTCAATGATTTAATGAAGTTTTAAATGCTAATAAAATCTTAGTTTTGAAAGGCAACAAGTTAACATGCAAATCAGACTGTCTCAGAACAGGTGCATATTTACTGCATAGAAGCGGTGTATGACTGCATACATGTTCCAGTACTGTAATCTAGGAGATTGAAGATTAAAATGTTTTCAATTGAAGATTTGTGTTTACTATTATTTTTTTACTTTAGTTCTTGGCTCATCAACACTAAGATGATAACAAAAAAAGACTGCAAACAAATGAATCTGAATAAGTTTATCTTCCCATTTTATCACCAGTTAGCACTGGGAAAATGACAGAATTTCAGAACCAGAAGCAAACTGGGCTACTGTGTGAATCAGAAAGCTGATAAAACTTCAGGGAATATAATAATTCAAAGCTTGGCATTATGACCTTAGAGTTGACAACTCTTTCAATTTCCAGTTCCTCAACAGACTTTCATCTTGACCTTTGAACAGTTCCTTTGCTTTCCAATTTCTAATCTGTGAAAGGGGTAAATTTGCAATTTCCCACCTCACAGTTATGTTGCAAAACAGATGTCCTAAAGATTCTGAAACATTCAGATGGTGCTATGCTGGGGATCAAACCAGTACTTGAAATAGCCTCATCTTCCTTCAAGGTAGATTTTTCAAATGTTTACTGCTCACCACTGCTTTTCCTGCTCTCATTCACAAAGATAATACTAGCGCCTGGAGGTAAATTGTCAGAGCACTGCTACTACAGGCTTTCAGCAGATCTTACAAACACGTTTCCATTTTATAATGTAATCTCATTTTCTAAACACTAAGTATATGTTTATGCACTCATCAATTAATTCTCAAAGGAAAAAAATCAGCTGCATGTTGTGATACCTCATGCAAGACATTGGTATTTTTATTAGTTTAAGCTGTTGTATGTTTGTAAGCTACAGATCCTGCAGTCCTTTGGTGAGAAGATGCAAAGGACTTGCAAGACCATGACATTAAAACCCAACATGACAATAGGCAGACAGTATAAGAGGTATTTCACATATCCACTATGAAAACAAACTCTCATCCCATGTAACAAAACAGTGCAACTGCGCAAACACAAGGCACTATTGTGTCCAACGTGGAATGTAAGGAAAAAGATAATCAGCACAGCAGCATACTTTCAATAATTGTATCACAGGGTATTATGGCTAAATTTTTAATACATAAATGCCACAGAAATAAAATAGGAGTGTCGGCTGCTAATGCAAGGGATTTAGGTAGACGGAAAGCTTTAGAGCTCCCCTGCCAGCAAATGTAACATGTCTGACTAGATCTACGCACCTCTGTGTTCTTTCTTTCTGAGATTGTAGCAATTATTATGAGTATACAGTGATATCCCAGGATACAATTCAAAAAATAACTCAAAGTAGGATCACAGTTTAGGCCTGGAATGAGCACAGAATCTCAGACTGTTCAGCATTAAGCACCCAAAAAAACTCGGCAGAATTTAATGAGACAAGCCTCCAATTTAGAAGTAATTCAACAAGTGTGCAAACCATACATCAGCACTAAGGTAGGGGGTACTTCAAAGCTGAGTGTCCAGAGTTGGCCTATTGTATTTGTTTCTAAAACTTTGACAGCACAGAATTTCTCACACAAGCTGGACAGCCATGGATCACACTAAAAGAGCAGGAAGCTGCAAGGTGTAGCTTTAGAAATCAGGCCCTTGGCACATCACCAAGGACTGTAAATTAAGGTAGGAATTCTTTTCAAGAAAAGGATAGATGTGGCTTAGGGATGTGGTTTAGTGGGCATGGTGGTGATGGGTCTAGATGATGGTGGTGAAGTTGGACTAGATGATCCTAGTGGTCTTTTCCAACCTGAATGATTTCATAATTCTACCCCAGCCAGTAACTTTGCTAGAAGAACAAGAACCGCGTTCAAGGAAATGTTTTGAAGAGTACATGCGTATTTGTGTGCAGAGCTACAATAAGATTTAGAAAGTGATATATGGCAGCAGCCTTCCCCGTCTCACACAGCATTACAGCAAGCCAAAGGGGTCTGATGATTTTCCTGATTAAGGCGTTTGCTAGGGTTAATTTACCCCACATTGCTAGCTGTTTACAGAGCAAAGGGATCAGCTATAAATATTATAGGCAGATTGGGAAAACATCTGCACACTTTTAGGGTATAGTCAAAAATTATTATATTAGGTGATATTAACATAAACTGCATAAATGAAACAAGTGACAATACAAACCATTTAACAGAAGTATTGGGACCTCATCAAATTAAAAGAATAATCCAGAAAAAAATATCATAAAAAATGGTATAAGTATTGTAAAGACTATGCTGCAAGTGAGTTCCCCTACACAAACAAGCAGCTGGGGAAATAGTGAGCATTGTTTAGCAATACGGACATGGAAATTTAATAAAAAAAAGTTTTGAGACATGATTACTTTGTGTATTTAATAAACTGGTAACGAGGGGTTATGAATTTGGACAGATTCTTTTCAAACTGGTACATGATATGTGACTATTTTAGGGCATTACAATATGTTGTTTGTGCTTTTTCAATATGCAAAAGAGTATTATTGTTTTGTCACAAGCAGCTAGGATAGAAAGCATTTAATTACGCAGTGAGCAGAAATATTCATCTGCTGCAACAAACTTCTAAACCAGACGGTGCTATTGTGAAATGCACTACTGAGGGGTGTTAAATGTTTGTAGCGTGCTTAGAATGCTCATGTGAGTTCAGAAAGGCAAAGGAAGAGCAAAAGGTCAGGGTATAAAATATAGTAATACAGATGAAAGATTAATGAAATTGCTGTTGTGTTAGAGGTGACTGCGGAACACTACAAATATCTTTACAGATATAAATCCAAAAAAATCACTCAGAAGCCTCCACAGATGTTTCTTTAACATTTAGTAGGGTTTCAAGATGAGGCAGTAGACTTAAATGAAGAAATGAATATGGCATGTTAATTCTGATTTATGAAGGTCAAAATATAATCTGTTAAACTCAAGGTTCTTCCTTTCTTAAGGAAATATTTATAGTTAACTGTGATGAAAAAAGTACTGCAAAGTGACAAATTTATGACAGATTCCCATACAGCAAAAAAGCTCTGTAATAAAAACCTGGCAAACTTCAGTCCTCCTTCAGTGTAGCCTTAATGAACATAAACACAAACATGGACTAGAAACTGCTCATGCAGAGCTCATTGCAGAAATGGGTTTTGAAATGTCAGTGTTTGCTTGTTGCTTTAGGCCCTCATAACATGGCTGTTCCCTTACCTGACTACTCATCTCCATCTGCAGGCATGCTCTTTCAACACAGGTATGACACCATTTTTTATAGAATACACTCCAGGGACGCGAGTTGTCAATTATAAAAGTATTATGTGTCAATCATAAGAAATATTTTTGGAATGCTAAAAATTCAAGATTACATGCTTTGAATATGGAGCCTGAGAATGTACTCACACTTCACGTAACAAGAACACTGAGGTGAAACATGAGAAAAAAAAACACCAAGATTTTGCATAACAAGCACCAACTGTTAAGTATCACTACTGCTATTGAAAATATGAATTTATATGTAGCAATACATACAATTATATACAATATTTCTGTCTGGAAAAGGACTCCCTGCTTCTCTGGTCCTCTGTAGCCAGAGATCTAGGTACAGTCCGATAAGACAAACATACTGAGTTGTCTAAATGGAAGTAGCTACAAAAAAAAAACCAACCAAAACTCTGCTGTTCTCACTTGTGGCAGATAAATATATTCTGTAAAGTTGTACTAGTGTCGTTCTTTCTCTTTTTCTCCCTATCTACTATGTCTTAGACTGTTTAAATGTTCAGCAAATATCCACGCTGAAATCAAGTATGTGTTAAATGCCACTATATTGTTCTCAAATGACTGCAATAGTATTTTTTATTTATAGCCTCATTTATCAGTGATGATTAAGGGGATAACATCAGTTAATAACATTTTTCATTGCTCTATTTTTGCCCAAGAAACAGGCATAGGTCATTGTCAGGGAGTGATGCTCTTTATCAACGTGATTGACTTTAATAAAATAAAAACAGAAAATCAATTATCAACCTTTCACAGTGACATAATTAGCATCCTTCTGGAGTTGCTTCACTACACAACGGTTAGAGAAATCCAGATGAAATCTACTCTCAGTACATTTGCACTTTTGTTTTTTCACTGGCCTGGCATTTTCAAAGGATGCACATCTGTGTGTACTTGTGAAATAGATTGCAAATAAAATAGTGGCACAAATGTACAGATGGCATTTAGTCAAATTCAACAAAAGTAGAAAACCCAGCCAGTAATTTAAGGAGAAGTGCCCAATGCATGAAAGATGTAAGGAGCTGCACTGCAGAATGCACAAATAGAGATAATTCTTCTTCTTCACAAAGATACAACAGGGTTATTCTACAAGGTGAGCCTTTTCCTCAAGGCCTGAACAGTCTGTAATTACCCTGGTACATACTGCCCAGTAGCTTTCATTGTGAAATATTCCTGTAACAGATCAGTTACTGGCCATTCCCAACGAGTGCAATCCTGTATTGATCGGATCACTGCTACTGATCTGCTGAAGGGTGTAAGGACTGAAAGGTGTAAACCCAGGTGCAGTTGGCTTCCACTGCCTGTGAAATTTGTTAAGATGTGAAAAATACTGAGTGAAAATTGAGTGAATATTACACCAAACAAATCCAGCAAAGGGATGGAACTGCCATACCACCAGGTATGCTCACGTTGTCATAACAAAATGATTTATTTCTCTCTTGCAAGAGATCAGAATCATCCAAAGGTTATCAGCATTGCATGAAGTACTAGATGCCATCAGAGTTGTTTCTGGCAAAAATAATCTTCTCCAAGTCTTGTAACTTGACTAAGAAAGGACACACATTTTATTTCAACATTTACTAGTAAAAGAAAAAAGAAAATAGTGAAAAATTCTTACATGCTCGCTAAAATAAATCTATACTGCAGTTTCTTAGAATCACTCTCAAGAGGGAAAATTAAAGTCCTTGGGGTCTCACTCACAAGAAAAAGAATTTCTGTTTTACAGACAGACACACTCAAAATTCTAAAACTCAGAAAAATTAAATCTGTATTTAACTATACAGGCACATCTGCTATCCCACTACACAGATCTCACTGCATCAGTGTCAGCTATTAGCTGCATTTTCTCCTGCCCTACTTGCTTTACCACAGAATAACAGTGCAGGCAGATGTTAGGAATGTCTGCATCCACACAACAAATAATTAATTTTAAATATGGCTATGGGAATTTATGGCAATAAAAACATAAGTATAAAATTCATCATGGGAAAGTTCTGCTCTGTCTTAGCTAGTATTTTCCATTTGCCCTGCTATAGAATCCAGAGGCTGACATTCAGAGCCCATCTATTCATTTACTTTGCAATCTCTGCTCACATCCCTTGCTTTGTGATAGCTTCAGCTTGTAGCGTATTTCTACAGAGATAAAATATGTCCATAGAGAGAATATACAGTAAAAAAACTCCCACTCTTTCCCATTCTCATCATCAACAAGTAAATGAGCTCCTACAAACAGGGAGAGATAACAAGACTTTCCTCCAATTCAAAATGTTACTTTTATTTATTTATTTAACGTAGAAGAGTTTCTACTTTCAGGTAGAATCCTGCTTTATCCTCATTGAAGATTTAATTTGGTCTTAGACATGATTTTGTCCTTATATGGCCTCACAACTCTGTCTCACAACTCTCCTGTTACTAAGCTCAGTCTATCAAAGGCACTGGGTCTCACATCTCTGCCATGGAGCCAGCACAGGTCAGCAGCAGCCCCGAGAAGCTGACCTGGCTGTCAGCATCTGCTAAGAAGCAGAGTATGGCCCCTTCAGGGACACTGGGCATGCACTGACACTGAGTGCCCCAGCCCATCACTGCGTGGCCAGTGAAGCAGCAGCCCCAGCTGTCCGGCTGGACAGGTATTAGTGGGAGTAAGAAGGTGCCTCTTGCATGCTTTCAGCTGTTTGTAGATGAGAAAGCAAGGAGCGAGGCCAAAGTGTGTCAAAATTCAAAACTCAGAACAAAGGACAATAAGTCAGAACAATGGGCACAAGCAGACATACTGTGATGTTCAAGTTACTCAGCCCCTGATACATAGAAAAAGAATGCAAAGCAATAAAAAACAAAAGGTAAAATATGCAGTGCATAAAATTCATTGCATACAAAAGGGCTCCTAAATGGACTGTTCACATATTTCTGCAGACATTTCACATGTGAAGGCAGGAGGCTAAACAGCATTCCATAATTCTGCAAATCCACTTCTATCAAATAAAGTGTTTCCAAAACATGCAAGTCTTCCTGCAGGATCTGCCACATGCTGGAGCAGCTGAGAGCCCATAGGACCACCCAGCAGGAGAGCAAGTACCCTTTCCTACATGGCTCCCATTTTAGAAAATACGCACATGCAGACACAGAGGGTAGGACATAAATTCCCATTGGGCTTCCTGCTTGTGAGAATGCTATTGAAAAAGAAATCAGTACATGGAATCAAATTACTTTGCTGACTTTCTGACTGGTTCCAGCCATATCTGCCACAGCGTCAGGGGATCTGATGGCTGTAGTTCAACAAGATACCCAAATCATGAGTTACTGTACTGACTTTATCATGCTCACACGCTGCAGGACCTTGCTAGGCTGGGAAATAAAATCATATTCATATAGGTCTCACTAAAACAAAATAAAACTTGGCAAAGATTCACTTAGAAGAAGAAACAAGGAACTGGAAGAAATAAGGAACTGGAGATCAGAAAAAACTCACCCCTAATCTGACAGAAAGGATAAACTTAGACAGTAAGAAATCCCTATGGCAGTAATCCTCCATCAGAAACAGCAGTGTGGAGAAAAACAGGTCTGGAAAGAGACAATTTCTAGCAGCAGTGAACAGCTGCTAACTAAAAGCACGTGATTCCAAATGACATTTTCAGTGTCTGTGAGCACCCCACTGCTACGTGCCACAAAAGCCCTCCTCCAAGTTGCCAACAACATCATCTCAAGTGAGCTGCTATCCTAAGGCAGGCTGGGACGTGAAAAAGGTCCGAGTGCAGCTCTTACAGTGCAGTCTGCTGGCTTGGGCAGTGCTGAGAGCCTCCATGGGAGAGGAAGCCAAGTCTGGGAAGCTACAGAGCAGGACCTTGGCTGGTCACGCAGGACGCGGTAACCCATGCTCAGCCCTCTCCTTCCATGGGACTTCTGGAGAGGCACCAATGTTTCCCAGCTGAGTTGCAGCTGGAGCTCCAACTCAGTTTAATGGCATGTCACATGTATAGTTACATGAAGATTTTGATATGTAGCTCTTTGGGCTAGAAAGATTTATTGAATCCATGTGAGCAACTCCCATAGTCACTCTGGGTGAGGTCCAGCCTGCCAGCCCCAGTGTCTGCAGAATTATGTGGATGGAGTACAGGTCTCTGCATGGGATCCCCTGCACTGTATGCTGTTGATGGGCTACTTACTGCTGCCTGGGGAAGGATGCAATATGAAGGCTGGTTTAACAATAAGATTCCTCAAAATCAATTCCTCCCATAAGTTATTTGAGGTGTGAAGGTTAAAGAGGTGAAAGGCAGAAATTGTAATGTGGACTTTCTTATTTTTAAATATAAGAAAGAGCCTGCAAATGGTTTGTTGCTGTTTTTTTGTTTTCTTTCTTGGTTTTTGTTTCTTATTTTTCCCTAATGTCCTTTTATACTGCTATTTGAGGACCAACTACTCCAGGTAGAATAAAAGGAAAGATTATCTTAAGTAAAAAATCACCTTCGCTATGATTATGCTAAAGAATAAGAATTAGAAGATATAAATCTAGGAAGCTATTTAAACTCCTGAAATTCAGATTAAACACTAGAGTAAATGCAGGAAAGAAAAAAAAAAGAAAATTATTATTTTTAAGGAACCAAATCCTTCCTTTAAAAACAAAATATTCTTTGAAGCCTCATTATGCGTTATAAGAATAAAAAATTAGAAACTATCAAAAAAAACATTTGTAGAGTCCTGTCCTACATATACTTTTAAATGAGATGAAATCCTTTACTCTTTGCTGTGCTTTTCACTGGGAAGTCTGCAGTAATACGGGATGAAAAGAAATGCCTCTTTCTCAGTATCTGAACACCAAACTTCCTGTGCACTTTGGGCAGTGCTTTGACACTCTTACAAGCAGTAAGTATCCACAGGAACCCACAGGGGATGTACACAAAACAACCGAAGTGAACGCTGGGAGAAAGCAGCTCTCGGAACAGAGGGAGTCAGAATGAGAAGAAATTATTAAACCACTATCATTTTAAGTTTTAACCATAAGCAGAGCTCACTCAAGATCATGAAAAAACATGCTGTCTTCCAAAGGCTTACAGCAACAGCTTTCAATGAAAACTGACAGATATTTACATCAAGGGTAAGAGCACTTTGGTGGCAAGTGTGTGAGATACCCTCTTGGTATATCATGACACATGACAGAAACAACGAGCACGGCAGAAGTCAGTGGCACTCCACTTGACATATGAGATGTGTTCTAATGTCAGCTAAATTTATGCCATATGCTGCAAAGCACAGTGTAGTGTCTGCCTTTTCTGGAGCACAAACAACTCACTGACACTAAATGGAAAGTTCATCGGAGGATCTACATCATCCTTGACCTAATTGTGACAGCCTAGGACAGAACTACTCAGACTGCTCCTTCGGACTGCTGATGTGTGGTTTTGGGTGATGTGTGTATTTTTTGTCCAAACGCATTACTCCAGTTCAGAAAAATTATCAGTGTAACCATTTTACTGAAACAAGACCTAATTCTGCATTTTGGTAGGGAAAAAAAAAATCACAAACTAGAATTAAAAACAAAAACCAAGGCCAGGCAGGGCCCCAATGCAGGCGGAGTAACTGGGTAAGTGTTGCCCACACATGTCTGACATGCAGATGTTTTTAAATGTCTCCACCCACATCCAGATGGGCACAGCAGGATTATATTATACGAAAAAATGTGTTTGGAGTTGAGCAGAGAGTAGAAAAAATATCAGAAGTTAAGTGTGAAAATCCTCCTGACAGTGAAGTTTTGACCTGTCCCTATTTAGCACTAACGCCCCAGATATTTGCTGTGGAAACAGAAGAAAGGCAGTAGCAGACAAAAACAATAAAAAAATAAAATAACAATTAAAAACAAATTGGTTGAATTAAGCCTCAGACAACCCCAGAATGTCTTATTAACTTTTCCAATAAACTTTTCCCTGCTCCACCACCCTCAGATTTTACTTTCCCCAAAGACACAAAACTTACCCAGAAACCAGTTTCGTTGTTTCATGTTTTTTTTGGACCCTGTTATTTAGTTTGGGTGTACTTGTTAAGGGAAATGCAGAGAATCAGAATTGAAGCTGGACAGCGGGAACTTAATCTCTCTGTACATTTCCATTCATGCTCTGCCCAGGAGATTGATGGAACAAGAATCTGAGAGGAAAACTTAGTGTTGCATCCCTATCTTACCAACAGGAAGGAAATGGATGAAGTGCTTATGGCGGGGAAAACAGATCTTATAAAACTTGCCAACTTTCTGAGACAATAAATGAGCAAAACTAGCACCAGTTTGGAAAAGGACTCAGGCAATCCAGTTTCCTTACACTAACTCTTCGGTGCTCCCAGGCATAAAAGCGAAGATATCCACATCAGCAGTATGACATGTTTATTTAGATGAGTTCACTGTAAAAGTGCTTGCCAAGTTATTTACGGGCTGTGCCAAGTATATGTCAAAACCCAACAGACTGATCTTATAGCAACAATCCTGGAGAATCAAGGTCTTTGCTGTCTCTCTCTCTCTCTTAACAGCAGTTGACTAAACAATATTTTTCCAGGAAAGATTAGATGTCAATTTGTTTTCTTTTCCTGCTTAAGCAGGAGTAGTAACAAAGACTGGTGTCAGTTTCTGAGGAAGCCCTCTCCAGTGCAGTCCTTTCACAAGGAACCAACATTTCCACTCTGCCCCACAAAGAGAAAAGGTTATTCAAACGACCAAGGACTTCAAAGGTCTTCAGTAAATAAAACCGCAAGTGTTGATAACAGCAAAACTACTAAAAACAAACAAACAAAAAACCTCTAAGCTATTCTTGCAAGACCTCAAAGAAGGGCTACGTCAGATTCAGCGTAATACTTCTGCTCGGCAATAGACACAAACAGCAGAGGCTTCTGTACATGTATCATCTGCAAAATGCATTGGTATCCTCCAGGTTCAAATTCTGTATTAAATAAGGAAACATCACTAACAATATTGCAAATGAAATGTATTACTTTGCAAGTGCTTCCAGTGTTTATAGACGTACATCCTATCTAAATATGCAGTGTAATGAACACTGTTGGACATCACTGTGAAATACTATTGACAAATGTTGTCTCTTGAAGGGCAAGACTGTAAAGAACTCTTCTTCAGTTACAGAGGCAGCAGATGCATTGTGCGTTGGCATGACTGGTATTGCAAGTGTTGTATAGATAGAAGTCACAAAACTCACAGCAAGGTCCAGATCATATATTAATACTGCTGTCATCTGCACACCACAGTTTGCCAAGCATGTTGTATTTTCCCCTGTGATGGAGCTCTTTTGCTCATTAGGCTATATCCTGTATTTTTGAGCTGCACATGCTTTAGGCATTTAACAGAACAAGTCATTTGCGGAGAGAAAAAACTAATCATAATAATATATCAGTAACATACAATTAATTCAATCTCAACTTCAGCCTGTGTAGTAATGTTTACCACCCTTGGAAAAACTCAGATTGACTGATTACAAGTTATTAAGTAACAAATTGCTTCAGAAAGTCATTATGTTAAGCATATTATAAGGGCCTCTTATACACTTGGTATGCAGGGCACATTTGTACAATTACTGTGGCTGTGCAAGGACTAGCACCATAGCTGCTTCCAACTGCCCAAAGCTTTTCTGCTGATGCAACAAATGTGGTGATACAGAGACAGACAGGGAGAAAAGTAGGGGTAGGACTGGATGGAAATAGGAACAATGCTAAATGACCATCAGCTTGCTAGTAGTAAAATTGGGATGAAAAATGATGATATTCAAGCCAAAGAACTGTGATGCTGCCCTCCCTCATAAATTTCTGTTCCCCAGTTACTAAGGCAGCACAAAATACTGGGATCCTATGCTGCTGTCTGGCTTTGCTTTAAGGTCACCAGGAGGCTAGGCTCCTGATCCAGGGCAGCCAATAAAGATACAACACCTCCTGACAAGGTGCTAAGCCTGGAGATGAGAAAAAGCAAAGAAGCAGCTTCAGCTGGTTCTGTGTGAAGTATTGCCCATCTGCCAACCAGTTTTGTTCTGGCACTTGGAGCTTCTGACCCAATTATCAGATTCCTGGGAACATCTATCTTTAGTGGCTGGATCTCAAAAGCCTGAGACTATTTCTTCCATCAAAGAATAACCCCAATGAAGTCATGTAAATCAAGAGTTTGGCAGCTGAGCAAGCCTTGTTTCTTATCTTTAATGCTTTTACCAGAGGCAGAACCTCTCCTCTAGAACTGAAATCTATAAATTGCAAATATACGATAGGGATCGCAGAAACTTAGGATTCAGATCTTTCAAAGGTACCTTGTTAAAAAAATACTACTACTGGAGGCATATTCACTGCATAAACTAGGAGCTCCTTTAAGAAATGAAGAGCCAAGAGCAACACGTACAGCAAACATACACACACACCCCATTCTCAGCGGGAGCCCATAATATGTCAAATTTTCTCCTTAGCAGAGTTCATGAGATACAACACTCAGAGAAGGAGATTATAACTAGTTTCCCTAATTTTTACATGACTAAAAATAACAGTATAAGTAGAAGAATGAGTGAATGTTATTGAGCTCATTTATATATAAAAATATCAATGGCTAAGGCAGTCAGGAACTTCTGCACGGAAGAGAAAGGTGAGTTATCTACAATCCAGCTGGCAGTCCTTGCAGATACTTCTAAAGAAAACTGATGCATAGAGATGAAAAATAACCAAAAAGTATCCACTTCACATGCAAAAGTACCTCAGATCTCCACCATGAACATACCTGGCATATTCCGCTAATGCACATATCCAGTGATTCCGTATTGCAACGAGTACCATCTAGTACTTTTGGGGCAAGCTCCACAATCAAGTTCTTTCCCAGAGCTTGACATTTCAGGGCACATGGTGCAGTAGGGTCATTATACACAGGGATCCACTCATAAATATGCCCCTGGTACTTGACATCATTGTAGGCTGAACATTGCTGTGCTCTGAAGTCACCAACATCCGAAGGGCAGTCCTGAAAACAAACCAAAGGAAATAGTTTATAAAAATAGGCAGCCCTTTGCATTTGTTGTAGTTATCTGAAGAATTATGCAGAATCTGTTAACATAGGCTTGGTTCAAGAACTGATCTATGACAAATATGTCACAGTTTATGTTGCTTAATCCACTGCTTGCAGTACAGGTAACAGAATTTTGTCCATATTCCAGGAATTGCACAACTGATACATGAGAATAATTAAAAATGCTACTTTTATGACACTGTGTGATACATTCACTTTTAAAACCAGGTCCTATAATAACAATTACCTTCTAAAAGAATCCATGCCTTTTAAGTGACTGTAGTGAGATAACTGATATTTAATATTTTTCTTCCCAATAGCTTTTTCCACTTAAGGATTTCAGAGCTTTCTGCACTCATTCACAAGTTCATATGCCTGAGTAATGACAGATGTATTATGCTGATACTTATACATAAAGAAATGAAAATGCGTCTGATCAATTGTTGAGTATTGCTCAGAAATGGGGCAGGAGGGTTAGGAAGAGACATCAGTGCCTTTTCCTTCAGTACAATTACAAAAAGTTCTTTAACTTAAGGGAAAATTCATATCTTATTTTGTTGAAATAAAGTAGACTTTACACTGGTGTTGATCTAAGGAGATAGCTCTATAGTGTCTTCCACATGCAGCCTCAGCATATATAGATGAAACACCAAATACGACAAATGCCTCTTTAACAATGCTTGAAATGAAATATTCTAAGATATTTCTTTTGTATAAAATATTGCACCCAGTGACATTAATATTAAGCTACAGTGACAGGGAAGGAGATGAATATTGATTTATTCAAAAATAACTTCACCAAAGTACCGACGAAGGAGCTAGCATGTCAAACAATCTCTCACTCTCATTCAAAAGTATGTCCAGTGTCAAACAGTCCATATGCCAGACCAAGAATTCCAACTGCCCATACAAGCCAGCTGTGAGGCTGATTTTAACAAAGATTTGTTTTTACTGGATATAGGGCTGAAAGCTCGTGATGTGTTCCCTGACAAAAAACTAACAAAGGGCAAGTGCATCACTACTGTTTGAAACATACACGAGAAAAGCACAAATTCAGCTCCAATGCCCTCAGTAATACTGTCCTGACAGCTTTTTGCTTGTATGAGTCTGGATGGGCTGGTAGTGTATTACCTTAATACTTTGCCAGTACCTTAGTTTTTTGTTTTTTTTTTTCTTTCGCCATAGGAAACAGAAATATCTCTGGCTTTTTTGTAGACTGCAATGAACTTCTAAGATCAGTGGTGTTCTTATGGAGCAACGCATGGGGCTTCTGCAACGTGCAGTGCTTTGCAACACTGTCCAGTAATACACATTAGAGTGAAAACAAGTCAAAGTTATGCTAATATATTTTGTGTTATTTTTAATCTGGGATAATTTTAGTTTGAGTTAATAAAATGAAATAAGACAAGGAAAAATTGCAGTTACTGTTAACTCTTCAGGTGTTTTATCTCTACAAAACTCCACAAGAGAGCACTTCAGAAAATGTCAAGTAAATACTGTTAGAAATCACCCCTATTTACTATCGCTTCAAAGAAAGCCACCACATTTGCATGGGTGTAAATGAGAGCAGAAATTGGCTCTGACTTATCTGTCACCTCCCATTTACCACAACAGAAAGTCTAAAAAGCAGAGAGGACATCAGAGTTTATATGGATACCATATGGTTTTCCCTTCCACCGCTGGAAATAAAGGAGCAGCTAATGATAAAAATAGTTGACATTAGATTCAAGTAAAGTTAGAAGCAACATTTTGGAGTAGCATTATTCAACCACAATACAGAACTAGATTTTCATCACAAAGAACTGAAGCTCTATCTGTAAAACAGGCAGAGCGAAGTCCCTAGGCTGGGCTTTGACAGACTGTTGTTACAACTCATTATCATGAGGCATTGGTGCAGTGCCAAGACACAAACACTGCAGTGTCAGGATGTCAATCCATGGTTACTGTATGTTTCTCATTGATCCAACATAATGGAGTTCCTTCCTTTCACTCGCTTCCCGACTGCTTGAGAACAAGTGAATTCTCATCTCCCTATTCAGCTTTGGCATCTTCAAAGCACAGAAAGCAATTGTGGCATTCCACTCACATGCCAGCCCCACCTGCTTTACTTTTGAGCTGTGTTCAAAAGCAGGAGAATAAAAAGAGCATCACAGAGAGATATCAAAGGGCTGAAATTATCATCATTTATATTAGAGTTAGGGTAGTATGGTAAGATTGCGGTTGAACTTGATGATCTTTAAGGCCTTTTCCAACCTGAGCAATTCTATGATTCTACATCAGAATTTGGGCAGCAACCATGTTCAAATGCCTGTTTTCCTTGCAACAGTATCTACTTGTATATAGAAAAGAGTTTATAATCTAAACAGAAAGACAAGCACAGAAAGGAATGTAATCAAGACAAGAGGTCTCAGAAACTTCAGATTCATTCCACTGGAGTAGATAAGAAAAATGAGAAGGAGATTAAAAGGAAGGAAGGACAGGTGAGGGGCAAGGTGTGTGAGAGGCAGACAAAGAAGAAACTTGGGAAGCAGCAAGGCCACCTCGTCAGCCCACAGACATGGGCCCCAATCCTTACTCTGTCCTTTTTTTTTTTTTAATCAATTCAATTCCTTTGTTCCCTCTATATTCCACACTTTTTTTCCTTCCCTGTTTGCTAAATATTTTTGCTACTAATTGCAGATTTTCTAATTTCAGCAATAGTTTTTTGTGCCTTATGCTGAATCCTCTGAACCATACCGGACCACTTGTAAGTTCACACAACACACAAGGAGCTGGAGACACATCTATGATGCCTTATATTTCAGAATGCTGGCAAAATAATCGTATCCAGATTATGTAGTGGAATTCAGTCTATTTATGACATGAGTTACATCCATATTATTAGGCAGATCTGAAAAAGATTCTCCAGACACGACTACTGTGAAGGTTAAAAAATACATGTGTGTATATATGCACTCACATTCTTTTTGTGACAGAAGATTAAAACTACTGCAGTCAAGTACTGGCTTCCTACGAAATGTATTGGTTAAGTTTTGGCAGTCACTTACTCTTAGTCTTTGAAAACAAAGCTAACCTGGGAAATCTGTATCTCTGTAGGCAATGTTCGTGTACAAAACATGAAGGCTGTATCAGAACGTGTCATTCCTGCCAACAATTACACTGGTGAAAAAAAGCACAAAAAGGCAGCAAGAAAATTCCCAGTAAAAATGATGACACCAAAGAAAGTCTAGTCCTTTGTCTAGTTTGGTTCTTTGAATCTCGTTTTGTTGAAACCGAGCCAGAAGCGATGAAGTCATTGTTTTGTTTTCTTTTTGAAATTAGCTTCAGGTTCTATGTTATCATAGGCAGTTTTCAGGCCACTTCTGAGTAAAATCAAGATACCTGAACAAGAAACCCTAGCCAGGAGAGCTAAGGGTACATCAGCATTATGAAAATAAAAATTAAATGAGCAGATTAGACAGAAACTGTGTAACTCAAGATGAAATATTGTAGGAACAGAGCAGACACAGTTCAGCCAAGATTTTATGGTTGGGGTAGGTGATCTGGTTAATGAGTGGATGCTGGGACAATAATATGATGAATATATTGAACAGGTGTAAGCATTATTTGTGTATAATAAAAGTTTATATTGGAATTAAATGTGAGAAAATCTGCTACAAAATAGTGGTTTTTTTCTTGCGAGAGTCATTCTGGCTTACATGGAAGTGACTTTTTGGCACATAAGAATGCAAAATTTATGGGGAAATGGCCCAAATAACTTGTTCTATGAATAAGACCCTAAAGGATTATCTTAAACACTTCCATATAGTGTACATCACAGCATTAGAATGTAACAGTATATACAAAAATGGAAATATAAAAAAAGTGGTTTAAGAAAGACAGAAAATCTCACTGAACAGCATACAATGAATAGTTCATATAGTTTATTTCTCTAAAGTTTCCGTAAGAAAAGCTGAAAGCATACATGCAGCTTCAAGAAATCCTGTACCCAACATACCATTTACAACAGAAAGATAAGCAGGCTAAATGTAAGCTTTAATAATCTCAGCAATTATTTCGTTGCTAAGACTCTGAATTAATTTTTTGATTGAAATATCACTAATATTATTCTGGAACTATGCTTGAGTTCAATGAACTTATTACTATTCTATTACAAATCCAGATGAAACCAATTTTCTGGTAAAATGATTCTTGTTCTTTTCATTAGAATGACACACGCATTAAGTTGTGCTTCATTTGTACTCCTCAATATAGATGTTAGTGGTGTAATGTATCATGTAGCAAAATTACATTTGCAGACAATTTTACACAGTGTATATATACTGGATGTCTCCTGTGGTTATCAATAATACCTAATAATATGGAAAGAAGTGAGTTTAAACTCTTAATTTTCAGACTAAAATTTTACTCTTAAAGTGAGAAGCATTCATTAGAAATGATGCTTTGGGGAAAATTATATCATTTGAAACAGAACAGGTCTAGTCCTAGGTTGGTATTAGGTGTAAGCTCCCATTTCAAGGTTAAATCAGGTCTAATACTCAGTTTGAATTCAGTGAGGCCAAATTCAAAGATCAACTTTCCACTGTACTAACAGTGGAAATCTCATGAAATTTATTTTTCTCATGAGTTCTCCATTATCTGATCTATAATCTAGTAAAAACAGTTCCTGAGAGATTCTGGCTCTATCTGAACTAAAATGGAAACCCGACCCCTCTCAGACATGCCCCAAAAGCAGAACTGTAAATGCAGCTTCCTGTCTGGAAATTAACATTTGAATCATCATAAATTCAAACAGATTCACATACAAGATGCTAGCCACTTATCGCTTTAAAATAAGTCCTAAAGTTATAAAACAGGTCCCAGTGACTTCAGAAAAACCCCCTTGGAGTTCAGAAAGGATATGGTAATCATCTTAATTTTCTCTATAATGACGCATACTATAATGACTGCCTTCATTCTCACCATAGATTTTTTACTGCATAATCCTTAAAGCAACCAGTGTCTGCAACTGCTCAAATGTATCCTAAAAGCATGCAGGCCTCTGCTTATAGCAGAAGTTATGGACAAATTGATCTCATCTTTCTGCTTTTTCTGCATACTACATGGTTTTCTGTTCCTTTTGCAGGAGGACCAAGGGATGTGCTGTGTTGAATTTGCACTGTTGCACAGGAAGCCGTAGTGCACAACACCAAGCAGAGATGTATTACTGTATAGAAAGCAAATGGTGTATCTAGCAAACATTTAGAAAGTGGCTGTTTGTTTATTGCTTACATACTGACTGGTTTATCTAGCTTATCACACAGCTTTAAAAGATTATGAGTCTTCCGTGCATGGCACTGTTATTTCTGAGGTGAAGGCAGTGTGCACTGAAGTGCTAGGCCTTTGCTTCTCTAAGGGCAAACGGCAGAGTTTGTCTCCAGAATATGGCTTCTGCATGCACTTGGCCAGAATTATTAATCACTTCCACTAATTTCTGCCAGCGGAAACTCAGGCTGTGGGCTGCTGAGGTGGAAAATCCATCCAACACCAAGGAATGGAGTTAGAACAGTTTGAGGTGCTAGCAAGCCTTGTTCCTGAGAAGAAGGGCAGAAGCTAACTGGCACAGAAGAAGCCTTAGGTGTGGCAAACCGAAGAGTGGAGATGGCCAGTTCTCCCAGGAGACACCCCGATTCAACATACGCACTGAGCTAGGCCTCCTCAGGAGCACACATCATACTTCCTGGCTGCTGCCTCTGGCAGAAATCCTGAGGCTGGCAGCAACATGACCATCACCTGCTCTTGCCTGGGTATAACTGAGTTCAGGGGAACAGCAGGGCTCACCTTTTTAGGGGTGTTTTTGTGACAAGTGGTGTCTTCATCTCCCAGAGCTAGAAGCAAATGAACCAACTGCACTACAGAAAAGCAGACAAGATGCTTTTGCTTTGCTCATCTTCCCTCTTTCTTGGAATGGGACTGTAAGGGCACCATATTGTATTCTCAGGTAACCCATGCCAGAGGTGTCTGCAGATCATAAGCCAATGCATTATGAATCACTGTGTTTGTTCATGAGGTCTGCTATCGGCGGTATCACAAAATCCTGCACACCTTGAGCAGACTACAACATCTGGGGTGAGCGAAGGCAGCTGTTCAAACAGCATAAAGCATCACTGCAAATCAGTGGAGCACAAGTCATGAAGTATGCCATATGCGACTGGTTTTCATAAAATGTGTCTGTAAAAATAAAGTTTGATTGCATCATAGTAACAGCAACTGCTTTTTCAAATCTCCAGCTTCATATTCAGCCACAGAAATGGTCTATGCCACTGTACCTAAATATATGTATTTTACATATAGAAATATAAAGATCTAGGCTTAGGCAAATGTAAGGAGGTAATGTAAGTAGTAATTATGCAATTTAAGACTTGAAAGGAATACCCTCTTTGCTCGCATAATGAGTGCTGTTGTATCATTAGCTATCACAAATGTTCAAGAGCCCAGCTTAATGCTTCACCTCAGACAGCACCTCAGGAAAGGCACTTGCTACTTTAAGATGTAAACTGATTTGTTAGTACTCCAAAGTGTGTAATTTTCCTAACAAATGATATAAAGTGTTCTGAATCACAACTGGTGCTACAATTTGGAAAGAAAATGTCTATTTGGGAAACCTAAATTTCAGACCTCATGGAGTCATGCAGAGTGAAATCTTTAAAATCGGTAACGATGATCAAAAGAAAATTATCCACTGTAAGATTTTAAATAAGAAGCAGCACTTCTTAAACTCTTACACATCATTTGAATAAGTAAAAGAAGCTGTAAAAAAGGATTAAATGCCATACTCACATTACTACTGCAGGTTTTGTATCGAATATTCCGACCTTCGCAGTTCCTGAATAACAGAGTAAAAATGGTTACACAGCAGTACAGCAAAACACAATCCTGAACATTTTACAGCTAGTTATTCTCTTGAAAATTAGACTTATTACTACCACCATACCTTAATCTGGATTCAAAATACAAGGACTGAATTCGAAGAGGATCTGGGGACTCAAGTGGTTATACTGCTATCTCTTCAGCAAGGAACATGTAGCTTCCTCTGTGAGCCCAATTTACTACAAATCTTATAAAAAAAACACCTGAAGCCACATTAGTAGAATTCATAATTTTAAATGAAATTTAAGTCTCTTAGACTGCCTGCATTCCTAAGGTACCCAGCAAATATCAATTGTGAAATCCAGGCGGTCCAGCTTCTTAGCAACAATTGTTATCAGTAGGTGAAATAAGAGGTATATAATAAAGTCACAATTATTTATTGTTCTTTCATATAAATATGGGGGCGTGTGGGTTTCACACCTATTTAGGAAAGAGTCTGCCAGACTTACCAGATAACTGACTGGTAGTTCTGCACAGGGGAAAGCATTCCAGTTCTAAATGCAAATGGCAAAACTAAGCCTCTGAAAGAACTGAAAACATACTCTCCATGACTTGATAGGAAATTATATTTAACTATGTCTCTAAAATCAGAAATGATGATTTTGAAGAATCCCTTCAAAATGGGAAAGGTCTGTCTTACACTGATGAGGAACGAATGAGGAGCTGGTAATTTACAGCTCCTGGACTACATTTTTCGCTTTTGTATGGAAATTAATTGCAATTATTGAAAAGTTTTTTAAATTTGAGAAATTGAGAAATACAGTTTTAAAAGGAAGGAGTAACGGATGCCTGGAGCAAGAGCTCAACCAGCTCAGCTGAAGGTACAGCTCTCCAAGCTCAAGATATTACGTGTCTCAGATTTCCAATTTTTGCAAGAACGATCATATCATAATATGCAAGTAAAGAAGGTTTATGACACATACAAATGTGAAAACTTTGTTTCACAATCACACGTTTCCTGGACATTACAACAACAGTAAAGCACAGAAAAAAAAAAACTTTTAAAATACACATTAGTCAAGGTATGGAAAACACATGTTTTTTCACAGGGGAACACATTAAAAATATTAATAAAACCACAGTGGAATTTATATTGCTACAATTTATTGAGCTCATTTCAGTCACTAACGCACTAGCAGAATCTCATGGCTTCTTGCTGGAAATATTACTATTTTCAAAATCTCTGCATTCTGCACTAAAAGAAACAGGCAGCATTTTATTCAGTCATCTTTAAAACACGCATTTCATACACACTGCAGATCACACTGTAAGCCTTCTTTAAGAGAAACTGACTTCCTGGATGAAATCACATTTAACTTGAAAAAAATCTCAACAAAATAGAAATGTAATCAGCAGTTTTAAAAAAGTGTTTAGGAATAATTCAAATAACGTGAGCAAATATGGATGCCAGCACAGACGCTTCTAAGCTGGTTGGGATCTCATTTTGCCTCTTGCATTACTCACACTTTTGGGATCATAGTAACGAGTCCTATACTAGTTCAGTTTTACTACTGAGGTAAATGCTGTTCTCTTCAAGGTACACCGAGGATTTCCCATGAACACACAGCCATCAGAACCGCTGCATCGAAAGAACCAGCGAAGGAAAGGATGTCCTTACAGAAAGCAGCATTCGATGCATCCATACATGGGATAAGTCAGTTGTTTTTTACTACAGGGATGAGATGGAAGATCCTGCACTTGAACATTACTTCAGATCCAGTTTCTACGCAGGTAATCCAGAATTTGCTTTACAGAATTGCAGGTAATACACAATTTGCTGATAGAGATTCCTCTTAATACTTGACCATAGTAAATAAATCACTCTTGCTATTTCATTAGCGTATTTAATAATGTATTTAAGATCTATCAGAATTAAGGGCTAAGATATTTATCTGATATAATACAGAAATATATTAAAATAGGATTTGCAGAATCATAGAATCATTAAGCTTGGAAAAGACCACTAAGATCCTCAAGTCCAGGCCCAGCCCACCCCCACCATGCCCACTGACCACATCAGTGCCGCATCCCCACGGTTCTGGAACACCTCCAGGGACGTTGACCCCACCACCTCCCAGGGCAGCTGTGCCAGCACATCACTATTCTTTCTGAGAAGAAATTTTTCCTAATATCCAAACGCAACACTTGATCTGTATAAAGCATTAAGTTCCAGAAAGAGAAGCAGCATTGCTTTCCTATGAACACAGAAGGCAGGGAATTATGGCACAGCTGCAGAAGAATAAATATACACAAGCATGTGGCTAACCTGCCATTTAAACATCTCCTCAGCGAGTAAGAGGCTCCCCCACCGCAGGTCCGTGAGCAATCACTCCAGGCTCCCCAGGCATCCCAGGAGCCATCCTTATCTTCATCAGAACGGGTGATTCTGGAGGTCTGAACAAAATTGAGGTTGGAGAGGAGAAAGAAACTTTAATTGACTTGCTACACATTTTACTGCTTGACGTTAATAGCAGACTACGTTACTTTGCTGTTTATTGACAATGTCTCAATTTACTGTTTTAATATACAATAATTACATGGGCAACGAAGCAGTGTTTGAAAATACAGTATATTTGATTAATTTCTTTCTGCCCAAACACTGTTGCCTGCAAATATTTGGTCATTCCCAACATACAGATGTCCAGCACAAATTTTTCACAAAGTGTAGCCCCAGAATTGCAGGTAGGGAAGCAAACCAAGAATGTGGCTTCATGGCAAAATGCCTTACTAACTTGAGAGTGATCAGAAAAAAAGACTTAAAATGATTTTTAGGCTACAGCAATTAATCAGTGATTTCAGCTTCTCACATAGGCTTCAAAAATACATTATTTCCAGACACCACAAATATAAGAATAATTTTAGAGCAAAAGGAAAATAATCTGCTAAAACCCCTAAAAAACGTCATTTTTCACTTGCATTGTGTCTAGTTGAAGAAACCTGACATTTCCCAGAGAAAATTCTCAAAACATTTTAGAAAACCATCGGTTTTTAACATAATAGTTCAATATGAAAAGCAACGTGATTCAATAATGTTCTGGTTTAGGAGAGTACTGCTTTTTATTTTATAAAATTCCTTCATGAAGAAAGCATAGGAAAATCCAGTTCAGACTTTATCCAAGCATCTCTTTCTGATTTCCCTACAATTGTTCAGCAAGCATTCCATTTAAGTGCTATTTCTACTCTTCTGTCCACACAAACCTTAAAAGTTCTCTCTTGAAAAAAAACTTGCAGATTTTTCTAACATTGCCAAAAATGATTCCATGAGAGCTGCCAGACATGCGTGATTACATGCACGTTACACAGAAATTAAGATTATAACCCTAAACTAAACCCATCAGACGGAGATATAGCTCCAATCCTTCTGATCGTCACGGCGATAACATTTGCACATCAGCTACTCCAAACACAATAATGTGACTGATATTAATGTCATTAGGAATGAGAGCTGTACTGCGGATAGAAATAATACAGTGACAGCAATTTATGCCAAGTACCAGAGAATATTGACCAATGTTTACCATGCACCAGCATAACAGCAAATGAGAGAGCATGAAGGGTTCAGCCAAGCTTTACTGAAAAAACTATTTCTACAGCCAATGGTTCATTCCCATCGATTTCAGTAGGTGTCCAATCAGACCTCAGCAAGAGACACAAAGGCATTACATCCACATTTCTGTCCTATTTTTCACTGCATAGAAGGGCAGAGCTTAATCTGAAGTCCTGCAGAATCTTCACTCTCTCTCCCCAAAACACAAATGCACAGATACACCAGCCAGAGGGCTGTCAGTCAGCAAACAACACAAAGAGAAACAAAAACATTACTAAATAAATTACATCTAAGTAAGCATGCAAGTCTTCAGAGATGCCAAATAAAAATAAATGAAAATCTTTCCACTCTTTTAAACATGTGTGACTAAATCCAAAGAAATGCAAGACATTTGTATACATCCCAACACTAAACCAGATGAACATATTTTAGTAATCCATAGTTTTTTCAAAGAAAACTTAAGTAAGCTCATGAGACAAGACTCAGTCCTATTTTCTTCCAGAAAGCCTTGCAAAAGTAATTTGAAAGGAAGTAAGGGATATATAATTTGAATCTTATGGTGCAAGAGAAAATAAGTAATACATAACTCTCCCTTAAATTTCAAGAGCGCCAATAAAGTCAGCTCATCTTCAGCCATGAAGAAAGTTGACTCAGACAGAAGTCTAACAACTCAAAATGAAAACAGCAAACAATAAAAACAAAGCTGTTTTCAAAACAGCACCACATAAGGAACATGATTCAATACCATGCTGTGGAGACAAAGGGATTTTCTTCTAAATATAACAATAAAAATAATCGTGTGCCACAGGACTTGAGCAAACTGGTCTGTTTGTGGGTCAGCTGTCACCCAGGCTGCATTCGCTGTGCAGTCAGAAGCGCAGTACTAAATAAGCATCTTTTTAGAAGCCCAAATGGCACAAAGTTAAATTTAGCTACACTTAAACATAACCAAGGGCTACTCGAACAAGTCTTGAAGGCATTAATAATGGTGTAACTGCACTATTCCCTGTAGCTAAATCGCTAATAGAAAAAGACAACAATTTGTAAATTTTTCCATCCTTTCCTCAAAACACCAAAGCTTGTCAAATAATTTTTGTTAGATAACCTATGAACATTTGCACAGCAAACTTCAGGCACTGGTCTAAACACTCCTTAACTTTCTTGCTCCACTAAGTTCACAAATTTTTACAAACCCCTACTTTGCTTTAAAAGTTTACTTAGGCCAATCTACTTCCAGAAATGATAGAGCCCTGCTCTGCAGAGATCCCGGAGGAATTTCTGCACTGGCGTTGGGCTTACTTTACATCAGAAGCCAACTCTGAAATGTCTGACACTGAAAATAGAACCAACTGCCTTCAACCTTGAGCAAAAAGAGCTCAGCACTTCCCAACAAATCACTCAGCACATGAAAATAAGTCAAGATGAACAACTCACTTCTTTAATTTTGCACTCATAAATTTTAAAGTTTGTCCTCTGTAATCCCAAGGAAAATGATTGAGTTTTAGTACGTTAAGAACTGATTAAACTTATGATATTAAAATAACAATACATGTCACTCCCTTTTAGAATAGCGAGTTTCTTTGGACAAAGCAGTGACAATTCCTAAAATAATTCCAACTTCATCATTGTATTAAAGCCAGCCATGATATTAACAGACAGAATGTCATCTAGAGCCCTAAACAATGTCCAGTTGTTCACTTACCAAACTGCTTTGATAAAAGCCATTGTTCTGAACTGTATCTAATTAAAAAGCTGTAGATACTAGGATGATCAAAGCAGAAGTTTATGCCAACAAAGCCCTCTTCAGAATCATTGACTAATTCAGTGCCCACAGTGTTGATTTAAACTCCAGCTAGTTCAAACTACTTGTCCCATGGGAAAGAGTTAAAAGCAGCTTGCACGCCTTAGTAATTTACTAGCAAAATAATACTGATTTACTAGCTGTCTGGTTTCATAAACCCTACATATTACATTTGTCTACACCGTGGTACCAAGCCGAAGTAAAATAAAGAAAAGATCACCACCATCGTGATTTAAACCAACAAAACCTTGGAAACTCATTTAGGAATTAAATCAAGAGCTAATTGCAATTGGGCACAAAAGGGTTTTGTTGTACTTCAGGACTGCATTCGTGTCTTGCTTCTTAACTCCAATTTTTCATGTTGTTTTAATTCTAACATGACTCAATAGTGATCCTTTGCTAGTGTTTTTAGTTTAGAGGCTTAGTTTTCTAACAGATGTAGTTCTACATAACCATTACGCTTATTGTTTACATGCTTCACTGTGAAAGTATGCACATACCTATACATGCATATGCACATGTGCACCTGTGACATAACATGATCAAATGAAGCCACCAGTGCTTTAGTGAATCTAGACAAAATAACTTTAAAAAGCCATAAACATAGCTTTAGGGAAAACCTAGATGATTTGTTGCTCTTTAAGTAGAACTAGATGGCAAAAGGCACCACACTTCTACTTGATCCAGCTACACTAGCTGGAGTTGTATCCATTCCAAAAGCATCAAACGTAGGGTTACCATACAAGCATATAAGGCAAGTGTATTCAGAACTCATACAATGTTCTCTGCAGAAATGATTCCAGCATTTATGATAGTTTCAAAATATTCCATCTCAAACTACATATCCAATATTTAATTAATTCTCATAGTAATAAAAGGCTAAGTCATGACACTGTACGAAGGTCTTGAATTGCCTGAATTAGGGGATGGGGGATAATAAACTACAAGCTTTGAAGCATTTCATGACATAGGCTGAGTCTCAAAGACTAGGATGATAGTATGCCAAGGTTTCCTCAAGGCCTGAGGCCCAGCAACGTGCAATCTGAGCTTCTGCTGACAACCCTTAACTGACAGAGACAGCCTTGTTCATGGAGAGTTCTTACTGAAAGTGTGGCACTGGAAGATTTGGAGGGGGGAAATGTTAGTGCCAGGTTCCCTTCTTCTGTCCGGGGCTCTGTTTTGCTTCTGTCACATATGGGCATATACAGTAACAACACGTTCTGCAAATCATGAGTGTTGGTATTCAGGCTGTACTTGCCTTGCACTGTATGGCTCAAAGGAGCTGAGTGTAGCAAAAGTGGGCACTGAGGTAAAATAAATGAAATCCAGATGTTTGGAGGGCTGATCATTAATCTAAAACAAGGGAGTTTTTACTGTCACTCGTAACACCCAGTAAATAACAACAGCTACATTGACACACGTTACAAAAATCAAACACAGTGCTGTTAAATGGAGAAAAATGACTATTTGGCCAAACTTTTGTTTGGCTGTTATGAAGGATGACATAATTGTCTTGAATTTGGTCATGCAGACTTCAAAGGAGATGTGGTGCCAGAGAATGAAGGTCAGCTTATGCAGTTTTATTATTATTCAGACATCCATTACATAAGGCTTGGATATGTAAATGTTTAGCATTCGGTGTAACAAAGATTCAGTTTCTCAACAGAAATGCTCTAATACCTTAAATGTTTGTTTTCCAGAGCTTTTACATACATTTTTACTTTAAAGGCAGACACAAGTACTTAGTGTTATAATAATTCCCATGTATAGAACAATGTGCAAAGAAAGATGCACATACACCCAACGTTCAGATCCCTCTGCCAGGTACGTATACATCGAAGCCCCAACAATCCCAAACTCTACCCTGCAATGTGCCCCAAGCGCTCCATCAGTGCAGGCAGCCCATCTCTGACAGGTTGTACAACCATTTAGCACAACCTCTTGGCAGCGTCTTCCAATGCAGGCCATGTCCAGTACCATATAATCAAAATGCTCTACACAAACAGATTAGAGTGATAAAGGATAAGAGGGAATGGCTTCGAGTTGCGCCAGGGTGTGTTCAGGTTGGATATTAGGAAAAAATTCTCCAAAAGAGAGGTTGGGCACTAGCACAGGCTGCCCAGGGAAGTGGTCAAGTCACTGTACCTGGAGGGGTTCAAGAAACATGGAGATGTGGCACTGAGGGACGTAGTTAGTAGGCAATATTGGTGGTAGGTGGACGGTTGGACTAGATGATCTTAGAAGTCTTTCCCAACCTTAATGATTCTATGACACGGCTTACAAAATAAGGCTCAGTCTTAACTATAAGGACATGGTTAGGCAGGAATGTTTACCAACGTATCTGCTGCTATGCCGATGTCACTGCTGCTCTCTGGGTGAGCACCCTTTGATTTTTCTCATGGCTTCTTATCGAAGTAGTTTGTATTAGTTTGAAAAAAGCATGCCGGACTCCAGAAGAGAATCCCCGTCAGGAGTTACACTGGCACAGCCATATCCTATGGCTATTTAATAACACACAACGCAAAACTGTATTTCTCCATACAGAATTTGATTATTCAGAAAAAAAATTCATTCTAGTGAAAGAACCTACTGAAAAGTATAAACACCACTTCAAGTCCCACTGAAGGACTAAATTAAGCAATACCCAAAGCTCTGGCCCTTTTCCGTGGAGTGGATTTTATCCTTGATGGTATTTTGAACAGAGATGAAGCATTTCCTTTTTATTGCTTCTTCCCAGTCTCACAACCCATAAATACTATTAACACTATCCTGACTTCCAGAATCTTCCAAAGCACAAGTATATGTTGCTGTTCACTGATCTTCACACACAGATGCACTGCACTATACCATTTGCTTCCCTTATACCAACATGCCTCCAAACAGAGGCAGCTCAAGGAATTACTGCACTGAAGGGAAAATCTCCTGCCTGAGTAGCTGTGATGTGTTTCCCAGATTCCTCTTTCCAGACACTACACTTAATGGAAAGGTATCAGATTGCCCGCTGACTATCCACGAGCACAGTGCATAACTGACAGAACAAGTATTTACCTGCAGATAACCACTGCATGCACCATTCAGCCTCAGAACTGTATCCTTCACTTTTAACTATGGCTGTTATGTCTTTAGCTTTGCGACAAACTGTAGGAAAAATCTCTTTCCCTGCTAAGGTCACATACAAAATGATTTACACCTCTACTTCATATAATCTAAGTAAGGTGTAGAACATGGATTATAGATTTAGGAAAAAAAAAAATCAGTTGTAGCAGCAACTAAATAAAAGAACAGTCAAAACTTATTTCCAGACAAATAAGAATTATTGAGATCTCGCACTGTTCCATTAAGACTGATTTCAAGACATTTCCTGATATATTTCCACGATTGCTGAGTGCATTATATATTACCTAACAGTACACTGTATATCGTATTGAGTTTAATAAAACTTTAACTGATATATACCAAATTAAAGTATACATTATTCTTTATGTTAAGAAATGACATACCTGGAATTATAAAATCCTGGACAGAAACATGTGAGGGGAAAAAATAAAAATAAAAATCCATGCATGATTTTAAACTGATAAAAAACACATGGGAATAACTGCAACTATTTTAAGCAGATGTTTAGAAGTAATTAGTCTGAATACTATTAACATTATTTCAGTCACATTAACTATTCCTTGCATTTGGCTTTGCCACTCTAATGGTGTCCATGTTCTAAGAACCAGTTGCAAAATGGAATTTGGATCCAGTAACAAACAGAAGTGTTTCAGAAACACGAGCTGGTAAAGCTCAGTGACAGACCAGGAGAATCACCAGCAAGAAATGAGCCAAAAAGGTAAATAATGGATTTATTCAGCTATGTGAAGGAATACATCTGGGGTCCGAGATGTAGTTAAAAACTCAGTTGAATTCTGCAACATATTTTCATTTTACAGCAGTTTTGAATAAATTCAAATTCAAGTTTTGGAAAATAAAACATGCAGGAGTCACACACACAGAGGAAATATTTACAGAGTAATTCATTTTGATACTGAACTGAAGGCAGATCTCAGCATGTTTTTCAATATTATACTGCATCCAGATTTTCCATTGTCAGTGTATTGCAAAATTTCATATTGACAACACAGGCCTGCGCTGCAGGAGTTGTCAGGACAAAGTTGGAGGTTTTGGCAGGTGGAGCAGGGATACTTGAGGCTTTTGGCATCCAGGAAGGGATGAAATGTTGCTTGGCTGTTTGGCACCTATGAGCTAGCAGAGGCTTTTGGCACCAAAAAGAGTCTGTATCACCTCCTTCCTTCTTTGTGAGCAGTAACAGAGGGAACTTGGAACTTGTGGGCATGCAGAAGGAATCATGGTTCCCACCCCAGCAACTCCGGGCAGAAAGCAGCTACATTAGTATACCCAGCTCCTGCAGCTATTTCTGCATCTAACCACAGCAGCGAAGTTCAGTACCTCCATGTTCCTTCTATAAAGAAGCAGCAGCAAAGTACCTAAAATATTTCTTTGATAGATACTCCAGAAATTACTTCAACAGATAAACGTCTAGCAAAAGAGAAACCTGTTCTAAAACACTGATAAGCAAGTCATAGAATCATTAAGGTTGGAAAAGACCTCTAAGATCATCTAGCCCAACCACCACCTACCACCAATGCTGCCCACTAAACCACATCCCTCAGGGCCACATTTCCACATTTCTTGAACTCCTCCAGGGACAGTCACTCCACCCCCTCCCTGGGCAGCCTGTTCTAGAATCAGAGAATTTTTTCCTAATATCCAACGTGACAAAAACACAGCATTGGCAATGCACCTCACAAACCAGAGTTAGCTGCCCTGGGGACCTGGTTTTCCATATTCATAAATATTAGAGCACAGAGGAGATCTTAGGTCCTGAGGACAGGGATGTAGGCTAACAACAGTTTTGGTGATACCCATTTCAACTGTGAGGCAAGATGTCCATGCTTCAGTAGTGCTCTTAGGTCCAATCATCCAGGACAGCTGACCAGGATCAAGTGTATAAAAACTCTCCCTTGAGTTTCCAGTATTTCACTGTCTTCAAGATTTAAAAGTGTAAGTGAATATGTAGCTGGAAATACAAAAATCTGAACTCTCAAAATATACCCATTCCTCTGAATGTTGCAGATTAAGAAGAATCTGTAAGATAATGCGTGTTATGGGAGTAGCACAGCTGAAAATTACATGTTGGTGTCCAAAGTCTGATTTCAATGCCTCTTACTGAGCTTTCTCACCTCCTATTTTGTACATATAAGCACACTGTCCTTTCTGGTATGTCTGTCTGCAATAAGTACAAAGTATGAAGCGAAAACATAATCTTCAGGGCATTTTGATATGTTAGTTTTCTCTGAACCTGCTTATAAATCTGCATTAACAACATTCCATATATTTCCTGGAGTCCCTAAAGCAAGAAGAATTCATGCAAGCTTTGCTGAATACTTATTCAAAAGTTGCACCTGGATACGCTGGGTTTTTCCACCTTCACACTATATACCACATGTTCCTCATCCAGCATAAACAGTGTGATGGTTCAGCCAGAGTCCAGCACGCAGAATTCCTCAGGTGCATAATAGAAACAGAGATTCCAATTTCTGGGAAATATATCTGGCATTATTTTTTTTTCAAGTTACCTTACTAAATATATTTGCAAACATCCAAATAAAGGTGTTATTAAATACTTTACCATGCATTTTTTTCCTAACCCATCTCAAAAGTTAAAACTTTCATCACTTTGGCACATGCACTGGAAAAGAACAATGATAGAAGGATGATCGTTATGTTTGTGAAAGTGAAGGACTTCCACCAGCTTCCAAAGGACTCTTGGGCACATTCCTGCCACTATCAAACATGTAAAGTCTTTCCTGTTCTAGGCTTCTTTTTCATTATTTTTCATAATTCTGCTGCCATGTAAAACAGCAATCGTACTTCAATGATTACACACTTCTGGATGCTTTAAAATCGTGTTTTCCATCTTCAACATAAGGGAAGTAGTTAATAAATAAAAAACCCACGTTTCCCCTATGGTCAGGTATCTCATCTAGAATGACCCATCTCTTGATAAAATACCTGTGCCAGCTAAGTGCCTCCTCATTTGCTTTTTGATCTGTTCAGTTGATGGATGCCCATTTTAGTTAGGGATTCATTCTGAGGTAAGAAGGGCAATGGCAGGAACACAATTAAAAGCAATGAGGTAGTAAACCGACAAATTTCAACTAGGAGATGAAGGACAAGGAGAGCACAGCGATAGTTCTCAATTTACAGCCTTCAGGTAAGCTGTAAGAGCATGGAGAAGGACAGACCATGACATGAAGCCAGACGCTGTTGCCACAATCATCAAATTTCACTCTTGCTGATTTGTGGTGGTCCTGGTGGTATTTGCCCAAATTAACACTGTGAACCCTGCAGTGTGAGACTGGCTTTCAGGACACTTACACACTGAGTATACCTGGATCCTAAACCAAACAGACCAAAACACCGGTGTCTACTTGTTCCCCCAGCCAGGTCAATTACTGTATTATGGTGAGTTTGTTAAGGATTGATTTGCCAAGGCACTTTAGTATGACACTTTTAGAAACAATACAGAAAAGTAAACAAAGATAGAGTATGGGCATTTAGAATTACTTACATATTGCCTCCTATTTACCTTGCAGTTTATAACAGCGTATACAAGCTTTATACCACCACAGTGATAGGTTATGTATGTAATTTAAAGCAACAAACTAAAAGCAATCACTTCAAAATACACAAGTCATCAACACTTAACATTTTCATGTAAACTTGAAATGAAATTTGTGATTTTTATTTGTAATCGGTTACAATAATCTTTTTTGTCCTTTCTTTTTCTTTAAAGGTAACAATTTGCTTAGAGGATATGCAATGAAAAACACTGAAACCAATACTTTTTCTCAGAAGAAAATGACTGCACCTCTAACTTTGAAAAGAGCCTCAGTATATATCATATAGTTTAAAAATTTGTTTAAAATAATTTTCCTGACTTTAGACACTGTCTGCCAAGTTCCAGCTAGAAGTAAAATTTTATGGCCAACTGCCAAGCTTATGAATAAAAGGAGTTTATAGGGGAAATACTGACAGAAGAATAAACTGTAGCAAAAGCAGCCAATGTAGAAAAGTCTTCCCCGTGCATTTTGTCTATCCGTAATCTGCAGTATTCATAAACCTGGATTATTGGGATATTGCACTCCGACATGGCTCAATTTCATGCCAAGATTATCAGTAGTGCCAGACTGTTTGATGATTTAGTTATAGGTATTTTTACCATATTGCACAGATGAGACCTCCAAACTTCTCATTTGTGAGCTATAGATTCAACTCGTCTCCTGACTCACTCTGCTATTTAATACTATATGTAGCACATTTAATGGTAATATTTCTATAAAAGTAATGCAAAGCAGATTACAGAACATAAGCAGATACACCTGGCAATAGAACAAATCTGTCAAAAGGAAAAAATATTAAAGCCATATTGCTAGCTGATAGCAATTAAGAATCCTCATTTTTCTTTCCATAAGTGTAGAGCAATTAAGATTTACTTATGAATTTTAGAGATTATTTTGTTTTGACACATTTCTCACTCTTGATTTTTGAAGTAGATATCACTGTGTAGAGTGTTTTTAAATTAATATATTTAAGGAGAAGACTTATTAGGCCCATAACTGAAAAGCAGCCTGAAGTTAATTTTGCCCAAAGTAACTCTAAAACTTGTCAGCCTGATCATGGTGCTTCTTTACAGTGGCATAAATCAAGTTTAACAAGATGAATTTTCTTTTCAGAAAAAAAAAAACACAACACAGCTCTTAGCCCATTTAACTGTGAGCTGGTCTTTGGGCAATATTAAACAATGATATAACTGATCCAAAATAAAAATGTAATTTGAAGGTTTCTTTTTATTACTCGTGCTTAACTTGGGGACAAATTTAAGATTTAATTTTGCTCAGTTTCACTGGCTGATTTCCTACACTCAAGCAGTTTTGTTCATAGTTGAGAAAAGCCTGCTTTTCACAAGTGCAGCCTGACTTGGAGATGTTCTGAGCCTTCCACTGTGCAAACGAAACACATCCATAAGCTGCTTCTGCCTGGGTTGATGTTCCTGATACTGTCAAACTTGTAACTTTTGTTAGATCATTGACTATTCATAGTCAAAAGGATGCATCAGTTCCATGATCTCATGACTGCTCCAGCTGTGTTCACTCACAGCAAAATCTACTTAAGTTCCACAGAAAGGCTGTTTGTTTGTTTTTAAGATAATTGGGAGACTTTAAGATGTCCTGCCTCCATTTCCCCTTTTAGAGGATCTTAATACATAGAAGTTACAAGCCAAAACATCTTTTGAGGGTAGATTTTGGGTATCACCTTTGCATAGGTTACAAGGGACAGCATTCCTTGGAAATATTCAAAATTAAGCTCCATATAGAGAGAACACAGTTTTCCAGAAACATATTTTGTAATATTTTGTAATATTCTCTTGCTGTTCCTCTCCACTTTGAGCCAAATAAAACCCTTTACTGAAACTCATTTGATGTCCAGTGAATAGTTTCCCTTTTATTGATTCTTTATGTTCTAGTCTGCAGAGCAAAAGCAAACGAACAAGCTTGTCAGGGGTAAAGCTACAATGGCAGTACCAGCCTAGATCCGATTCCTAAATAAGCAAAAGGAAAAGAATCCTACTGACTTCAAATAAAAGAAGATGAGGGTTTAATTACATGTGTGGGGTAAATATATACATTCTCCATTTGGAAAAAACACAATTTGCTTTCTCTTCTGAATTGACAGATTTTAATTCTCTAAAGACAGAATTATCCAATCAATACAATCTATGGTAGAGAAAGACAGCTTCGTATATTTCAAGTTTGACTGACTCCATTCCAAATCTCTACTACAGTATATGTTTAAGAACAGTATCTTTAGCACTCCGCAGAAGCTAACAGCCCTGGATATGGAATATTAGCATGACTCTTTCCATATCTGTTCTGTGCCAGTGTTTCCTATTATCAGTCCAATATTTTATGGTTATTGTATTAGCTTCCCAGCAGAACTTTCTCAAGTTCTGTAGCTTGAAACCTCCATTAACAGATGCTAAATACAATAGTTGTTTTTCACTTTTAGATCTTGTGAAAGCCTATAAAAATGAGTGGTCAGTTTGTCCAATTCTCTAAAGAAATTTTCCAAGATTTGAATGGGCAACATATAAAGCCACTAAAAATACTCCTGGCAGCTCATTCATTTGGATTGTGTTCTTTCTGCCAAGCCAACTAATGAATAGCTTATTCCAAGATAGGACTTCCGCATGAATTTTTTGTAGTAAAGGTAAGAGTATCTATTTATATAATTCCCTAGTTGCTTGTATTTAGAGGGTTTAGAGAAGGGAGGAAGGTTTGAGTTTTTTCATTAGAAGGGACATTAGTATTTCAACTTAAGGAGAATTTTTTAAAAAAGTCTTATTCTCTGGTAAATAAAGGAAACTAAATATTAATGGAAAGGAGTTAGTGAATAAAGCCTGATTTAAAAACCATTAAAACTAATGGAAAGTATCTCACTGACTTTGTTGGACTTCGTATAGAACCTTCAAGAACCACCTGAATTCCACGTCAGATATAGCCAAACTAGAGCAGTGGATGTGATTTCTTACACATATGGGCAGATAAAGATCAAAGAAGAATGTAAAAGAATTCTACATACTTTTAACTTTATTTCTTCAACCAGCCTCCATTTATCAATGTCCTAGCTATAAAGTAAGTATTTGGTATCTGAGCTGCAGTCTAGGGTTATCTTTCAAATATCCACAAAAATATCCACTTAAGAACACTATCTTTTTTGACTACAAGAAAGGGAAACCATCAGCTCTTGGTTATCTATCAAGGCTCAGTTGTGCCTCAAGCTAGCAAGGATTCCCCGCTCTGAAAACAAGTTCCGTTTGCCAGATAATTTACAACTCTTTTACCATTACTGCAAGTTGTTGTCAGTCACATTCTAGTTTTCAAAAGTCTACATCTTATCATCTCATCTCACTCTCCAGAGTAAACATGTAAATACTTGCGCTGATACTAGATATGAATCTAGAGAACAATAAGAAGCTTCAAATAGTTCCCTACACTTACATTCAAACATGATATATTTTCAGTCCCTCTAACATTGAGAAGCTCTCCTTATTCTTTTGAGTGAAATATACCCATCCTTATTACTTTTCACACATCTTATATAGAAATTTGAAAGTCTGCTAAATCTTCCTCCTTATTTTTGTTCTTCCCTCCCCCAACCTCCAGAAAATACATAAAGTAAAATCATTTAAGTGAGGTTTCCCAGAGAGCTCAGGGATCGATGAGCTATGTAGTCCATCATATAAGACTAGCATACTGTATACTAGTCCATTCATTGTCATATTCCATATATCTTTAAATGCTTCAGGTTTTATAGAATTTTCTTCAAAAGCATATTCTCCCCAAGAAAGGTTTCTCCCTTAAAAAACTAAATCTTGCTCTCAGTCAATTTGAAGAGCCCAATATAATCATGATTTACCATATTCGTATTTCAGAGTAGAAACGGGACAACAGCACCTAGGTTTCTTTCCCCTCACTTATCCACCAACTCTCATGTTTTTTCCATGTACATAATTCATTTCCATTAGAAATTATACGTGCAGATTTCATTGGTTCAAAAGCAAAGAATAAGCTTGTCACTGTGAAAATGAAAAATAGTCAATGGATATTACAATCTTATTCTCTTCTCCCTTTAGTATGCTCATAATCACAGTAGAAGCTAGGTAAGAATAAAGAAAAAATAAGAGAAAATCTTTAATTATAACAATAGGTAAATACTGGCTTTAGGGAGGGTGTGCAATCCTGATCATGGAAAGCACTGAAGAACAATTAGACAAACATCTGCCAAGGACGGCTCAGTTGTAGTTGACCCTGCCTTGGGGCAAAGGGTTTCCTCCAAAGCTAGTTGCTCTTTCTTTGAGCTATACCAGACATTGAGCGAGGGCAGAAGTGCTAAAATTTAGCTACTCCAAAGGAGCAATCGAGATGGTGAAAACAAAAGTAAGGAAAGAAAAGTCTCTCTCTGTTTTGATTGCTGTGCCTCACAATGACTCATATTTTGCTTGGAGACAAGGTCCACCTCTCAGCCTTCTGTTCTTTCCCAGATGTGTATCCTGGTTTATGCCTGCCAGAAGGAACTCTATTCCAGAGCACACGATTTCACAATACATTTCCGATTTTAGGCAGCACTCTCCAAATCATCTATTTGCTTTTTTGCTTTACCCTTCTATCACATTTTGTTATACTCTAGGTCACCATGGACTACCAGCTCTCTTTAGAAGATATTCATAAAACATTAAGGAAACATCATTAAGACAGACAACAGCTGTTCTATCCTAATTCATCTCCTTTCCTTCTCTCTGTGTTAGCTTGCAGCATTTGAATACGGGCATCATGCATGTGTTCAGTTAGATGCTGAGCTTCATTTGAGAGCCACACAAGTTACAGAGCAAGAAAAAAGGGTGAAGAGGTGTAGCCATCCAGCAGTTGTGTATTTTCAAAACCTAAACTGCTATAGGACCTGATCCACTTTCTTTCAACACCTCATTACAGCAGTTCTGTGTCCCTTCTGGAAGTTGTTCGGCAACTTAGGATGCCTACCAGCCATCAGTGCCTCAGGTACCAGTCAGTATCATGGGCATCACGGTTGTGTTGTACAGAGTCATATAGCACTCCTGAGCCAAATAGATTTTCCTCAGCCCTCTGCTTTGCTTTTTTGTACAAATGTGTCTTGGGGCACCACATGAAACAAGATCAGCCCTGCAGTTTTTATTTCATTCTGATAGCTGATTGCTTTTGATCACTGTCTCCTGCCTGCTAGACATGCATGCTGCTGAAGGGATAAGTAGCTATACGTTTTATACATCTATACATTGTTGGTTTGGGACTCTCAGTTAGACAATCAGAATTCATATTAGATGCCAATAAAGGGTTTTAAAAATAAAACTATGAAAACATGACAAGGATTTTAAATCTACTCTGTGTAATTTGGCTACAGTTATCAAGTTGCAAGGAGATCTATTCATAGGCAATCCTATGGGGTTTTTTTATTCTAATTCTCACTAGGGAATATTTTGGAAGAAAAGTATAAAAAGACATTGTTTCCTTATTATATAATACTCCTGACTTACGCCAAGAATATTCTCATCTTAAGTGTGTTCATAATCTCAAAGACCGACACAGCTATTGCATTACTTATGTCTATACAAGCACAGCTTCTAAAAATATGATTCCTTGACAGTTTTTGAAAGGTGACCTACAGTACGATAAAAAAAGCTGTGTGCTTATGTTACGTTTCTGATTTGTAAATCCTATCTGGTAATTAAAAGCAGATCTCAAGTGTGTCTGTACAAATGCAAAATGAATACAGTCTAAGTCAGAAACGTATTAAGGGGAGGATGTGATTTTGCTAGTAAATGGCTGCTGACTTGAAGAGGACAATGGACATTCAGCCTTGTCATCTACTTTTATTTCTTATGGAATTCACTCTCACTGCTTTACAGAGCAACATGATTATGCTACTGCTTTCCATTCTTGCAGACAGGGAAAAATAAGCACATCCTGTGTTGGACATGAGGGATACTTTTCTACCACACAACTCACATTTTATTATAACCAAAAACTCTAAATCAGAAAGCAAGCTGTTCAGTACTTCTAGACTAAAATCAAGTTTCCTAATACAGATACTTTATATCTGCCTCTTGAATGTCACATTTTTTGCATTTGCAGTTACAAACTCAAATCTGCTCTTTAAAATTAGTTTCCAATAATGAAGCTTTCTGGTTAACTAGTACAAGTCAGTGAAGGATTTTGTTCTGTTAGTACAAACTCTTTTTGCAGAGTGAGAGAGCTGACAGTTTACCTGGAGAACAGAGAAGTAGTAAATAAAAAAGGCAAAAGGAACAAAAATAATTTCCTTGGTTTGACACCACCGAATTCAAACACTGGCTTTTCCCACTTGCTGGGCAAATTTCCTTAGTTTCACTTCATAAGTGAAGCTGAATAGAATATTTAATACTTTCTTTCAGAAGAGTGAGCGGTATCTTCAGAAGACAGTAGTGTGTGCTTTATCTTTTTCTTTTAAGGGGATAATCTTTAAAATTGTAATAACATTTCTACAGTTTGGAGGCTAATCATGTTATAAGTAGCAATCCTAGGCTACACTGAGTGACAGATACAGCGATTAGAGCAGTCTGAGATGTGTTTCTGCTATACCTTTTCCCCCATTTTAGTGAGCTGCTGGGGCAGGGACGAAACCTTTGCTTCCACCAAGCTCTTGGATGATGTTGACAAAGAACTAAAGGGGAATAAAACTTACGTTGCTACTCAAAAAATAGTTTTCCATTCCTTATAGCACATAAGCCTGCGCAAGAAGAAAGTGTTTCAGATTCCACTCCTTGCTGCAGTAACTGCTCTCTCCTTGTTCAACACCTTTTAGACCTAGCTGGGAAAGCGGGAAGCATTGTCAGGACCACAGCGAGGAGCTCTGTGCCTGTGAGCACCTGGTAGCCCATCAGCACCAAACAGAGCCAAAGCCCCATCTCCACGCTGACTGCAAACCCAGCCTGTCATAACATTAACCTCCCAAGTGAGAGCAGGAATTGTGTTTTAAAAAAGCAAAAACATGTGATCTCCTCTGCCAAGCAATCCCTATAACTGGCCTGGTTTCTTTGCATCGGTCCCAGCAACGTTAGGGAAAAAACAGAAGACAGACAACGCCCTTCAGCAATTCAAAACCACAGCGCAAAGATATCCCGTTGTAACCTACACGGTACTCCAGGATTACAGTTTTTGCTTTGAGCCACCTTTCAGCATATACCAAACGGAAGCAAAACTCATTCCAGGTTGTTCTGAAGCCAGTTTTGTGTCTCTGACAATTATGGTTTGAGACCATAATGACAGATTACAGGAAATGAACATATAGACAGGGTGATTTATAAACACTTTTAGACAATGTAACTTTTATCAGTTCTGCTACATCAATCACAAATCTAGGAACAATTATTTTTTTTGTACACGATATTCTCAAGAGCGATCAGGACAGGATTTGCAGACAACCTATCTTAAATGCTGAATTATAAATTGCATTTCAATGCAGTGGCTCCACGTAGATAAGGGAAATCACGTGCTTTTCACAAACAGAAAAGCATTAGCAGAGAGCCAAGGAAAAATTTGCTACGTAACACAACAGAAGGACAATCTTGTCAAATAAACCTGATTTCACATTTTGATAACAGGTGTGGCTGGAGATTTAATCACAGTTACAAAACATTTCAAATTTGGTAACTCATTTGATCTAGTATCTACCTGCTTGAATTTTAAAAATCGAGATTCATAATATCAATAAAACATATGCTAAATTAATTTAAATGACTGACAGATTTCAAGTATCCCTTGCCAAGGAATCTACATCAAAGGAAAACTTGGAGAGCAATTCTGCTGGAAATGGTATTAGGTCTGATACTGTTCAGCATATATAGCCTAGAAGAAAATAACTGCTGGACAGATTTGCAAACCACAAAAAGATTGACAGTAAAAAACACTGAGGAGACAAGAGCCATACAGCACAATCCAGATTGCTTGCTAGACTGGGTCCAAAAAAAATGGGTTTTTAAGCAGATCAAAGTGAAAATAACATATCCAGGAACAACGAGAGTCACTGATAACTAGCGAACTGGAATACCATGATTGATAAGGAAGCAGGCACAATTATTAATAACTAAAAAGTGGTAAGGTGAACACTAAGTTGCCAGTACAATTAAGACAATAATTGCAACAGCACTTACAGATTTTGAAGCTGATTTTGCTGTTCCTTCCACAATTCTGGTGGACACATTTTAAAAAGTCATTGACAACCTGAAGGTCCAAGAAGAATCAATAAAAATGGCCTAAAGACTGAGATGATGTCACCTAGAGAAGTGACGCAACCGGAAAGAACTTAAGATTATATCAATCAAAACGTCTTCCCAAGAGAAAACAACACTCACTAAAAGCTCAGTTATATCTATGAATTGCACTAGTATAAAACAGGAACCAATTATTGGAAGTTAACACTGAACAAATTCAAATGAGACTCAGTGGGCACCCGTTTTTAATACAGAGCTGACTACTGGGTTTGACACAAGAGTTAACTAGAAGAACTGGACATATGTAAGGTCATAACCCCTTCTCTTTCAACTTCTGTGGCTATCTTAGGAACATGGAAAATTAAGTGTAATGTAACATTCTACTGTAGGTATTCCTGAGAGCTAGAAAGAACCACGGAAAAAATGAAAACTACAGCTAGGAATCTAATTATCTCAAGAGATCTGCAACACAAAGATGGATTATGAATAATACACAATCTTTTCATTGCTTGCATTACAACAAGTAGAAATTGCTCCTTTCTTGTTACTAAGACATTCGTTCAAATGTTAGGAAACAGAAATTAGTATTTATTTTTACACATTCTGAAGATGTGCAAAAACTCTCGTGCTGTTATGCACCATACCAGTGTATAAGAGCTCTCTCAGAAGCATATGATATGCCACTAACACTGGTAAGAAAACACAGCATTGCAAGCTGGAAACGGGCTGAAATTCTGAAGTAATTATTGCATTATCACACAGTCCAGAACCAAGTGGCAACTTACCTGGCCCACCACAGTGGATCCAGTAGTAAATCACACATTTAAATAGTGAACAAAGTAGAATACCTAGGCTGGTTTATGTTTAGTTACACCAAAGAAGTGCCACACGGATCTAACATTCCTTGCCTTTGTGGGCCAATGGTCTCTGTAACATATCAGATTTTAAAATATTACATGTTTGAAAGGAGATTACATGACTGAATTATTTTTGAGAGTGAGAACACACAGCACATCATACTCTTCATTCCCAAAAGACAACTTGGCTTGAACCGCATGGTAACAACAAGCCTCAGTTATTGTAAAAGTATTAGCCACAGCTTACAGACCTCAAGACTTCTTCCTAGAGAACAGAAGTAATCAGAGGGTAATCCAAGGAACTTGATAAAAAAATATATAGTTTTTAGAGGAAAGAGAATGCTAGGAAAAAAAAAAGAACAACGGAAAATGAGAATCTATTGAATTCAAAGCTGTCTCAGAGAAGCACCCAAATCAAAATCTTCCATCCTGATTTCAGTGGGAGTTGAAGTGGCCCTTCTGAACATCAGATGCTACGTGATGGACATTCGAAAAAAATCAAGCAAACAGTCATAAAAGTTTGTTTTACATATATATACACACACACTCCAGTATATACAAATAATCTACTCCCCGTAAAACACAAAACTTCATAATCTCAACCTGAATCACATTTAAACGTTCAGGAGAAAAAATGACATCAAATTAATTAGTTTGCAGTACTGTGTATGTCAATTACTCTGGTGATCATTGCTACTAACTTCTCACCAAGGGAAGTTCTGGGCCAATTAGCCTGTAGAGAAAAGAAGAACAAAATTAACCGTGCTTCTACAATAGCAGAGACAGCATTATTTTAATGAAGCAGTAGAGGGCACTGAAGCATAGTGAAGCTCAAATATACTGGTGAAGAGATGCTGCCTATAGGTGATAACATACATATAGCATGGACTAGCTAGAACACAAGATCTGGGATCCAGACATGTACTTCCATGTCTGAGGAGGAGCAGCTACAAGCATTTGGATAAATAACATTTTCTGACTCAGTTTCCCAACCAGTAATGGGATTGTATATGACTAACCCTAAAAACATGCAAGGCAGGTGTGTTTCTCATAACTTACAAACACTACATTTGCCTGAGTAAACAAAGACCGTTGGAGACAGTCACAGAATGATAGGACACTCAGGTTGGAAGGGACCTCAAAGATCATCTAGTTCCAACTGCCCCACCCCCTTGCTGATAATAAGCATTGAATTAAGTTATTTGGTATCTAAATAACATTACTACAGTATATTCTTCACAGCTAACGTGGAAAGTATTTATTACATAATGCAGGACCTATCCTGTCTTTAAAATATACTTTGATTTTCACTATTTCAAATCATCGGACAAATCTCAAGCTCTCTTACATCAGAGTATGAAACCAAAGTGTGCAATACTTCCTTTGGAGAGCTGCTTGAGGTAGATTGACCTCACTTTCCATTCCTGCTTTAAAACATGTTTCAGCAATCTCCTCTGCCTGTTCTAAGAAGCTGACCATCAGCTAAAGGGAACAATTTAACCCCAGGTGAAATGGGCACTGAACATGTCACTACAGAAGACTAGATGTCCAAAGAAAGTTTTTATGAGAAATAATCTACCTGGAGATCAAGAGTGGTTATAAACGTTAAAGAGCAACCTTCTTCTCTTCATTTAATACCTCCCAAGGCTACTAGCACACACAGAGAGAAAAAAGGGCAATGCTTCTCCTATCCCAAACCTAGAAACACAAAATTAACCCCACGCACAAAAATAAGTTTAACACTTGCAATATATGTACACGAGGAAGCGTCTAATAAGCTGCACAAAAAGGGGTAAGGAGGAAGACAGATGTTTCTTATTTTCTTTAAGCAGTTTTCAAACTTTTTTTTATGCGTTTTTGTGGGGATAAAAGCATTTGTGCTCCTATAATGTACAGCAGCCTCCCACAGAAACTGGAGTCCCAGTGGAAATTTTGACCAGTTTATCTTCTACCTACATTTCAGTTCCATAAAGCTGATTTACTTTGCATCAATCTGCATTTTCTGAAAATGACTTCGCCTGACATCCTTGTTTCAGCACTCCCATCCCGGACGGCAACCCAGCACTCCCTGTCAGTGATCCAACAACCCCGAGGCAAAAGCCATGGCACCATAAAGACAATTCTTCAGCTTTACACGGTGGTAGAAAACCAGTTTAGGATAGGCTTTGTTATGAGGTCTCACCAGAACAGCAGGAAAATGAGGAGAGAGTAGAAAGCATTTTACATCGTAAAGGCCTGGCTGTTGGGTTTTTCAGACTTCACTAACTCATACTCCAGGGTCAGGGGAAGACCCGACCACAGCCCAAAAAAGGAGACTTTTCAAGCATACTCAAAGGATAGCTATGTCTGCTCTCTGTCATCCACATCTTATTCTGCAATAATAATGAGGTGACAGAGATTTGCAGCCTCTCAGGCCACACTGCTGAACCTATCTGGAGGCCTTCAAAGAACAGCACATTTCTGTGTAAACTGGTAAAGAATAAAGCACCACAACTATCTTGCAAGATGTGAAAACAAAAACTTTTTTTTCCTGTGTGTGAGGTAGGGGCTGAATACCCTAGTGACACTTTCCCTGGAAAGGCTCAATTTAAAAAGCCTCTATTATACCTTCCCATGTTTGTGCTGAGCTACAGATTGAGCACTGTGTTGAGGAGTTAGTTTGCTTGCAACACGATCTGGAATATGTGTATTATAACTTTAGTAATCTAAAGCAGCACAGGATTTAAATACATCTTAATGGTTTTTCCTCTCAGATCTTTGGTGGCATCTGCTGTCCAGGTCTTGTCTTTGTTTGCTTACTGTCTTGCACCTGAATCATTCTAGAATTCTTGACAGAAATATAAAGTTGCCCTATACATTGCTGTGTATAAGTGTATAAGTAGACCCAATCTGTTTTTGAGCCATTTATGGTAAGTCATCAGCCAAGCTTCAGCTGAGTGCAAATCATCCACAAGAGAGAACACCAGAAGTGGAGATACGAGATTAAAATAACAAACTGGGTTATTTCAGTTATGTGCTGTCAAATAATGCCTCTTCCAGAAGCTTGTTTAAAAGCTGTACCCTTAAAAATTTCTCTGGGTTATGTTCCTGATGATTTTTGGCACCAAAAACAATGTTTCTCTATATTAACTCACTAACAACGAATAGAAGTAAATCACCAAGGTAAAGGAAAAATTTCTTACTACTTATTTCTCTTGTACAACACTGGACTCTTCCACCACTACACAGCGTGTTTCTGTTAGAGAAAGGGGGTCAGCAATAAAAAGCTGTGTCATTCTCACCCATTAATTCTCACTGAGATGTTGGAAGAGAAGAAAACAGCATTATATAAACAAAACTGAGCTATATTCTATTGTGAGTGGATGGAAAAGAAAGCAGATGTTGGAAAAAGTAAACAAGAACAGTGATTTGGTGTCCACAGAAGAGATAGAGCAATATCAGAGACAAAGTACACGACAATGCAGTGCATAGTAAAGTTTGCAGGGATAACAAAGGGGCCCAGGAAAATAATGGTGTCACTGGATTAAGACTATCTAAAGCCTAAACCTGTACCAGAAAGTTCATCCAAGTTTCTCAACTGGGTCCAATGAGAGCAGGATTTGATTCTTAAAAGGGAAAAATCTGAAACAGCTGTCCCTGGACTTGAAAAGCAGGTGTGATGTGTCATTTCAAACAGACATGAACAGAAACCTGGTAGGTAAAATTACATCATTAAAAAAAAAAACTAAGAGAGCAGAAAACAGTGTTTTAGCTCTTCTCTTAAGCACTGTATAAGGTTTTTGTTCTTAGTGCATCTGATTGCAAACATTTAATTAAATTCCAAGAAAAATATACTTTTTATTCTTCTTTTAAGTGAACGTTTTGGTGAAAATTTACATTACTATTTCTCAATAACAGTTTTCATAACTTCTTTATTGCCAGAGTTAGTTAAAGTGAACTTTTATAAGGAGAGTAACTTAATAAAAAGAGTTAGTGTGATAAAAACATAGCAGGAAAAAGTACCCAAAGATGGCCAACAGAATAAGTTACAGAAACACAAGAATGCTCAGCTAAATTTGGTAAGCTGAACTTCAAGGTGACAAAGCAACAAAGAACCCACAGTCCACAATTTGAGCATGAAACAGTAAAAGACACTACAAAAATTTTCCCTCTCACTTATTGAATTACATGTTTGTCATTCCTAATTAGTTTTGTCATAGAGTATACACATGGAGAAAAGATTTATTAAAGAAAAATAACCTTACATACACACAAGATCATTCATTCTAATTAAGCAGCACTCCAGACAGAAACACTTTCAGCTATGGACCATTTCATCAATAGAAGATGAAAACAGCGTAGACGAAAGAACAACCAAAAATATAGCCCTGATTATTCAGTAAGAGTAATAGAAGGGTGTCACAAGAATGAACAAGGGGTTCCTAAGCACAGCAATGGTGCAGCTTTTACTCTAGCTACTGCAGAAGATGCCAGTGGATGCTGGGAAGTGCCTGCAGAGCAGATGAGATGCAGAGCCATTGTGGGGTTTGCATCCTGGCCTAGGAACAGAGCTAACAGAGGCACCCAGGGAACAAGTCTTATATGACGTTGTCTTTTCTAACCCAGTATCCTCAGAAATTTGTCATCTTGGAAGTACCATCATCTACTAACATAGAAGTCAGTAAAGCAAGATTTTTTTCAGACACTGACTACCGAAGGAAAATTTAGAGCTGATGAAAAGCAAAAAAATAAAAGGCCTCTGCATTTTGTTTTCAAATACTTCCCAATCTTATTCAAATCTTAATCACGCCTGACTGAGATGAGGTATTGTCTGACCACATTAGAGGCGTGATGAGATCCATGTTGAATGGGATCTCCTCCGGCACCAAGCTGGCAGAAAGGTTTCTGCTGAGATCGCTGAACAGCCAGTGCTCTGTTGGGTGCATGACAGCACCACAGCTGCCCATATGCTGGAAGGTACTCAGAGTTAACACAATAAGCATGCATTAAAAATGTTGATTCTTTTGTCATTTTCACATTTACTATAATAAAGTACTTATCAAGTGTCCATTAGGAGCTCTGACTCCTGTACAACCTGATAGATCATTTCAGGGGATAGCAAAGCAAAATTATTTCTTCACAGTCATTCCTTTCTCTACCAGCTTAAATCAGTTGGATATTTATTGAAATAGCTTCCTTGGCTCCTCTTGCAGTTGGGAGAAAATGGATAAACTAAGCTGTTTAATATACAGGACTGTTTAAATCCTGGAGCACGTTTCAACTTTAGGGTTGAAGTAACAGCGCAGTCAAAATCATTGTCAGGCCCATAACTTCCTATCCAAATAATCTCAAAGGGCTTTCTTCCCATTTATACTAAATGCTTCTTTGGAATCATTATGTGTCAATATAACCACTTCCACACTAAGAGCCTGAACAGTTTTGGAAACAGCAGACCTCACAGTTCCTCCTCAACCATCATGTGGTTATCTAAACATGCTGCAATATACCATTAATTCAACCGCTTTTGCTCTGTAATACCAATGGGGCTATTCCAAATAAAATAAAATATATGGTACTGTAAACCTGAAATAAAATGAATACTATATAATCCTTCAAGTTCAAAAGGCTCTGGTTTAATTGATTGGTATTAATGGCATTTCTGAGATAAGCATTATTAATAGCATTTCTGAGATAAGCATTCACTATAAAACTGTACCATTTTCAAAAAGGACACAAGATTAAATAGACACAAGGCTCATTAAAAATTAAATTTTCAGAAATCAACATCTAAAACTGGCAAAAAAAAGATTTTAAAATACAGCAGAAGAAAAACAGCAAAGGAAAAAGAACACAAACCTCTGGAACAGCTTTCCTTGGTGAGCGCAGCTTCAAGGCAGAGCGCCGTTATCAGAGCCAAACAAAAGTTCTCAGTTGGGAAAGGAGGCTTATATCTGGCAAAGCTAATATGTTGGGAAGTACAACTAAAAAGTCATGTTAACAACACTTAAAATGTTTTTAAAATTTGACTGAAGTTGACCCTCAAAGAACCATGAGATTTTTCCTGGTATGTCAATAAATATCCCAAATCTACACCTCCCAGCCAATGCTAGCAAGCTTTTCAAGGGCTCACAGATAAGGGATATCAGGGCAGAAGAGTCAAGGTGCACAGCAAAAAAATTACAACTGCACAGCTTGATGAGCTACCTCCAGCAGCCTGTGTTTTGATGTCTTTTTCAAATCTGGGTAAAATTTGAGTTTCCCCTCAGAAAATACACGATGTGCAGTTCTGACTGCAATCTAACACCCTAAAAGTAAGCCCTGTATACCTGCACCACAGAAATAAATAGTATTTTTTTCTGCTCCATACTTGTTAGAAAAAGCAAGAACAATGCAATATTGCCTCTAAATGCACACAGATAGCTGCAGGGTCCAATAGTTGGTCTAGCAGAGGTTTACAAACCAGCCCTTTTCACAAAGCTATGTTTGTACTGAGAGGCATGGAAGAGCAACTCTGCAAGCCACTCTGTCCCTCAGCAACCATATCTCCACTGCCAAGTCAGCATGTGCTCACCAAAACTGAGCGAGTCTCCATCCTCCAAAGGTCTCTGCCTAAAGGTAACCTTAAATATATGAATACTACAAAGAAAGGCTGTACTTTATTTACAATCTGGCTCATCTCTATGCATTTCCTTGCTTCAGCTCTTATGAGGTTCCTCAAAAAACACTCACACAGCTGATGTCATTCCAGCTGCAAGAAGTACTACAATGTTGTTCTGTCCTTTCTTTTTTATCCAACCTTAATTTCTGCGGCATAATAAGCACAGTGCAAGCACTATTAAGCAAAACTCGGTCACACAGATTTTGGGACTTGAAATGTCAGAAAGAATTTAGAATATTAAATTCAGAAAGAAAATCCAAGAAGCAATATAAATAGGGATGGTGAGTATTTTCATGGTATATGTGAAACAATTTGCTGTTACCATAAAAGGGGCTTTGTATATAGCTTATAAGGAGCTTGTGTACAGCCATATTCTCAAAATACGCTATAGCCAATAGTAAAATCCCTGCAATCAGAGATGAGTCAAAGGAAAAACTCTATCCAGAACCACGTGCCAACAGACAACTGATTATACATGGGTCCCACAGGCTGTTTTGCAGCCAATTTAAAAGCCAGCAGCATCAGAGCCAGCCAAAGCAGCAAAACAGTGCCAAGTGCGTACTATAATTGTTTGTGCCATTAAGCATACACAATGCCATTGCTTCCCAATCTAATAGGGAAAAATGTAACATGGGAATTATAACTACTACATTATAAATTACTTTACAGAAACCTGTAGTCTCATTATCCCAGCATTAACATATCAGAAAAGGAATTTGAGGGTAGTTTTATTTTTAACCATTTTTTTGGGTTGGGTTTTTTTGTGCGTGATTTTTCTCCCCCACCCCAAGATCGGGGACAAAGTTTAAAAAGAGGTTAGTCTTCAGCAATGCTTTGTTTTCTTCTATGAAGCCATACAACATCATATACAAAAATAAAGTAAGAGTGAAACATGAGCACGTTTTGTCTCTGGATTTGGAGAAGGCATCCAGCCATGCCTAGTGCCAGGCCTCCTAACAGAGATACCCCAGTAAGCCAGGACAGAATACCAGCAATGTGCCCTTTCTTTATGCCATAAAGATACTCAAGAATTTTCCACACTGTGCAAGGAATCACCTGATGCGAGAGGCTCGTTTGCTTTCTTTCTAATCTGTTGTTACACACACACTTTCTGGGTGCACTGACCTATTATATCTATGTCCTATGGGAACTGGCAGCCAGAGCAGGGATCTGTTATAGGTATCTGTTAGAGTAAGGGTGTGCCTATTAGCGTGCATGCTTTGTGAAGTGAACCAAAAGCGTTACTACATTTTTGTACGTCTGAGTCTAAGACAGACTAACTATAAACTCTTCTCCAAAGGGAAAGATATAATGAGAAAATTTTAATGCAATAAGCTGAAGTCAATTATGTTACACCACCTTCCACTATAAACAAGGAAAAACAAAAAGAGCAAAGGGTCCTAACGAATCTCGGCAAATCCAGATTTCAAATGGAATGTTTGTATTATAGTTATACACACACACACACCTTTTAGCTTAGCATTCTATGAGCTGTAAGATATCAAAGCATACTGCATGGTTTTTTTTTGTAACACCTGTCAAACACAACAAATCACCATCTCTTCTGATTCTTTCAGGGAGTTATGATAGTCTCTACACACTTTGAAGCAGTGACTCTGCAATAAAAGAGTAACCCTAATGCTGTGCAAGTCATCCCATACATAAAAACACTCAACTTTTCCAGCAATTAGGCGCAATTTGTGGTTTGTTTTTTTTCCTGTTCATTTCTTATATCGTATCTTTGTCTATCCTACACGTTTTTTAAAGACTACATCTTGATTCATTTGCCCGTAATGTACCTTATAGACAAACTAACACCACACTTCTCCAAACTCAGTAGTGAATAGAACACTGCAGAATAGAAACAAGGTTCTGCTTTTTCTCACACTGTACTGTGGCAAAGCCTGTCCACCCTGCTGCCCAGAAAATATGGCTCTGTATCCTTCAATATTTAATATTAACTTCAACTGATCCCAAGGGATTTTTTGCTCTATTAATAAGAGCAGAAAGTGGCCTGCAGTCCGAGAACCACAGCCTTAGTTTCCTAGTGATACTGCCCAAGCATGTCCCTGTCCTAGATGAAGAGATGCTATACACAGCACATTTCCACCCTGCTTGTGTTAATCTTTATTTCAGCACTTACTTAAATAAAAATGTAGATAAGGCATTCCATTTTCAAGGAGCAAGAACTCCTCTCAGACCTAAAGGGGCTAACTGGATATAATTGGAACTATTCCAGTAGAGTCCTCAGTTTGTACTGAATGATCCAAACTCTTTGATAATGTGACGTGCTATAAAGAGAGAATTATGATTCCGTTACGTATTTGCAGAAGCATGTTGCTGTCTCTGGAAAGAATGAGGAAAAAAAATTTCTGAAGACTAACAATATTTATTGTTAAATAAATAATAATTATGGTTTGGGTACCATACTAGCTATTCAAAGAAATGTTTCAACCAATGCTAGGCAAATATTTCAAAGGTTATCTCCATGGACCTGAGCATTAAATTCCTCCTGTTTATGGAGCCAGAAATAGCAACCATCTTAGATCTGTTATTTATGTGTGGTTTTGATGCCTTTATCAGCATTATGCCTGTTACATACTCCTAAATACACATGCAAACTATATACATCTACACAAACCGACAGCATCATCAAATGAAAACTATTCAAGCCACTTCACATACACATCATGCATAAGCCACACTTCAAGAAGAAGAGCAAAACAGTGGAGAATCTTCTCCCCAAACCTCCAGGTCTAACATGCAAAACATAATACAGCTCACAGCAGTGTTGCAGTTGTTCTCAGCTGCTGGAATTAGAGCACTGAAACATTGTTATCTGCCTCAACAAACCTGTACTTTAAATGTGACCTTCAGATCCATTCTGCTGAACAGAAGTCAATCTTGAATAGCTTTTAATTAGAGGTGGTCTACACATGAAAGTCATTGCAATTGCACTGATTTTTCGTGTGAAAAAAGAGAGACAACTGTAACTTGCACATCCAGAAACGCACAACAGCCATAAAAGTTCCAGAGAGTGCAAACTCCCTTAACTATGCTGAATGTACAGAGCATTTCTTCATTTGTACATTTAAACTTACCACTTTGGGATCTACTAATCTTCCATACGCATACTTCACTTGTTCTTGTTGATGTATTGATATCAAAGGTCCAGATCCCTTACTTCAAAGGAGATAATTATTTTCTTCTAAATTCTGAGAGCATTGCATCACACTGCTTACCTAAATTCTTTCATAAATTCAAACATTAGCCCTGGCACAACCACAGTATTTATATTTAAGGCTTTTTCACAGTCTTAGCTTGTTCATCTTGTTATTTCTGTAGTGTTGTCTTGGGGAAAAGTGAACTAACTCCCTCATAGTTCTCAGTGAAAGAAAGATATTAGAAGTTTGTATGATAAGAGAAAACTTTCATAAATCAAACTGAAGCCTGTTAGTGGGTGTTTTTGAGCTAATATATTAACAACTACTGCTCTGAAGTCTATTAGTTCTCATATTAAAATGAAACCTGACCATCTCCAAACGATAACTTTGAAAAAAATAATCAGAGATAATGAAAGAAAGAATTGGTTTTAAGATGAAATGCTGGGCAATTATATGCATTTCTCTTGTGTCACTGAATTAAAAACTAGTCAAAGGCTTGCCAATAATCCCACCTACATGGTTATGTTACTGTGAAAAAGTAGTAGCAAAAAAAGATGGTCCCCGCTCAGGTTGTCAGGAACCAATTAGTGTGTCAGAGTAGGACCCTCTAAAAAGATACCCTGCAGGTTAGGCAACAGATTGTACTTCTAGATATCTTAAAATAATAATTTTTTTAAAAAAGTCTAGAAGGGAGTTTCCCTCTTGATAAAATTAGTGAAATGCTGTAGTGAAAGTAATTCACAAACACCATCTGTGCAACACTGAAGCATCAAATGCAGTCTTATGTTGCACTTTAAATGCCAAGGACAGGACATATTGTGCCTTTTTGAAAAGGCCCTCACATTTATTGAAAAGGCAGATAACTTTCTGGATCTTTGACTTTTCATTAAATGTCAGATTCTTCCTCAGAAACCATGAGTAAAATGTTCAGAGCAATTCAAAAAATGCATATTATACAAAGGAGATGCAACAAATCCTCCCCTATCCCAAAGTCCCACTACAAGGCCAAAGCGTGCAAAGTAGAGTTTACAGTTGTATGGATTTCAATTTGGAAAGCTTACCAATTTTCACATTACATAGGACACGACCCTCAAACTTCTTCTGCATCAGTGCATGAGGTGGGTCACATAGAGTGCAAGAGAAACTTCTGGCATATCAGGCAACATGACATGAGAAAAACTGTCTTGGCCCACATGATATGTAAAGGTCACCATACAGCACTCCTTGCTCAAAAAACCAAAAGCAGCAGAATACATCACTTTGGCACTTCCCCGTGATCAGGGATCCCAGTGCCAAATAGAAATGGAAGGATCTGCCAAACCAGCTGTGTCTGGAGTCTCTGCAGAAAGCCAGAGCCCCGCAGTAGCAGAGAATGAGCTCCAGCTGCAGGGGAGCACAAGGAACAGCCCCTTGCAGAGTCTCCCATTCAACACGTGATACTAAGCTGTCTGCAGAAAATCTTGGACAAAACCAAAAATCTGAGAACATATTTGGATTCAGCAGCCACTGTACTTTAGCCACAAGAGCACATTCTCTCCTGAAAGGAGTTGAATATTCAGATAATGAATATAAATGCACGCACACCTCATCACCATCACAAATATATAGGTTATATAGACAGATTTATACATTTAGTTTTGAAAATATCTGCATCAAAAGCTTGGTATTTTATGCTGCAAGGTAAACTGTGCAGGTGAGATGGATATTGCAGTTGTACTATTGGTTCATGCAGTTTTATGACAAGGATGAGGTGAGCTACCAACACCTGTACAGATTCAGCTGTGCCAGAAACAAAAAAAAATGCTGAGAAATACCACGATTCTCAGTCTTTACGGTATCACGTTCATAGCAAACTTTGTACAAACCACACAGTTAGTA